>NW_010585782.1:163047-197291 GCF_000705375.1 Tinamus guttatus | reverse complement strand
GCAGCCCTCTGGGGTATCAGCTACTCCTCCCAGTTTGGTATCATCAGCAAACTTGCTGAGGGAGCACTCTGTGCCTTCATCCAGGTCATTGATGAATAAATTGAACAGGACTTGACTAACGACTGACCCCTGGGGGACACTGCTAGCTACAGGCCTCCAACTTGACTCTGCGCCACTGATCACCACCCTCTGAGCTCTGCCATCCAGCCAGTTCCTAATCCACCTCACTGTCCACTCATCTATCCCACACTTCTGGAGCTTGCCCAGGAGGATGTTGTGAGGGACGGTGTCAAAAGCCTTGCTGAAGTCGAGATAGACGACATCCACCGCTCTCCCCTCATCTATCCAGCAGGTCATTTCATCATAGAAGGCTATCAGATTAATCAAGCAAGATTTCCCCTTGGTGAATCCATGCTGACTACTCTTGAGCACCTTCTTGTCCTCCATGTGCCTGGAGACCACGGCCAGTATGAGCCATTCCATCACTTTTCCGGGGACAGAGGTGAGGCTGACTGGCCTGTAGTTGCCTGGGTCCTCCTTCTTGCCTTTTTTGAAGACTGGCATGACATTGGCCTTCTTCCAGTCTTCCGGCACCTCCCCCGTTCTCCAGGATCTTTCAAAAATGTTGGAGAGCAGCTTAGCTATGAAGTCTGCTACAATCTCTATTCTAGCAAAATGGAGATATAGAAGTCGAGCTTTTCATTCACCCTAATCTTGTAATCCTACTTACAAGATATTGCAATAGTGCTATCATTATTGTTATTTCCATAACAATAACAGATGTTCTAAATTAGAGTGAAGGCGTAGTTGATGCAGAAATGTAACATAAAAGAGAATCCTTGCCACAGAGATGCTGCAAATAACAAAGCAAAGAGATTTAAACAGGTTGCTCATGATATAGTATGTTCGGATATAGAGTCCCTTAATGTAGATTTTGAGTAGAGTTACACATATGCTATCTTCAGTGACAAAGCCAGTATAAATCATTTACATCTTCCACAGCAAAGTCTCATTACTTTTTTCTATGTTTAGAGAGTGGTTTGTCACCCCTTCAACAGTTCAGATGTAACTGTTTGTTCACCCTGAAAAATGTGCCAGTGAAATGATCTTTCTCAAATAAATAGGAGGCATTATGCCGTTTATTTAGGCACTTCTAGCTACAATCAGAGTAGCTATCCGATTTACGGTGTGGTCTACAATCACCTCCACTGGCACAGCTGAGGGGGCAGCAAGCTGTGCTGTTGGGGGAGGTGAGGTAGGAACTTAATATCTGGGCTTTGTTGCCAAAGGAGCAATTAAACTGCACCTGCAGTATATTCTAGCAGAAAGAGTCTTTCTGATAGTGTAATTACACTGGGTCCCTCACTGACATAACCTGACCTGACAAAAGCTGCCTTCTGTCAGTATGGCTGTGACTACACCAGGGGGTCTCCTAAGAAAACTACGTCAGCCACAATGCGCAAAATTTCTCCATTAAACAAAAATACTGTCTTCTTGCACCAACAGAGTGTCACAGGCTAACTTCTGTTTGCCAAGTCTTGCTTTGACAAGCATAAAGTTACATTATTTGACGGCAGCATGCAGCCATATGGGGAATGAGTTGCTGGTCAACAAGGTTCTGATTTTAGTTAAGAAACATGTATGTAGTGAAAAGCTGACTGGTATCTTTGTTGGCATATCACAACACCGAACAAACGCTGAATGCATACAGTGCATTCTCTTTTCTCACTCTTTTCTCTTTTCTCACTCTAGATGGGATCTCATATTAGGGACAAGGCCCAGCAGTAGAGCGGACCTGCTGCTGTTATGTGCACGTGCACTGTGCTGAGGGTTCCTGGTGTTCCACAGAGCCCTTCCTTTATCACTCAGGCTCGAGTGCGGTGGTCTCTCTTCCTTCTGGAAGGACAACGATCTCCACTGACTGCCTTCAGGTTTGAAGTTGACTGATGTATTTTACTAATTTTACTACTTGCTGTCGTCATTACAGAAGTGATGCTGGCTTCTGCTGCCAGCGTCGCTTCTGTAATGCTGACACCAAGGACTGTGCAAAGTACAGCAGTGGTGAAGCTGCAAGGGCGATAGCTCCAGGGCAGTTGAGGCACTAAGCCAAAAGCAAGATGGAAAAGGGGGAGCACCAACAGGACTGGATGGAAGCCCCATTTCTTCCTTGCACACCCACCAATGGCAATTTCACTACTTAAGAGGCAGGGCTTGTTATTGAGATTAAGCAGTGAGTCCTATTTACCTTTAAGAATCAGGAGAAACTGCATCTTGTACTAAGAGAAAACTACCAGAATGCTTGAAGTGACTGGGTTCTTCTGAAACTAAAAATCCTGCACCTGTCCCAAAGGCCCCAGAAGCTTTCCCAGCACTTTTGTGGTACAAAAGATGCTACCAGTCCCTCAGCTGCTTGTGCACTAGTAAATGGAAGAGGTGAGGAATGATTCTCAGGCCTGAGGCCTAACTAGTACGACCAGGTTCACATCTGCAATGCTAAGCGCTTTTTACCCGCGAAACAGGGCAGCCACTTCAAAATTGCCTAATAAGTCTCCTGCAGGCCACCAAGCAACCACAGAACCTTGTTGTGATTACAGCTGCAGTAAAGGCCCCAGGTGGACAACTTCCTTGCTGTGCCGGGCTGGAGAGAGACTGGTGAGCATTTCAGGTGCGCATGCTTCAAACTGCCCAGGCTTTGTACAGGGAAACGGCAATTAGCTCAAGCCACAGATTGACCTAATGATTTAGCAGTGTTGACAATGGACCACCTCAGGACAGGACTTGTACATGCAAAATGTGTCTGTTTAGTTTAATAGAAAGGTTATGCAGGTTCAAGGACCGATTGGACAAGGACTTGGAGGATGTTATAAATGTGTAGATCTACACATTCAGAGGAAATGCTACAGAAAGCTACATAAAGTCCCCTGAGCTGAGGCTGCTGAGGGCAGAGTGAAGAGATGTGTCATATATGGCTGCCCTGCTCTTATTGGGTCCCGGGAACCTACTCAGTGGCTTCCTTCAGGACTCATGTCTGAACTGTAAAGCCATCTGTCCTCGGGCATCATGGTGAGCACTGAGCTCAATTGCCTGAGTGACTTCTCCTTCTACCTACGCATCAGTACATTCTGATGGGTTTGCTGTGCTCTCCTGAGATTTCTACTTCCCTCTCTGCCCCAATGAGGACATCACAGTGTGACCACAGTGCTGGCGAAACAACCCTTGCAGTGTCTCTGGGGGGTCCCCATGGTGCCTCGAGCAGACGTAGTGCTCAGCTGTGTGCTGGCAGCCAAAGCTTGAACCTTGCTGGGTTTCCTATGTACTTGTTATGGAGAGGGCATGTCAGGCTGCTTCATTTGCTGTAAAAAACTTTCCTCTGTAATGTTCCCGATAAAATAACTTTAAATTTAGATTAAGAAAAGACAGGGGATTAAAAGCTTTGGTAATACTGAGAAACATGATATGAAAGTGGAAAGAGGGAGAGGAAGAATTTGCATTATATACCAACAGCCAAAGACTATAACTTTCCAGTCCTATTCTTATTGGCTGGAGACTGATGTGCCTTGCTGGTGAGGATCCACTTGAAAAAAGAGAGGAGAAAAAAAAAAGAAAAAAAAAAGTCATGTTTTAGCTGTTTCATTTCATTTATTCACATCAAAATGCTTTTCCTCCAGACATTCCGCAAAGAAAATTCCAATTAATTCAGAACTGCCTACCCAATACAGTGCTATTTCCACATCTTGTATGCTAAGGTAGCAGGCATGAGCTCTTGCAGATTCCTTCTCCCTGAACAAGGCAGCAAAGGAGGCAACAAGCGTAGCAGGTTGTGTGACCCATGACAGCCCCTGCCCCTGAACAGCAAGGTGAGGCCGAGGTGCTGTGGCAGGTATCTGTTCTGCCCTCCTGCCCCTGCGTTGGGGGCAGTCCCTCGGCAACATGGGCATGCAGATTCCTGCTCGCTGTGCCGAGCCTCCCCGCTTCCTTGCCGTCTCCCCACCCAGGAGGCGGCACGGAGCGGCGCCATCCGCCCAGATCAGCCCGAGGTGAGACTGACCTCGCCCGCGGAACAGCCGCCGCCGTCACCAGGGCCGGCTCGCACGGCCCCACCTTCCTTCCCCCGGGGGCACCAGAGAGCTGGCGCCGCCCACCCGGCTGCCGGGGCAGGGGGCTGCTGATATGGCTCCCACCCCAATTGTGGCCTGGTTGTCAGGCGCTTGCGATGGCAGAAGATGTGTGAAGCCCCCAGTGCTGCCTCAGCTGAAGCAGATCCTAATTAACCAGACATTGAAATCAGCTAGTGCCCAATTTATTGCCTCTATATCTCATTTTGCTCCCCTTTGCCACCTCTGCAAAGAAATGGACAGCCTCCACTTTGCATTGCAGAATATGGAGCCACATTTCCATGTTTGTGTCAAGCCACGAGCCCAGTCCATGAGCATAAATCCAAGGAAAGAACAGAATCATGAGATTGGTAGTGAGATCCTCAGGTGGTGTATTCAGTGTAGGCCTAAAGACCTTATTTATGGAAACTGGGACTTTTGCTTCTCTTGTTTTTTGTTCTTGAGGGTTTTTTTTAATTATTTTTATTTTTTGATAGATGATTTTCAGTCAGGAAGGGCTTGGATATTCATTTTGTGGATTGTCTGTGGTGTGAGGAGCAGCAGGTAGGAGCTGCCTGCAGGCCAGCATCCCAGTGGCTGGGGGCCACCAGCACCTCTGTGGGAGCCACAGATGGGGTGCCTATTGACAAAACACCCACTCCTTTATTTTTTTAACTGCGCTTTGAACGGCCATTTGAAAAAGCCACGTTTGTGTGGGGCTGTTCCAGAAGGCTTCACTAAATCTGAAGGCAGCTTTACTCTTCAAAGCACTGCTGATTTAGATACAAATGTCTGGTAAGAGCCATTCTAGGAGGTGCAGAGCTAGCCCGTCTTTCAGTTTCAGTGTTTGCCCAGCTGCAGAGTGGAGGTACGTGATAATCTCTTGCTTGAGTGCAGGCAGCTGATGGCATGAGTTAGCTGTGCAACTGGGAACCTGTACTTCCAGAGAGTCCACATATTTCCAGCCTGAAATTTAGCCCGTGAAGCCATTCCCTCCTGGGCAGGGGAGTAATAAAACTAATAACAAAGTACTTACAAGAGATTAACTACACTGTGTACAGTCGGTTTTGGACAGTTGTCTGGGCATGCTAGTCAGGTTTCAGAGAATGACATTAATGCAGTACTTGGAAAAACAGTGGTACAGTGTCATTATTGAATTTTCACCCTTGGAAAACAAGTCTGAATGTAAGAGCTAAAATTTTCTTAATGATATTAAGGCTTAATACAAAGACATTTTGTATGCATAGGTGAGGAATGTTACACAGAGCCATACTCACCGTTTGCTATTACCTGGGAAAGCACTCTGTGCAAAGGACATACTAATTATGTTAATGGCACAGTTGCAGCGAGCAGCACCAGACTTTAGAGCCATCTCCACAGAAATAATATGTAAATAATTCACATTGCGTTTCTAAGTTCAGTGCCTCTTCTACACTAACACCCATCACTTCCCTAACTGGATGATCCCAAGAAGACATATAGGAAGGAGGTTCCCACCTTGCTGTGCACCTGCTCCTGTAGAGTCTGAGTAATTTTTTTGGACCTTCCTCAATTTCAGTCTGAATAGTTACAGTCTTGTATATGCAATACAAATGCACAGTGTCACTGTGCATACTGTTTATAAGGCTTTGTTTAATTTCAGCCATATTGCCAAGGAGAAATTTTGCCAACAGTGTTCAGTGATGCTTACAGGAACTTATTTTATTCTTCTCAATCAAGCAGAAATATCTGGTTTTCACACAGTATTTTGTGATCAGTTCATTTGTACAATTGCTATTAGTCATGTATGTGTGTAGAATATGGAACTTGAAATCATCAACCATTGCTGAAACCCTGAAATACAGCCCTCTCCTTTACCTAGAGTACCAGTCCACTTTCCTTAGTATTTTTATTTTAATAATAAAAATAAATTAATAATTAAATCAATATTTCATTATTGATCAGGAAACTGTCTGTAACCAGGTAACATTTTTTTCTTTTGTCACACCAACTGAATATGCTTTTCCCTATCAAGAATACAATGCATAGGGCCTTAGGCTTTCAGGACTGTTTACATGATCATAGAATCATTAAGGTTGGAAGGGACATTTAGAGATCATCTAGTCCAATCACCCTTCACACGCAGGGTCACCTAGAGCATGTTATACAGCACTGCATCCAAACAGGTTTTGAAGATCTGCAGAGAAGGAGATTCTCTTGGCAACCTGTTTCAGTGTTCTGTCACCCTCACTGTCAAGAAATTTTTCCTTAAGTTCTTGTGGAACTTCAGGTCATTCCGTTTGTGGCTGTTTCCTCTTGTGCTATTGCTGGCCACCACCGAAAAGAGGCTGGCCCCATCCTCCTTCCTCCCTTGAGGTATTTATAGACACCGATCAGGCCACCTCTCAGCTTTCTCCAGGCACAATAGGCCCAGCTCTCTCAGTCTTTCCTCATAGGGTAGATGCTCTAGCCCCGTGACCATCCTGCGCTGGATTCTCTCCAGTAGTTCCACAGTACTCCAGACACTGGGCTTGTCATCTACCATGACGCTAAGGTCCTTCTTTGCAGAGCTGCTCTCCAGAAGGTCAGTCCCCAGCCTGTACTGGTGTCTGGGGTTATTCCTCCCCAGGTGCAGGACCTTGCACTTGCCATTGTTGAATTTCATGAGGTTTCTCACCGCCCAGTTGTCCAGTCTGTCCAGGTCCCTCTGGATGGCAGCACACCCCTCTGGGCTATCAGCTACTCCTCCCAGGTTCATATCATCAGCAAACCTGCTGAGGGAGCCTTCATCCAGGTCATTGATGAATAAATTGAACAGGATTGGACAAGGACTGACCCCAGGGGGCACCACTAACTACAGGCCTCCAGCTAACTCTTCCAAGGTCTGCTATCCAGCCAGTTCTCAATCCACCTCAGCGTCGACTCATCTAACCCACACTTCCGGAGCTTGCCCAAGAGGATGCTGTGAGGGACAGTGTGAAAAGCCTTGCTGAAGTTGAGGTAGATGACATCCACTGCTCTCCCCTCATCTACCCAGCTGGTCATTCCATCATAGAAGGCTATCAGGTTGGTAAAGCATGATTTACCCTTGGTGAATCCATGCTGACTACTCCTGAGCACCTTCTTGTCCTCCATATGCTTAGAGACAACAGCCAGGATGAGGTGTTCCATTGCTTTTCCAGGGATGGACATGAGGCATCTGCTGACGGCAAAGTAGGTACAATAAAGTATAAGGACAAAATAGGTACAATAAAGTATAACCATAAACACAAAAGTCTGCTACTGTATGAAAAAAGGAACAAGATCCAATAACTTCTGTAGTAGTGTTTTTTTATTAAACAAATCCAAAATACATTAAAGACAGGAAACACACAATACTATTCATATTTACCTGACAGAAGTTAGATTTATTATTGTATTACTTTATTAGATAGTAGTTTACAAAGATGTATAATATATCTTATACACCATATTTTAATGTGAATTTTACATCTTCAAAATATATTAATACAGTTAAATAACAGCTTTTGTAGTATTTGTGTAAATTACTTTGTTAAAACTCTGTGTCCATCATCTGCTTTGGAACAGTGAAAGGGCAACTCCAAAGCTACACAGAAACAGGCTGTATTTCTGCGACGCCATGGACTTCACGGCCAGTACTGGAGAACAAAACTTGTTTTTTTTCCAAGCTTGGTAATGGTCAGCAGCATCCTTTTTTTTTTCTTCTTCCTCTTTTTAACTTTCATAACTAGTGATCAACAGTTCTTCTTTATCTTTCCCTTACACTTCCTTAATTTCAGTGTCATCTGTACAACAGCATTCACCCACTTCTTCTCATATCCTGCACTGAAAACTAATTGTTTACCTATTAAAAATGTTTCACTGCATACCATACATGTTTGTTAAATCTAATCTAAATACAGTGATTACAGCATATCTTTAAACTCTACATGACACTTGCATCAAAACTAAAAGTTGCCAGCTGCAAGCAACCATTCTCATCTGTCAGAGTGAATCAAATAAAGCAAAGCACTTTAATGGGCCAGACCACTATTTAGTGACTACTGAAAAGAGTCAATAACAAAACACTTCCATTAATTTTGAAGGCAAGACATTTCCTTCATCTTTGAGTGATATCTGAGATTTCTGGTTTTCAAAACATTAAATAAAACAAAAACATACCAAGCCCCAGAAGCTACTTTGCTCATTTCGTAACAATAACTGAGAGGGGAAAGGCTAACAGATAAAATAGAATTGATACATCTTAACTCCGATAGCCCAGGAGCTATGGAAAATGGAGAGGTGTTCAAGGAGGCAACCAGTCAATTAAAGGAGAATATGACAAGGTAATCTGATTGAAAGGTGTATGTGAGTATATATTCATATGGCTAACCTAGATTCTGCTTTCTTATGTGAAGGTGTTCTTATGTGAACTTGACTTGAAGTGTACTTTGAATTAAATAGAAATATATTGAAAGAAGATGATTATTTCCATCTTTTTGAGGTGGTAAAATAGGATGGGAAAGGAACACGTATTTTTTTTTCACCCACTCTGTAGCTAGTATTTAGAATGTAAATGTATTGATGACAAAGGAAACAGAAAGAAAAGTTCTTACCAGTCCAACGTAACTAATACTGAGGAACTTCTAATAGTCTGTCTTTAAATAAATGGCTGGCTTTTAGTTTTCTTATAGGTCTCTGTGCATTAGCCAAAACATTCCTATAGTGATAACAGGGATTACATCAGCTACATTCTGGTCTTGCACCATTTTTATATGGCAGTTTTATTAACTGCCCTGATACTTAGAGAGGATAGATTCAGGGATGTATTTCATAGAGAAAGAGTAGATGCTAAATAACATCTCAATTTCCTTCAGGAATTCTTAATTTATGTCAGTAAGTATGATGCACACCTGCCTCTTCCTGATTTTCTGATCAACTTCGCAATTAATGGCATTTCTGGACCAATATTTGTTGATAGTAAACAAACGCTTAGGCTGTGAATGTGCATTAACCTTATTTAACATGCTCCAGAGCAAATATGTGTAACATACCTGTTGTACAGGCTCATTTTGGCACAAGTGGTCTAAGGAACATTTATATGGAAGCTCCTCCATTGCCTCTAGAATTGGCAAACTACAGGAAAGCACCGTTTATAAGCAGCTGGGAGAAATCACTTGAAGCAACCACCAGTACAGTTGTTGGCATCCAGCACAGCTTGAAAAGTGAGACTTTTCAAAGAAGTTGTCTACCTGCCAACTTAGTCCATACAAGGTCAGTCCTTCAGCTCTCCCAAAATATTCACATTCCTTCTGTGCTTAGCTTCACAGCTGAGGTGGCAAATTGTCCTTTAAGAGTCAGTCAGAGTAGTAACAACCCTCCATGAATTTATACTGGTAAGAGGAAACAGGACAGAAATTACAGAGATAGAAATGTTTATGGAACAGGCACGTTCTAAAGACCTTTATCATATCAATAAAACTGAGGCGTGACATTAGCACCATTATTGTGACTTGTGTTCACTTGTATTACTCTGTATTTCTAATATTCCATTCAGTGCCCAATGATTGTTTAAAGCAAAAATCTGGATAAACATTACAATCTTTGGCTGCAGGCAAGCCAGAAGGGAACTTTTACATAATATAATGACACTGCACAATACTTACACCCTAAACAAAAGCATACTGCTTGATAAGCAAATGTGCGTGTGTTTACCAACCAGACTATGGTATTTGCAAATTGGGATATTTACACTTAAATTTAAGCATCTAAGGAAGAAGCCAGATTTTTAAAGGTGCCCAGCCACTATTACTTGGCAAGTATGAAAGTCAGGCTTTTATATAATGTAGGTAATTGATTTTGGTGTTCAGGGTCAGAGCTTTAAAAATATTCAGCTGTGTAAAGATGTGCGTAAATGGCTTGTGAAATTTTCCAAGAGCATCTAAGCAGTTTAGCTCTGCATTGCTTCCTACTTTCAATGAAAAACAATACTGCTTGAATCCAAAGGTTTCAAAAAAATATATAACTCTGAATCACGGTCAGAGGCCAGACTTATACTTAAGGCTTGTACTTAATCAGAGGACGGAGCAAGGTGCCACTGGAGCATGTGGCCATACATTACAGATTGGCAAGAAGTCCTGGACACCAGTGCAGTCACAATGTTCTGACACTATTCAGTGTTCAGGAAATTATTTTATTCCACATCTTCATCTGAGATATGTATCTCCTATTCATTTTCCAAGCTACAGCTCTCTGACTTCATGTGTGCCAGATCACAAGACCCAGTGCAAGTGGCATGTTTGCTCCTTCCAATAGAAGAAAGGAAGCAAAACCAGAAAAGAAACCTGTTCCTTTTTTTTTGAAAACTTCCATTGAGCAATTCATAGTCTTAAGTAAAACACTGAACTGGCAGCCACATAATGCTAGCCAATAACACCTTTAGATTTTTACATGTTCACGTGGCAACTAAACTTTATCTACACAAGTTAGAACATTTTAGCCTAATTGTATTTTCAAGTACTTTGACAAGTATTTGTCATTTTTAGATACGGGTCTACCAGCTGAGATAATTGGGATGACTGGCATAGGATTATGTTAACAGTCAGCAACTTCCTTTCTATCTGTTTTGTTTGGAACCCCGAACAGGAAAACAGGATGAGATAGGCTTTTATCTTTTTTTTCTTTTTTCCCTATGATTTATATGTGAAATTTCTAGGGCGTGGAAAAGCCACAGAAAGGTCTTGAAATTTCAGAATAAAGTAAATAGTGTGTTATAATATATTTTACAAATGATAATGCAAACCGCAGATAAACATATGGAGGAGGTTAAAAAATATGTTCTTTGGCTGAGAACTTAGTGAACATTTAGAGCCAAACTGAGAGACTGGAATGGAAATTTCCTTGGCTTATCCCAAATAAACAAATTATTTATTTTATCTAAAATGGACAGTAGAATATATGCAGCCTTTTGAGTTGGGTAAAGTCTTAAAAATGGAAATGACCAGCTGTCACTAGTTAATTTATTTCTCTGATCTCTTTCAGATATTCCATGCCCTCTTAGGCAATCTCCTGAAAACCTGGACATCGACTTTCCGTCTTTGTTGTATCAGTCCAGCCTCCCACATGCTCACGAGATTCCAGCTGATCCCTTCCCACGCAACACTAGACCTAGTTCGGGGTCAGTGGTTGGTGAGTAACAACCATTCTTTCTTTACCAGAATAATGGGATGGGAAACCTTAAATCCCTCCCAATTTTATCTGTGAAGCAGTAGCATGTTATACAATCAAACCCCATTCTCATACCTCCTCAAATCCTTTCCAATTCAATAGCCAAAATCTTAGAAACATACATAAATTGGTCTTGTTCATCAGGTATGCTTAAAATACTTATCTTCCAAACAAAAGAAAAAAAACTCGCTCACATGAACTAGCACTATAATTTGTCAAAATCTTATTTCAGGTTCCTAATCATAAAATTCTCTGAAGTTACTCAAAGCTCGATCTACATTTCTGAATATTGATAATGCTTTTGCAGACATGTTTCAGTTTTTGGCATTATAAATCTGTTTTAATCTATACGTGCTCTTAATTCTGACCAATTAACCATTAAAAGGCTGAGAATGAAACTGAGACAGTGAAAGAATACACCAACAATACAAAAAATGTACCTTTGCTGGATTAAACTGAACTGGAAGTTATTGGATTCAGGAAAAAAAAAATCTGCATTTCTGCGGGGAAAAAAACACCCTCACAATACTCTATAGAGTTAGACTATTTTTTATTAGTAAAAATGAAGACCTTGCTATATGAGCAGCAAAGCAAATTATATTTTTCCCTCCGATTTGAGTTCTCTAAAATTCTCCTCTTCCTACACTTGTAACAATAACACCTGCGCCTGCATTTCTATTAAGTGACAGGTCTCATTCTTTAGCTAGTCCTAGGTTACTCATGTTGATTTGCTAGACAGTTCACATAGTTCACTTGTGCTGATTAAATACTGCTGCCAAATACTGTATAACGGCTGAAGTTCACCTTTATTTTTTCAGTGCAGCCAATGAAACTTGTGACTTAGCTAGCTTTGAGACATTAATCCCTACTTTAAAATTTAGTTGAAAATGGCCAGTTGATTCAAAAGTTATTTGAGGGAATTTGACAGACAGATGGAATGTGAACTGTAAATCTCTAGGCTGAAAAATAATACCTTCTTTCCACTAGCTAATTAGAAACAGCAAAGAAACATTTTATTAGTTGGCCCTGATTTAACTGCAAAGAGAAGTTTATTTTTTTTTCCACAGACAATGGATTTTAAAGATGCAATTCTATAGACATAATTCATCCTAAAAATTTCCAACTTACAACAATGCGTATGTCTGTATTAACCCAAGTGACTTGCATGAGAGCTGGCCTTCATCTAGTTGCTTTCAGTCATGGCCAGGTCGCAATACCTGTTATAAATTGGTAGGCCAATTTACAGAAAAAAAAAAAAAAGTGAATTGGCCTGTCCTAGATGTCTTGCCTGGTCCGTAGTGGCAGTGTATCTAAAAGTGGGTCAAGATGACGTAGATCTGTAAGTAAAGGCTGTTCATGTCAATATAATTTAGTACTAATTTGTTGCTGATGTATTTTATGACATCTTCTGCAAACAAATTCTACAGGCAATAGAAATACTTGAAAGTAAAATGTGTTATAACGGAAGAAAGCTGTTATTGGTAGCTCCATATTCAACTGATACCAGACTGTCCAATCTGCATCAGTTCCACTGTTCATAAACAGATGGCATACCCAATTTATTGATTTGACTATATTAAAAAAAAAATCTGCTTCAGTTCTGTGTGGAAAGATAGAAGGGATTGGCAAATGTCAAGAAGTTTAGAAACTTGATTTAGAAATATTTATATCACCAAACAGAGGACCTGGTTTAGAGACTATCTGGTTTTCTCCACTTTAAAAGTTAACCGGAGACAAAGCATGTATATGCTGGAATAATATTCACAATAGGCTTACAGCAGCACAAATGGCTTGTGAAAAAGGACTGTATTTCTTTTAGTGAAAAAATGCATGTTTGCTTGCACTGAGGAGGATACATTTCAGTTGCAGCTTTTCACCTTGGGGTGAAAACCCCTTGAAGGGGTTTCCTTCAAAAGGAAATGTGCACATCTTATGCACATCAGCGCCAGCCTGCAGAAGCACTAAGTGAACACACGCATGAGCAGAATACCTTCAGGGTGTGTAAGCTCAAAATCAGCTCCTCCTCTTCCCTTTTAAATGTGCAGCTTTCAATCAACTGCCAAAGTAGGAAGGGAAAGGGTGCGGTGGTGGCTTTGCTCTGCTCCCTGGGAGGCTGTTTACTGAAGGGGATTGAATTTATTCCCCTGCCTGCTATGCTGCAGTGACACAAGGTTCAGCTGAGCTGCTTCTGTCAGGCTCTCACGGTTCAGTCTGAAAAAGTCTGAATGATTAAATTGGCACCACCAACTATTGCTGTTTGATCCGCAATCTCGTAGCACCTGATGTCTTACTTGAAAGTATCTGCTCCTCTAGGCAAGTGATGAAATTAAAATCACTCCTTATTTTAAAAGGAGGAGTAACACAGCTCTCATGGCTTGATCTTATGTCCTGAAGGAATTTCAGAGGTTTCAAAACTACAAGCAAATAGCTCCAAAGCTCCTCTTTTGTTCTTTAGCTTGCCTTAATCCCATAATGTGGCTGAAGGGCCTGACGCATGAATTTTGAACATTTAAAATCAGCAATTTGGCTAAGCATTACACTGAATATGGAGAATAGTGAGCAAATATGTTATTCAAAAGACAATTAAAATGCAGTATTTACCAAGAAACTGTGAGAGAAAAGGGCTTTACTCTTGCCGCTGCAGCAGTTACTGAAGACTCAAACACAAGGACAGGATTGAGGGTAGAATCACATCTACTTCTTCCTCTGGTGGAAGAGGAGGCTGGGACACAACCAAAACCTGTTAATCTACCTTGTGTGCAGGTTAGCAGATGAAAAATTATACAGAGTATGAAGAAAACTGCACATCTTTCTTATGGGCAGAAAATATTCTTAGAAAACTAAGAAAGGATAGTGATAGCCTTCATAAGTATCTTTGCTTATGAAGGCGAAGACTAACTAGCCAAGGGAGTGAAGCTGGTATGCTTACTGTGTATTAATATCTAATCTAGGGGAGCATTAAATTACCTCATATTAAGACCACTTTCTTTCTGAATTTGAGTGTCTCTATAGTGGTTAAACATAGATTTAGTTGCGTGCGTGCAAGCAGATCCATTTTGGCTTTCCTGTCCGTCCTACAGAAGGTGTCTCCCTCCTGAGAGTGATATTGATGCACTCAAGAAGTGTCTGTCCTAACCCCAGACCTGGAAGTGGCGAAAGCATTTTGCAAAGGTATTGACACTGACTGGATGTGAGCAAGTGTAGGTCCAGATTCAGTTTACCTGTAGTATCTTCACAGTGTCCTGTGAAGAGCCAGAACTTATCTGTGTCCCTGCAGTACTAGTCTGAAGATTGCTTGCAGTGCTGTGGTGATGTAGACTTCCTCCCATGGAAGGTTCTGCTCATGCACCATGTTCCAGTTTGCAGAACAGTTAGCTCTGCAGATCATAAATCCTCTTGCAACAGAGCAGTTCTGTACTGCCCTATAATTTATGCTGGAGTTTGCTTTAGGGTTCACCTTTCCCTTGGACAGCTGTTTGAAATATCATATGGCTGAACAGATGCATACATCTGTTGTCAGATAATAGGAAATAGGGACAATAATAGTAGCCCCAAACTGCTGCATCAGCATCACCAAGCAATTCTGCCTTTTGAGAGGGAAATGCCAGTAACATTTACCTCTATTTTTGTCTCAGCCTCATGCAAGTGAGAAAATAACCAGCTTGTACAGAAGCCTTTAGAAACAATCTAGAGGTAGAAAAATACATGTACAAAGTCATCTGAATTAGTGTAATGGGATGATTTGGGTGCTTTTTTTACTACTCCTGTATTTTGATAAATGAGTGGTACCACTGCAAAAAGATGGTACATCTCTTATATAAAGCATTTCTGCTCATGTCTGTCAGAAACTTACTACAAATACATTAAACTGAATGTCCCATCTAAATTAATGCTTTACTATCTTACAGAGCCCTTCAGTAAGTTACTGTAGATGAAATAGGGTTCCTCCTTTCTCACCCCTGTTGTTTGAAAGAGGACTTAATGTCATAGATGTTTAGAAATTAAATACATCTTCTAGTTTTCTACCCTGCAAACTTTTTTCTATTCCTCTTAAAATATGGATTCATTATCTATATCATTCCAATAGCCTTCTGTCTTCATTCCAGTTTAAATATATTTCCATGAACATCACAAACTAGAACTATGCAAAATGTATCCTAGCTCTTACCAATGTCTTTTACAAGGTAGATTACACTGGTGCTTCCTTGTATTCACTGCAAATGATACAGTTTTGTGGTCTTTTCTTCTCTTTCTACATCCATGTCATACTGTCATCCTTCAGTTAATTATTTTATCCTTTTTCATATGCTTCTTTTTCACTTCCAGCTGATAAACCTTCAGGTTTTATCAAATGCTTTTGTCGGCAGTTACTAAGTGAATGGCATTGTGCTTCTTACTATTCAACCTCATTTCTGCTACTCCAGCCTTAGAGGTCATGTCATACTTTCTTAACTCAGTTCTCAACAGTATCTCCTGTCTGGCAATCAACCAGAATATTATGAGTACACACCTTGTTCTCTCACTAATGAGACCATTCTAGATGATCTCTACAGGTCTCTTCCAACCTCAATCATTCTGTGATTCTGTGATTCTGTGATTGAGCAGGATCTGTCCCAAAACTGATGTGTATGCAACACCTCTGATGATAACTTCATTCTGTTAAGTGGCTTTTCAGTATATTCCCATTGTAGCCTGTTTTGGATGTTGCCTTGTCTATCCTCCAGTTCTTATATTAACACCTTTCTTAAACAATAATTTCCTGTGTGGTAAAGTACTGAATAACTTAGAATCATCTGAGTTATTAGAAACACCACCGATCTGTTTTAAGGGCTCCTATAGCATGAAGTTCAACTGATAGGAATGTAGTCACCTAGGTTGCTTTACCTGTTCCTTCTCCCAAAGCTTCTGTAAAACTGGAGAGTTGGAGGGCAGTTTCTCTCATCCTTACACCACTCATGCCCAAACAGATAAAATTTGAAATTTCATGTATATCTTTTTTAGTATTCCGAGAGAGAAAGCTTGTCTGGTCCTCTTTTCTCACCCATTCCTTCTTCCTTATTTTCACCAGAGTAAGCCTCTGCTCCCACTTTGGATATGGTAATGGAATTACCATTCCTATTCTCATTCCTGACTAGGTACCCTGCCATTACCATCATAAACGTCTTCAACTCTACTGAAAACTAAAGTATTAATTTAGTATGTAGGACATTCCATTATTTGTATTTAATCCTCCTCCTCTTCTCAGTGGGAGGATTCTCAGTCCTCCCTCTTCTCAGTCCATTCACATTGAGTTTTTTCTCCTTGCTTGGAAGTAAAGATCTGGGTGGCACTGGCACTTAGACTTTGTGCAGTTCTGTTTATATTCAAATACTAAGCTACTCTGTCTAAACTATCTCACCAACTTTTACTCAGTTTCTCCAAATCTGTTCCTGTAAAGCTGAAAATGTATTTTTGTCTGTCATGGAATACAAAGTGAACTGGGCATTCAGCCCTTTTATTCTAAATATATCGCCTACAACATCTTTTATAAGACGCTACTTAGCTTGTTATTTAGCAAAATTAAGGTCAGTATGAAATCACTCTTGTAAGCTCATTTACAAAGAAATTGGTTCACCAGTACCTTCAACATTTGTGATATTGTTTGATGTTTTTCAGAATTTCCATATTCCAAATCTGTGTGTCACATGATACTCATGATTCCTGTTTTAATAAGGTATAAATTCTCTAGGAATGAGGAATTAAAATATGCACTTGTTAAACAACAGACGCTCAAAATCACAAGGCAAATGTTAAAAATAAATACCTGGAGAGTTTTTAACAAGACAAGTTTCAAACCCAACTCATCATGTTGTGAGTTGTTCTTGAATTTTAAGCATGTAAAATTGCCATATTTTTCTCTGCACTGAGTTTAAGTTGTGTGTTAACTTTTCCGTTACAGAAATTTCTTTGAACTCACTGTAGTCTGTAATTCAGTTGTACAGCATCTTATCTTTTTGGTTCTTTTATTTGTATGGGGTTCGGCATTAAGTGTTGTCATGGTAGTTACTCCTTTCCCTTCCATGTGCTGTGAGGAACGTGCTGTGCAACATTGTGAAGAGAGCGGAAAGGATCTTACAGCATTACTTTCCCTTTCCTCAGCTGAATATTCTATGTTTCAAACCAACAAGTTGTTGTCAGTATTATTTTAGTGAGTAAGAATAAATAGAATGTTTATTTATAATGGCAAACTTGCTGGTGACAGCTATAGTGAGAAACATAACTGTAGCTCAGAGGACAGGATGTGCTGCTCATTTTGCACCATAATTTACAACTTAAATGCTCTTTTGTTTTGTATTTCTGTGAATCAGCACTGTATATGCTGATTCATAAATATTTCATCTGTAGTAGAAGATTCTATCTTATCTCCCCTCCTGATATATAATGTTGTGCTTCTTTTATTAAGGTCATTACTCATAGATCTTAAAGGTCCTTTTGCCACACAAGGCCATTTTTGTGGGTTTTGTTACACAGGCTTATTTGTGTGGGTCTGGATATTAGAAATTTCATTTTTTCCTTTTCTTTCAAGGCCCTCCATACTCTCCTAAATTGTCCAGGTTCAGAAAAATGTGCTATAGCTTTTGAGTCTGAATCATTTACTGTAATATTTAATAGAGAAGCATTTGTAACACTGTAGTAATGAATCAGGACCCTTTGTGTACACAGTAATTAACTTATGTTAATTCCTTATTTGTAAAGTTAAAATCTTTAAGCATTTTTTTTTAGACCGTACTGAAAATAATGTGGACATTTTCCAGATCTTAATGGCATCCCTCTCATGCACATGCACACACGCATGCACACAGACTTAATCAAGTTTCAAATATACTCAGCAGCATTGAAACCAAATGGCAGTGATGCCTATACTATTTTGTTTAACTGTTCCTGTAAAAAGAAATAATGCTATATAGATGCAGAGTTCAAAACAGGAAATGCAGATGTTGCTAAGGCAAATAATACAATTCTGTCACATGCTTGTGGGTTAAAAAAAAAATCAATCTTAAGATATCTGATAGTGGGAGTTTTATGCGCTGTTGTCCTTAATTGCACTGAGTCTTAGTAACATTCATGTCCTTAATCACAATTCCCTATCTCCAAATCACCTCACTCATTTTAACAAGACTGTTTGGGGATTATTTACTATTCAGTATAAGATGGAGGATTACATTTTGGTCCTTATTTGGTAAACAACTGCATGCATTATGAATGATAGCTATGCATTTTATTTTTCAAGAGTACAGTGCTCATTTGATGATATCCATTAGCAATTACATCTATGTCGTGCAAGTAGTAGAAAAAAAGAACCATTTGGTTTGATGAACTGTAAATTCTTTCTGAATCACATATAGCACTGACCATGCCTACCCGTAATTATATTTCATTTACTTGCTTTGGCAGCGTCTGGGCTTCCAGTCAGAATCTGAATCTGAGTCTAGATATAAAAAGATCAATGTTCATCTATACTGCCATAGACAGCTTTGAGTCCTGTCCTGCCATTGATTTTTAAGTAGAATATCCCATTGCATATATGTGAAATTCTGTGTTGTACGTAAGAGAAGAAGAAGCTACTGTCCGTAGCTCCATCATTGTAACCTATTATTATCCTGAATTGAAATTCAGAAAAACAGTTGCCAGGTAACTTTCAGTTACCTTTGCCTTCTTGTGAATAATCTTGAATCTTGTTTTAATCTTTTTTTTTCCTCATTTTATTTTTATCTTTTTAAGAAATAGACTTCACTTTTGTAAATTTAACCTGCCACTTGAACTTTGTCTTTTAACTTTATGCCAGCACCGTTCCATTTACAGGAACAAAGAAAAAGGTATAATCCATGATAGATGGCAGCAGTTTGTTTTAAATCAAAGTTCCTGAATTTTACCAATAAGCATAAATGTTGAAATAAACAAAAGCAGAGATATTTTTCCTTGAAAATGATTAAGATACCACGAAGTTACCAATTTCACCAACCTTTCAGTCTTTCAGAGAGAGATGTGACCAGGTGACTTCACATCATTCTCAGAGATACCATTTATTAAGGTCAAGACCATTTTAAATAACCCACTTGATCCACTTGATTCAGAGTAGAATTATGATGAGTGTGCTGTTCTCTCTGCCATCTCTTTATTCCAGAGCATATAAAAAGGTAATAAAATAATAGGCAATCTATGTAAATTATTAATTTGGCATGCTGCTGTGCATTTTGAAAAGAAATCATTGCTCATTTTGGGTTTTCTGTGATTTTGTGCTTTTGTTTATTAATACTGTGCTTCTAGGGTAAGCCATATGCAAATGGAACAGTGAACAAAGCGCCTTATTTTACACAGGAGCATATTTATTTGTTTAAGTATGTCTTCAGAGAGGCATGTTCTACTGCTGGAGAAAATAGCCCTGAGTCAGCACACCCTTCTCTCCTCATCCCCTGCCCTCCCTCCCTTCTTCCATCTGGCAGGAAAGAAAACTTTCAATCAACTAATGGGAGCATCTCAGTGCTGGCTGTGAACATTTATTGTTAGTATCACCAGGCTTTTCTTAAACTAATCAAAAATTATCACCTGTGTTTGCACTTTCAATTGGAGGAGACTTTATAAGGTGTTAAGCTTAAAAAAAAAAAATAAAGAAAGAAAAAAAGGCTGCCCTTACCAGAAAGACAAATTTGTCTGCTTTGGTTTTCTGAGAGTCATGCACTAGTTTAACTTACTTGCTCCCTTATGTTGCTTTTCTGTTGATTTTTTTCCTGTATCCAGAAGGCAGGCAAGAGAAGCAGATAGCATCTGCTTTTGACTCAATGGTCAAACTGAGAAACAATGTATAAGTGGTTGCAAGATCTATATCAGTGAGTGGATGCAAGGCTCAAGGAATCTTACCGAGCCCTAGCAAGTTTAAGCTAGTTTAATTTAAATGCTGAGGGTGGCAGAAGTGTACCAGGTTCAATTCCCCAAGACTAACTGAGGCCTAATCCACAATTCAAAGGAGAACTTAATGGCCTTTAAAGCAGATCTTTGCATTACCACCTGAATCTAGTGATGTGGTTAGCTGCCAGAACTGGTGTGCTGTCCTCCTTGGCTGGTATTTTCAGATGCGGTCAAGTAAACAGCCTAATTTCTAGTAGTGTCCAGTATTCATAGCAACTAAAGACTTCATTACCATAAAGCCGTATAATGCATATATTGGCCATTCCAGCCTAGCATTCAAACTTACAAATTTCATTCACATTGAGTATTATGTTCTGCTAAAAAGAAGGAATACTCTAGTATATGAATGAACTTTACACATAGAATTTATACATACAATAACTCATTTAAACCCTTTTCTATGTATTTTCACCTTCTCTCACTGATTCTAGAGTTCTAGAAGTTGAAAATTTTTAAGCACAGGTGAAGCACAAGTAACAGCACTGACAGTTTTCCATGTTTTTCTACCAAGATATTTCATCCTTGTGATAAGAGAACAGTCAAGTTTCTCTGCTTGTGTTACCAATAGCTTTTGCTGAGATTGTCAGCAAAGTTTCCAGTTAGAAGCAATTGTGACATTTTGTTCATGTGTGCGATACAAGACCTGATGACTAGGAGCTGCTAAAACCACCAGCTCATTTCACAATATTTAAACAGTCAATTACCATACCTAGCATTTTTGTCAACAAGCTGAGGGGTTGATTGAATGGGTGTGTACATCCTGCATGGTGATTACTGTCAGCCATAACTCTTCTGTAACAGAATAAATACTGCTTTTAATTTAGAAGGGTGTCAATACACTTAAAGTCAAAGTGTTCAGGTAAGACTTGCTGAGCTTACTTTGAGCAAGCCACATGTGCTCTGGCAGACCTTCTTAGTACAATGAAAAGTGAGTAATGTGCAGGCTGTGTGAAAAACAAAGCGTGACAGGAAAGGAGCAGAAAAAAAGAAAAGTGCTGGCAGGCTCCAAAGTGAGAATGAAAAACTCTTGGAAAGCTGACTTGTACTCTGCATGTAAAAAATTTCTACCATTTATTGTGCATATGAAAAAGAGAGGATGGCAACAGGGCAGCATGGTGAAGGATTAGTGCTTGTAGAATAGAAAGCAGTCTCAGAGGGAACACTCCTCGATGCATCAAAAAGAGAAGTATAAGAGTATATATCAGAGTGTTCTCAGATGCCTCGATACGGAGCCCTTTTGCTACTAGAGATGCATACACCGTTAAAATAAGCCAATATACTATATGATGATGCAGCAGACTACCATTTGGAGACCTGTTTCTCAACCATTATTTGCAGTATGTCCAAGACCCAGTATGTCCAAGATGTGATAACATGATTATTTTTCTTTCCTCCTCACTAACTTTATCATTAAAGACTGCATGCCTGATCCTAGTTTTCTCTCTCTTCACCTTTGCCTTGCTGCAATGAGGAGAGCTTTTACGATCTATTTTTTAGCATATTTACATGCTCATCCTTCAGAATATGCTCATCCTTCATCATGCGTTTGAAATAATTAATTGATTTTATTGATTTATATTTTATTGATTTTGCATTTTGAAGTATAATACCAGGTCTACTTCCTTCCATTTTTTTTTTACTTTATTTTAATATAAATTAAAAAACTTACTTACTTTGCAGCGTGAGGCCATTTCCCCCGGGTTTTCCTATTCTGTTCTCACTTTCATCCCTTTTCTCATGGCGTTACGTTTGCCTAAAGGGTTTCACTATAGCCACATCATGACTGTGGAGCAAACTGAGGTCACAGCACTACGCTTGAAACACTAGAGGCTGCTAAAGCATCTGTTTGTTTAGTGAATTTTCCCAAATGAAACAACATTATAGATCTTACTGATTTGAAGGGTCATGGTAGGAAAATTCCTCCTACTATAAACTACCTAACCTAGAACTAGGCAAGTCATTCTTTCAGTTCTCTTGCTCCTTCACTGTTAACAAAATGCACAACAAAGTTCCAATGAGCAAGACACATCTATGATAAATACAGGATAAATACAGGATAAATGTAGGATCAAGGATTTCAACTTTATTTACTGGTTGTCAGACTCAAGAGGAACTAAGAATAGCTGATAGTCTTGTTTTAAGATAGCCATTTTAAGAATACTGCCAGAAAAAAAAAAAGATAGCTACATTTGAAAAGTAGTCTTATGTAAATTAACATTAATTTTATGTAAAATCAGATATGCATATTGTATATATGAGGTTGTACCTCATGTCAGGCAATATCCCCACGAGATAGATACTTATACAGATGGCTTTTCTGAATCATATCTTGTATGTTTCTTATGAGTTGAAGACTAGCTACTATAAAAAGTGAGCTATTTAGCACTGATCTAACTATGTCTCTTGCTGTCCTACATATAAGCATTTAATTAACAAATGTCCAGCCACTAGCTTTCTATTGCAGTTCTTGCAATTAGCAAAATCAATACAAGTTGTTACATGGTGGACTGCTCCTTTCTTTTATTAAGCTCCAGCTTGAGTTGATTATCTAACAAGGGGAGTCTGCATAGAACTATGGCCACAGTCTTCACTTTTCACAAATAAATGATAATCCTAATTGGAATAATTTTGTTCTCTAGCATCCCAGCTCCTGAAGTCAAGTTATCATGTAAGGAATTCACATTAGGTTCTCTTGGAAAAGGACTGCTTAACCAAGAAACACGACACTTGCAATATCTCCCAAATGACAAACAAACAGAAAGACACCCAGATGAGTTATTTTTGGTAACTATATGATTTTGTAGCCTTCATTTATAATTAGTGAACACTTGGGGCTGCCAATCTGTCTTTGAAGGAACTGCTTGGGCCCCCTTCCAGCCTTCCTTCCTGACAGGATTTCTATGAGGGGGGAAGAGGGTTTATAATGAACTCCCCCTGACATCTGGACTAGGGGAAACTAACAGGCCTTCTTTGTTCCAAGCCGTTCCAATGGTTTCCGCTATGCTCCAGAGTCCCTGAGAATATTCTCCTTTAGAGAAGGGAAAGCAAACCCATGAGAAGAGATCCTGAGGATGGTAGCAAAATTTGGCTCGTGTTTGCAGAAGGCTACACATGCAGGGGAATGGCAGGGCCAGCTGGCTCTGGGAGGGTCCCACTGTGGCAGGCAGGATGTCCCATGTGATGATATCAGATTGGAAGGTTGCCCAGTTTGTGTGAGCACGTTACATAGCTTCTGAGCTATGGTTTATATTTAGAAGGAGAGACTAATAGATGAGAAATATGGTGCCTGATTTTCCTGCAGTTTAGGACATGAACCTCAAGGCTGCTCACATAGATGAAGGGGCTCCCATTTATTTCAGTGGTTGAGGGTCCTCCTTATCAACACTGGTAATATGACAGACTTGCAACACTAACACGAGATTCAACCCAATGAAAATGCAAACAGTTCTGTATGCAATGGATGCTATAAAATAATAGAGGAAAGATCAGCTGTCTTAACTCTAACCTTCTTGCAAGGGCATGTTAACACATTGTAAGCTTTTTCTGCTTGACTTACTAAGACGTTGCTAAACTTCTTCAACAAAATTTATTTTATAAATAAACATTGTTTGTTACTATGGTTGAACAGCTTCTGGTCGAAGACTGAAGCAAAATCCTTTTGATGAATTAGTCATTCTTTGCACTTTAAACCTACATACTTAGAGGATAAGTTGAAAGTATCTTGGGCTGAGCCCTACTGCTTGTCTTCCAGAGGCCATGATAAAGCACTGCAAAATTATTTACAATACAAATGAAAATCAATTTGAGGCTGCTCCTTGGCCGTTATGTGAAACAGACCCTGCTTTGTAATGTTGCTGGTCTCTGTACAGTCATAAAAGAAAGATTTATTTGCTTCTCATCTCCAGCAGTTAACTGCTACAGATGTCAAACAATTATGCTGAATGAGTGTGCTACGCCTTCATTAGTTTTCTTCTTTTGTCTGATTTGCTGATTTTGAAAGCTGCCCAGCTATCAAAACTGCGCTTAAAGTGCCTGAGATCAGAAACACGCCTACGGCAGCAACATGGTATGACACTGGAATAAAGCATTTGTTGACTCATCACCATCTAGATCAGAAGCCTTCAAGAATGTTTTATGCTAAAATAAATAAATAGATATCTGAAGTTAACTGACTACTCCAGATAGAGCAGACTCAACACTTAACTGAAACATTTGCCTCAACAGCACAAAAGCAAGCAGAAATCTGCACTGCAGTGGCAGCTGAGGTGTTCCAGACAGAGGAGAATGCAAATATGGTTGCGCCCGCTCTCTACCACTTGCTCTCCCCACCTTCTCTGAAGAGGACATGTCAGTGCAGGGCAGAAAGCACAGCCTTAGGCTTCTTTGAATTATACAGAGGGCCAAACAGTTCCCAGCTGGCCAAGGATCAGAGGAATGGACTTACATTGCTTAAAGCCACCTTTCTCTCTGCTTAGCCCACACTCTTCAGCCATGCACAGGGTGAAATTACATTCAGTAGGAAAGCCATCCTCAAGCAGAGCTTGGAATTCATTCTCTAATCATTGTATCATTCTTGGCTGGTCTAATAATGAAAGCCATTGGCAAGCTCCTCACTCTAGTATGTTCCTTTCTTATGCCTCAGCTGCACTGATATCACCTCTTAACTAAAACAAAGGGAACCCAACATTTATAGCAGCACTTTTAGTTTAACAAGACATTGGATTATGGTCTTCACAGGACGTGATTCTCCCTGGTTGGTTTGAACACCTAACCTAAGCACACTGGAAACCAGCAGTGACAAGCCCTCATCTAGGTGACGAAAGAGGCTGGCCTGGTTTGTCTGGCAGTTTCCCATATTCTGAAGCTGGAAATACTGAAGCCTTGATGTCAGCACTCCACTTACTTCAGTGATGGAAGACCAATCTGTCTGTATAAAAAAAACACTTTTCTAGAGGTAGATTTCTGGGCTATTCTCTAGAATGTCTTACTTAATACTCCTTTTGAGGGAGTATTGGCTGAAAGCATCTCCTAGGGTGGCTGCAAGGAAAGTGCAGTGATTTTAGCAAATAATGACACAGTTTGATACTGTTAAATATGGGAATTTAGGTGAACTAATGCTGAATTATTTTCTAGAGAGCTTAGTGTGGTATTGTTGCGTGCAATGCTAACATAAGATTCAATATAAAGTCACCCTCCTGGTTCAAGTTATTCAAAACTTTTGAGACTGCTACTCTGAGGCCAAAGGAATTTATTGCTGAATGGGCATGGCTTAGCATTGCTCTATGAGTAGACATTCTTGAGATTTTCAAGATGCTCTAGCCACTTTCTGGCCTCTTCTTACTGCTGTGAGGTCACTATCCAGAGATGTCACAGCCTTCCCTGATGTTCAGCCTTGGGCTAATATTTAATTTTTCTTTCATATGATCCCATTGATCTGGGATCTTTCCTTCCCTATATGCAGATAACCTTGTAATATAGCAACTTGACTTGACTTATCCATTTTAAAACTATACTGCTGACCAGCCAAAGCCAGGCCTAAAACGATTCCTATGGTGCCATATTCTTCATGTTGCTCATGATCTCAAGTGCTCTGCATAGAGACATTGGTCCTGTTCAGATTCTGCAGAAAGCATTGTGCTTTTGATGCGTATGCAAGGATCCTCAGCAAAAATTAAGGACAAATCCCTTTCATTGCACACTCATTGCTGAGCACAGAGAAAGGAGTAGAATTGTGAGGTCAGCCCAGATGAACAACAGTAATGGCCTCACCTTTGTGGGAGTCTGGCTGCAACCTGAATGAGGAGGCTTACAAAAACCATGTGGATTCCTGCATAGCATTTGGAACTTCACTTTTCTATAAAGACCATACAGCCCTCCAGAGAAAGCAGAAAGTGTGAGGACAAACAATCATGTGAGCAAGCCACTGTCAGAAACTGGGTGTGGGAGATTTAATTTTCTGGGAATCAAGGGTTCTTGAATTGCAGGAAACTGGTACCAATTTGTCAATTTGTGTTTCTCAAACTTATCCTGAAACTTATCCTTGTGTTATCAAACTTATCCTGAAAATCTGACACATCTGACCAATCTAGAGCATTCAAGAGCAGATATCAGGTATCAAGAGCAGGTATCAAGAGCAGATTCATCAATACCCTGGGATCTGATGTATCTCACAAACTCCTACTTTAACTAGATGATGACAATTTTGAGAATGCAAATGCTCACGCAGACAATGTATCTGGTATGTGAATGGGATGTGAATGAAAATGGTGGGATCTTTTGCCATTCCCATGGCAACTTCCATGGTAAGGGTAAGCACAGATCAGCTGTAGCATTAGGGATTAAAAAACAGAGCATGAGTAGGGAAATAGCACCCCCTCTATGTTTCTGAGGATAACAAATCCCTACATCCACAGATATCATGTGCAATAAAGGTATTCAGTCCTGCTTGGCTGGGATCCTCTTGGCTTGGAGGGAAATTTTCAATTATTGGCAATGGGATGAATCAATTTGGCAACATACACTGGGATATTAGTCTGCCAAGCAGGACAGTCATCTGTAGTTGGCCAGCTCTCCATCACAAGAAGCGTGTGTACACATCCTACCGTCTCCAATCAGCTACCTCCCTCTCCTGACAATCCTTATTGTTAAACCTTATTCCTCATAGTTGTAGTTCCCAGTAACCTTTAAAAATCAGAAAGCCGTCTTCCATGGCAATCACCCCAGTTGCCAATAAAACAAAAAGGTTAATATGTGCACATAGGTTAACCTGTTCATTAACATAAATAACTAAACACAAAATAACTCAGTACACAGTACACTAGTATATCAGGCATGAATTCCTTGGTGAGGTTCAAATGCAATCTGGGTCAAACTTGCACTGCCACTGAAAGCAGATGTACACAGATCCAGTATTAAAGATCGTGGAGTCACAGTTTCATTGCCAGTTCATCTTTGGAAATCTGGAAATCCTTGGAAAGCAAAATGAACACAACACAGATGTCTTCATGTTGCAAGCTGAAAAGAAAAAGAAATAGTTTGAAAGATATGACATTTTTAAAAAGAATGACTGTGAGTTCACATTCACAGCAGAAATGCACAAACCAGCACACATAAGCATGTCTTCACATGTCAGTTGTAACCAGCAGAGAGATGTTGAAGATATTGTGCTGTCAGCTGAAGGATCTGCAGCATTTGCTAGCCAGATTTCTACCAGTTACACTCTTCTGGTGTATAAATGATTAGTTTTTCAGGGTTAAACAAAATTGGTAGTACTGGAGAAAACAAAGAAAAGGATTTTCCATTTCTTCTTAACATAGAGGGACTTGAAACTTCAAAGTTTATGGCAATACTGATATGTACCAGTATTCTTGATATATAATAGAACAAGCGCCCTCCCCCCTAAAAAAAAAGAGCCTAAATGAAAGAAAGCCTAAAAAATTTGTAACCTGTGAAAAACAGTGATATTCACACAGCTTATGCTCAAAGACTTTAGGGACTGTTTTGCACCTGATCAAATAAAATACTCAGACCCTACTGCTCTTTCCTCAGCAGTCTCTCTTCCTACAGCATCTTGCCTCTCTCCTTCTCCCTGCACTTAAGTACAGGACTCTTAAGTACAGGTAACAGCAGCAAGGTGTTGGGCAGGAGGGAGCCCTGAGGACATTGCAAGAGCAGAAGGAACCCTCCAAGCTCCCCAGATAGACCAGGAGAGAGTGGTTCTGACATTCCTCCCCAGCTTCCCAGGGGTTCTATGAACTGAGTAAAGCTTTTAATAATTTTGACTTGTGTGAAAAAAAAAAAAAACAGCACTTCTCTTGGCCAGATAGGTTTTTATCAGAGAAAGTACAGCTATGTGGAGGCAGCCGCAGGGCTTTCACTCCAGGGCTTCTTAGGATGTAGGAAATCATTATCTGGACAGGCATAAAGTTTGTCAAGCTAAGAAACTGCTCCCTTTGATAAAGTTTATCGGAAGCTGAGTTTGTGGATCCTAATTACTGATTTTTTTTTCTATGTAACAAAGCAGCTTAGTCCTCCAAAGAAAGACCTAATAATGATACCAAGTTTACCTATAGCAATTATGTTTTATCCTATTTTCAGATGATATACATGTGTAGTGGGCAGTTTATGTAGAGTGGGCTAGCTATTAATATAGTAGCATAGCTTTTTTTTTTTGTAGTTTATATAATAAATTACTCTGAAGACTCTCTGACTCCTAACATGTCATTTGTGGTTAATTCAATTCAAAAATGAAATTAAAACATGAAGCTAAGGGAATTTTGAGTCTGTGGTAAAATTAGTCTGTGGCCTATTATCCCCTAAACCCATACTTACATCATTATACTGAAAATAACATTTTCTGTATAGTGCAGTAAATTTATATTCTCTGGCTCTGGTCAAACTCTGAACTTGCTTAGCCGTGAACTTTATCACTGAGTCTATGAGCACTTGGAGTTTGGGGTAGTATAACCTACAAGAAAAAAAAAAAAAGATAAATTTGTAGAACAATGTTCTATCTACTTTTCTGTCACTTCAAACATTCAGACACTGGGGGGTTTTCTGCATTGCCATCCATTCACAGGTGTCTTCCAGTGAGCTAATTGAAAGTGTATTTCCCTTCAAACTTTACAACACAACAAGGATACAAGGGAGTATTAGGTAAACTAATATTTTAAGCAAGCAGAGTACCTCACTCTGTGTAAAACCAGGAATTAAATATCAGCCCAATGTCATTGTTACCTCTGCAAATACCATGCGAATATACCACTGCAAATAATGTTGAGATATTTTCAAGCAAACAACAAACCCCGAACTGTCCTTGCTGATATGCATGCTTAGACACACAGATTCACATATCGTCTACTATGATATGCCTTGCCTTCCTCACCAGCTGCTGCTAATTTGTTTAGCTTTGAAAGTCTGCTTAGAAAACCTTTGTGACCTTTGCCCTATAAGACATGTCACAAAACACTACAGAAAGGTTATATTAATGTGAAAACCGAGACTGAAGCTAGATGGCCTGTTTTGATGTTTTCTCTCCAATGTCAAAACCTCAGGTACCCATTTAATAGCATCTCCAGATTCAGGCCTGCATGCCGACCTAAAATCTCTGTTTTGCAAAGAAAATGATCAACTTGCACTATGCACTTTCATGCCAGTGCAAGTTAAAGAGGTAATAAAGAGCTCAAACTGGCACTACTATAAGCCATAACATTCTTTACCTGCAGCCAAGTGGCATTCAAAAGGTGTGACATTCTCCTGCTCTCCTGGAAAACATCAAAGCCCATCAAAGGAGTTATTTTCACTCTCATTTTCCTTACATTAATAACTTACTGGTTTGCCATCATAAAGAGGATGAGCTCTGGGAGTCTCTGCCAAACAGATAAAAGAATCACTGCCATGAGGAGCTGAGCCTGCAAGTCAGCGCAATGCCGGTGATGCTGAGCAGAGCAGATGCACAGCCAGGGTGTGGACCTTGAAAGCTGGAATGCTCCACGGAGCAGGTGGGCCTTGGGTAGCTTTCAGGCGAGTAGGAGGAAGGGGCTGACGGAAGATTACTTGAGAGCTGCTTTTCTATTTTTTAATTTTCCCAGTTTGGAGCATGCAGCAAGATAAGAAGTTTGGAGTATGTGTAAAAGGTGAAAAAGAAGCACATAAAGAACAGGCTTCTGCCTCAGGGAGGAAGGGTGTTGGCACATTGAGGAGAATGAGAGAAGAACGGTAAACAAAAGACACAGTTGTGCAAAGCCTTGGAACTGAAACAGGCATGTAGCTCATCTTTGATGCCGCAGGTAAGTGAAAACTAGTTCAAGTTTTGGTGCAATAATTCACTCACGTTCCACATACTGGCCCTGTCTCACGTTCCTATTCAGATAGACATTATGCCCTTTTGCCTCCAGGAAAGCCGTAAGACCTACAGAGTAAGCATAAATGCAAATGACTGCTTACAGAGACTAATCTGGTCATTATTAACTGAGCAAGCAGCAGCGCTCGGTGGTTACAAAAAGAACAAAGTTCTTCATGTTGGTTCTTTGGTTTCATGTGACATATTGACATATTTCTCCAAAATACTGATTATTGTTCCTGGCTACCAAATGATTTGAAAAAAACAAAAAACAAAAAACAAGCACCCCGCCCCAAAAAAACCCAGAGCCACAAACTTCTTAACTAATATCTCTAAGCAATTTACTGCCCTACATGAGATGTGCTTTTTTGTCCTTGGCTAATCTTAGTAATGGGTTCTTCAAACTTCCAGTGAAGTGAAATTCAGTGAAATATTGAGTACTTAACTGTAGTTAAAGCTTGCAGAAGTTAGTAATCTTTTCTCATTTTTCTGAAAGAGTTTTTTTCTTTCAGGAGAATTTGAAAATAACCTTCAGAAATGTCACAATGAATTCTCCTCCAAAATGGATACTCTAAATGGGCTTGGGATCACAGACCTATCTTGGCAGTAACAGTACCTGTGCCACTTTAAAAGCCACTATTTGCGCTAAATTTTGTTCATTCCATTTAGGTAAGTCAAGTGTTAGAGTTTGAAAGTTTGAAAGGAAAAAAAAGCAATGCATTGTATATCAGTAGATCAAATAGCAGATGGAACAAAAGAATAAAAAGGAAAAAGGAAAAAAAGCTAAATAATTAGTTAACAGATCTACTCTGCATTGAATGTGTAAAAGACACGTGAAATACTGTTTTATAGGTAGACTGTTTATGAAAGTAAGCTTCTACATAAGGAAAATTCTCATTTTAGGAATAAGGAGGGGAGAAAAATAAATAGTATAAACTTTTAAAACAAATTAGAAGCCATTTATTTTAGGTCCAAAAGTAAGAAAATGCCTTCATAATCATCTGTTTATTTTGTTATTTCATGTTACCCCAGGGCAGAATAAGGTTTCCAGGTGTCAGTATGCTAGGACTTCATATATGTTTAAGTCTGAATTTCCTAGATTTAATCCTTTGAGAGTAACTTGAATGATTGAGTATATCTTAATCTACAACAAGGTTTATATGTAATTTTTATGGGAAATATATTCCTAATCACTTAGAAAAACACTAGACAAATATTACATGATACTACTGCTACTGAATATGATAAAAATGGAACACATTTCCTGGTTTTCTGAACTTCACACTGGTAATTATGACAATGAAACACAGGCTGGTGGTTCATTTCTTTTTACCTTTAAAAGGCATAGCAAAATATAAGAAATAATTATTTCTACAGAGAGCTAACAACTAATACGATATTTTTCCTAATACCCTAGGTTTTCACTGGAGAAAAAAACTTAATGTGTAGTGCTGATATTACAAAAGCTTTTATAATTTTTTCACACAAATATATAGTTTAATATTGATATTCTTCATCTGTTTTAGATTTTTCTCCTAAAGTATTATAAATACATTTAGATCTTGACTTCAGCAAAGATTAAAAAGGAGATCAGACCTCTACCTTGGCAAATACTAACTAGAGGGTGAATCGTGTAGTTTGCGTCTTCCAGCAGAATGTTTCTGATATAGCAGAAACACTTTCCCATTTGGGAGTAAAACAAATGCAACCTTTTCATCTCCAGAGGTCCCTTCCAACCTCAACCATTCTGGGACAGTGCAGAAGTGCACATATAAAATTGACCTTAGTTAAATAATATCAGAGTGAAAAAATTAAATATTGTTCCCACTTGGTTCACTGACAAACCATTCAGGTTGTACCAAGGGAATATATAAAGCCATGCAATTTAAGATGAAATACTAGAGTAAAAATAGATATTAAAAAAGAATGTGTAGCAAGCAGTGTGGATTTCTGCTAATAATAAAATATGACCATATATCATCTTGCATATTAGTGCAGTAGACTACCCTCTTTTCAGAAATATAAAAAAGGCTGGAAACATTCATTTAGGTAAAATAAACAACTATACTTGATGTCACATACTTATAAAATCAGATAAATTTCAACACCGTCCTTTTAAAATAATGAACAACATCTTGAAAACAACATGGTAATGACAAGTCATATCTTTTCTGTATCATGAAATCACAGAATCATAGAATGCTTAAGGTTGGAAGGGACCTCTAGAGGTCATCTACTCCAACCCCCCTGCACACGCAGGGTCACCTAGAGCATGTGGCACAGGACTGCATCCAAGCGGGTATTGAAGATCTCCAGAGAAGGAGACTCCACATCCTATCTTGGCAACCTGTTCCAGTGCTCTGTCACCCTCACTGCTAAGAAATTTTTCCTTAAGTTCCTGTGGAACTTTTGGTGCTTCAGTTTGTGGCCATTACCTCTAGTTCTGTCGGTGGCCACCACTGAGAAGAGGCCAGCACCATCCTCTTCACTCCCTCCCTTGAGGTACTTAGATACACTGATTAGATCCCCTCTCAGCCTTCTCTTCTACAGGCTGAACAGGCCCAGCTCCCTCAGCCTCTCCTCGTAGGGCAGATGTTCCAGGCCCCTGATCAACCTGTAACCCTGTGCTGGACTCTCTCCAGCAGCTCCACATCTGTCTTGTGCTGTGGGGCCCAGAAGTGAACAGAGTACGCCAGATGCAGCGCTACCAGGGCCGAGTAGAGGGGCAGGATCACCTCCCTCAATCTGCTGACACAATACTCCAGACGTGGCCTCACCAGGGCTGAGTAGAGGGGCAGGATCACCTCCCTCAACCTGCTGGAGATGCTTTTCTTAATGCACCCCAGAATCCCATTGGCCTTCTTGGCCACAAGAGCACACTGCTGCCTCATGGTCAGCTTGTCATCCAGTGTGACACCCAGGTCTTTCTCTGCAGAGCTGCTCTCCAGAAGGTCAGCCTGTACTGGTGTCTGGGGTTATTCCTCCCCACGGGCAGAACCTTGCACTTGGTCTTGTTGAATTTCATGAGGTTTTTCCCTGCCCAGTTGTCCAGTCTGTCCAGGTCCCTCTGCATGGCAGCGCAGCCCTCTGGGGTATCAGCTACTCCTCCCAGTTTGGTATCATCAGCAAACCTGCTGAAGCAGCACTCTGTGCCTTCATCCAGGTCATTGATGAATAAACTGAACAGGACTGGACCAAGGACTGACCCCTGGGGGGCACCACTAGCTACAGGCCTCCAACTAGACTCTGCACCACTGATCACCACTCTCTGAGCTCTGCCATCCAGCCAGTTCGTAATCCACCTCACTGTGCACTCGTCTGTCCCACACTTCCGGAGCTTGCCCAGGAGGATGTTGTGAGGGACGGTGTCAAAAGCCTTGGTGAAGTCAAGATAGACAACATCCACTGCTCTCCCCTCATCTATCCAGCTGGTCATTCCATCATGGAAGGCTATCAGATTAGTCAAGCAAGATTTCCCCTTGGCGAATCCATGCTGACTACTCTTGAGCACCTTCTTGTCCTCCATGTGCTTGGAGACAACAGTCAGTATGAGACGTTCCATTGCTTTTCCGGGGACGGAGGTGAGGCTGACTGGCCTGTAGTTGCCTGGGTCCTCCTTCTTGCCTTTTTCGAAGACTGGCGTGACACTGGCCTTCTTCCAGTCTTCCGGCACCTCCCCCATTCTCCAGGATCTTTCAAAGATGACGGAGAGCAGCTTAGCTATGACCTCTGCCACCTTCCGCAGCACTCTGGGGTGCATCCCATCAGGGCCCATGGATTTGTGGGTATCGAGGTTCCTTAGGTGCTCTCTGACCCAATCTTCCTCTACCCAGGGCAAGTCTTCCTCTCCTCCGGCTTCTTCTCTTGTCCCTAGGGCCTGGGACTCTAAAGGGCTGCCCTTGGTAAACACCGAAGCAAAGAAGGCATTCAGCAACTCTGCTTTTTCTGTGTTATTCGTAACCAGGGTGCCCACCCCGTTCACCAGCGGACCCACGTTTTCATTGATCTTCCTTTTGCTGTTAATGTATTTGAAGAAGTTTTTCTTGTTATTTTTAACATCCCTTGCCAGATTGTGTTCCAACCGCGCCTTAGCTTTCCTTGTCGCATCTCTGCATTCCCTGACTATGTTCCTGTATTTCTCCCAGGGGACCTGTCCT
>NW_010585782.1:145516-162719 GCF_000705375.1 Tinamus guttatus | reverse complement strand
CGGCTCCTCCACAACCTGCATCAAAAAGTTATCGTCGACGCTCTGCAGGAACCTCCAGGACTGTTTGTGCCTGGCTGGATCAGGACAAGCCGATCTATTTTCCATGGACAACACAGTTGTTCCCCCAAGTCCACATTTTTTTTTTTAAAGCAGTTCCACATGTAATATAGTGATTGTTTTCAATTCAGAGCATAGTTTTCAGAATTTTGCAAGTTAATGAGTTTGGTCATATCTAAAACTTTAAAAGGTAGATATTAAAATGACTTTGTTTGTACTTCAATTTGATAGCAGATAGAAAATTAAAGGCAGGAACTTACTGAAAAGACAGGATCAGCATTTTGGATGACAGTCTCTGGAATACAAGCCAATAGCTTTAATCTTGTTTTGCTGTGCTGACCCTGAAAGATATCCAGTAGACCTAAGACTCCTTTGGAAATAGAGTTTTGACATAGCTGGTTGTATATTGTACATGAACTGCACATTTGCTTAATTCACATATCCATGAATTCTGAGTATTCTGTAATGCTCAGGGATCTATGCACAACTGAAAAATATCAGTCCAAGCAATTTTCATCAGAAATTACAAATTCTTTAACAACCTGTGATTTTTTTTCTTCCTGGTAAAGGTATAATTGCATAATAACAATTGATAACAATCTTTTGAAGATGAACACAGTAATAAAAATCACGCTCTAATATTAAATCTTGATATATTACTTTAGACAGAATGAAATGTAACCAAAGGCAAATATTTAAAAAGATGTTTTTGTATAAAATAGGTTCTCCTTGTATTCTTTTAATTTCCCATGCATCTTTCATGGATTCTGAATTACAAAGTATAACTTTCATTCAGAACATTTCGCAATTTGATTTTCAACAAAGTGTTCAAACATTATTTTCATTCCAGTGCAGAATATAAATATGGTTTATTGTAAAGTTTATTTTTTATTGTAGGGTTTATTGTTTATATTGTTTACTGTAAAACCTTGAAAGCTGGAACAAATGTATATGCTTACCTAAAAGGAATGTAGGTTGTCAGAACTTCTCAGACCATCAGTGCAGAAGCCACTTCGTTCGAGCCTTTCGCTTTTCGTGATTGTAGACTACATTAGGCATTCATGGGCAAGGTACCTAAAGGGCAAAAAATACATTCTAGTTACTATTATGCTATTGTGAATGAGTACAACCAAGAAACTCTTTCACAGAATTTGCTTAAGATATATTAAGATATTATATTAAGCTTATATTAAGATATTTGCTTAAGATATGCTTAAGATAACTCTTTCACAGAATTTGCTTAAGATATGTAGACTTGGATATTTCTGGGAGGATAGCATTTACTAAGCCATGAAGAGAAATTCAGCTTTTCAATCTTTTGAAAAAAATGTCATTCTTTATGAGTTCAGTGGTTGAATAATATCCTGTACCAACTGCAGACTCAAGGGTTATCATAAATAGCCCAAAAGAAAATTGTCAGCAGTTTTGATTTTTAAAAGATGTGATGAAAAAGAAATTGGGCAGAGCGTATACTTGCTGCTCTAACAGGAAGCTTAGCCCAAAGGGAATGAACCTTGGGAAAGACAAAGCAAATAAAATCACAGATGAGTTACATGCAAATTGGCTGAACAATAATAAAGCATGAAGGCATGTGGCCCCAAGGACAATAAATAGGTGTAGGAAGAAAGAGAAGCCAATTATAGCTTCTGCAATGAAACTCTACTTTGACAAGACACAAAAGGCAAAAAGGAAGGGAAAAAGGAAAAAAGGAAGGGAAAAAGAAACCCCGGGAAGTCCAGAGTAGGTCACCAGCTCAATTATATGTGTGAACTAAGAAGTGGAAGGGCGTTGCCAGAGATAAAAGGTAAGTAAAGCCAGATGGTGTCTCAGGAGAAAGGATGGGATGAGATTTTTCTGATTGTTATGATAAAGATAGCCTAAAAATCTCCCAGGAAATCAAAGTAATTATAGTCCTAATAATAATGTAAAACAATTCAAGACTACGAAAAAAAAAATCAATTCAGAGATAAGGAAAGAAAAGAAGGTGATATTAATATAGGGCAACTTTTCACTACCTTGCAAAGCAGAGTGCAAGGAAACAAACTGCTGTTACAATACATAAAACTGTGGGCATACCAATAAGGTAGGAAAGAGATTTTGATGTGCACAGAGAATTTGACAAGGATTCAGCGGACTTGATATCCACTAAAAGTAATTGCTCTTGGTTACCAAATCGGTAGACCTTCTAAGGTAGGCTTCATCTGAACAAAGGCTGTAAAGGAATGCAATGTTTTGGTTAACTAAAATAACATGGGATTGAGCAGAGGATCAGGTTATGATGATAGAGCCTTATAAGACACCTAGAAGAGGTGTGATGATTAAATTTTGCCTGAAATTCAGAAATAAAAGGAGACATGGTCAATCAAGAGTAGGTCACACAGGAGAATTGAATGTCAGGGAGGTGATCCTGCCCCTCTACTAAGCCCCTGTGAGGCCACATCTGGAGTACTGTGTCCAGTTCTGGCCTCCCCAGTACAAGAGGGATGTGGGGCTACTGCAGAGAGTCCAGTGCAGGGCTACGGGGATGATCGGGGCCTGAAGCACCTGCCCTATGAGGAAAGACTGAGAGAGCTGGGCCTGTTGAGCCTGGAGAAGAGAAGGTGGAGAGAGGACCTGATCAGTGTCTATAAATAGCATAGGTGAGGGAGCGATGTGAATGGGGCCAGCCTCTTTTTGGTGGTGGCCAGCGACAGGACAAGAGAAAAGGGCCACAAACTGAAGCGTCAAAAGTTCCACAGAAGCTTAAGGAAAAATTTCTTAACAGCCTGGGTGATGGAGCAGTGAAACAGGTTACCAAGAGAGGTAGAATCTCCTCTGGAGATCTTCAAAATCCACTTGAATGCAATCCTGTGCCCCGTGCTCTAGGTGACCCTGCGTGTGCAGGGTGGTTGGACTAGAGATCCTATAGAGGTCCTTTGCAACCTTAACGATTCTATGATTCTATATGCTTTAAAGTACAGTGGTTCGGCTGTCTTCTATGTGTGTAGGACAATATTCAGTTTTTTTTTTTTTTAAGTACAGTATCATGGTCAAAGGTTGCACTTGTAATTACTCAGGAAGCCTGATTTTTTTCATTTGTTACAAAGCAGATACTTCAGCATTTAAATCTGTGGAATTACAGCAACAAAACATGGGAGTTAAGGAACTGGGCAAAACAAAAAAACAAAAAAAAACGATCACTCAGAAAGGCTGAAGACAGCCACATTGGTGTATAATGCACATATTTAGTTATCCTTTAGTTATCCTTTTGTAATGAAGAGCTTCAGTGAAGTACTGGTTACACCCTAACCAAGAGGAAAATTCAGAACAAACTCTAGAGCTGTCTTTGACCCATTTTATTTCTGTCACATTTTCTATGTGACCGCCCCCTCCTTCTGAAAGTACATTTCCTGCTAATCATTACTCAGGTATTAATTAAGCAGACCTTCAGGTCTGAAGGTGCATGTCAATTAAAACTTGTTTGTCCAGCTGGCAATTTCAAGGCTAACTCTGTGCCATTGTCTTTTAGGAAAGTTTTCAAAATAAATTCTCTTCCTGCTCTAAGGGTTGGACTAAATAGATTTAACTATGTGTCCATTTTATAGAACTGATAAAAATTGGACTTTCTGTTTCATGAAATACCAACACCTGAAAACTGAGTTCTGATTTGACCATTTCCTATAAAGTAGCATTTTAGTTATCTACCTAGAATATTTCAGCTTTACATATGAAAACATAATTTTCATTCCAATAATATTTTATTTCTATATAGCATGTCTAGATACGGTATATTAAATAAGTGAAACAGTGTATTTTAATAATATATACAATTTATTTTGTAGCATTTTTGTTTGTTAGAACAAGTGCTACTTAATGCTGATTTTTGCTTTTTTTACTAAATCGGACTGTTTGTTTTCTCTCTGTATTGTGGCTAGAAGTTTTATGTTGCTATTTTGACAAAAAAGGCCCTTCCAAGAGGTAAAAATAGTATTTTCTAAAAATAGTATTATCTGAATCACACCTGATTTTTTTTCAACTTTATTTCACTAGTTGGACCCAAATGTCTTGTCACATGAAATGTTTTCACCATGTCAACACTAAAAAAAAGTAAAATATGTTTTGAAACAAAATATTTTGTAAAAAGTAAATATTTTCCGAATTCTTAAGAATTAAATGTATACATGTAGTTTCATCAAAATATGGGCAAATTCCTTCAAAAGTATTATCAAAATGGCTTGTCTGAGAGAAAATGGTTTTAACTGCTGACTTTAAGAGCATTCTGTCCTTCCAGTCTAAGTAAAATGCTAAAATATTCCTGTCTTTTAAAGAGGGGGCCAAGCTCCATGTTTGTACCGTGCCTTTGCTGATGTTATTTCTTACTCTGAAACATAACTGCAGCCTTGCACTTAGTCTTATGGATTTGTGCATGATTTTTTTTAAGCTCATGCACATTAGTATTTTTTAAAATGTAGGTGGTTTGTTTTAACAGAAAGAATAAGCTGTGTAAAACAAAAGTAAGACAACTCTTGTGGGCACAGTGTTTATGTAAGTGACAACATATCCTGAATTGTGGCACTTGTTTGAGAAATCCATAGGCAGAAAATGTGAAAGATGGCCTCATTGAAATTGAAAGCAGCTTTGCTGTGGCCTGAAAAGTGAGTTTGCAGTGTTTCTTAGGTCTCTGGGGGAAGGCAAAGAGAAAGAGTAGATATTCTCTAAAAGCAACAAATAGGCTAAAAGTTTTGAATTCAGAGTAGGAGCTTTGCAAAAAGTTAGAAAGATATAATGTAGATGTTCCACAGAACTTATTAGTTGAACATATTATTTCTGGATACACAAGCAAAAAAGAAAACAAGTTCGTCTAATGGCAGATTTAGCATTTAAGATTTTGCATTTCTTATTTGAGAACCTAAGCATCTGCCTCTATCATGTTTGTATCGTTTATGATACAGCCAAGTCCCAGACCAGAGTTTATGGTCTAGATACACAGTACAGGTGTAAAGTAAGAGGGAAGGTTGTAACAGTAAAAGCAAGTGAATAATGTGAAAACTTAAACAGAATGAAAAGCAAAAGAATATTAAAGACAGAAGGTATAGAACAAGGAGTTAAGGACATAAGTATAAACTGAAGCAAGGTAAAGGTGAGGAGAGAGCACTAATCAGACAGGGGAAAGTTTTCTGTAATTAGCTAGTCAGTATGGGCAAAATGTATCAGTCAGAGTTATAGAAAAATCTCTAAAATCTCAGAAAATTTTGGGTTTGTCTTTCATTTTGTTTTCAGCTGCTCTAAGGCTGGCTTTTTGCTGCAGGCCCCTCAGTAAAATTTCATAGCAGGGAAGGAAAGACATTTGCAAATATTCAACAGCACCAAGGAATCAAGAGAGGAAGTTTTTGGTTCTCAGCTCCTAATAACTTGCTGAACAAGAGAGGAATTTTGCAACAAGCCTTCAGTTAGTTCACGTCAAAGAAGTGTTAAATCTGAAAAACTAATTTCTCAGGCTGTTACCTCTGGGTAGTGGTTTAAGCATTAGGATAAATTTGTTCTTAAAGTGCACCCCCCCACACACACTGTAAATTGACCAGAAATGAACATTAACCACACAGAACCATCAACCATACAGAAACGATGACAAACGTGTCCTCTGACTTCCACCCATGTGATACTCAGTCGCTCCACTAAATCGCACAGTCCTAGCGTTTCCGTCAGTGGAACTGCTGGCTTGGTAAGGGCCAGTGGAACTGTTGAGCACAGAATTTGGCCCAGGGTTAATGTAGTTCATCAGATACGACATGCTCAGACACCGGCAGTCCTGCTCTATCCACACGGAGCTCAAGCCTCTTCTTGCAAATGACGCTGCAATACTAATACCTCCCAATTTTTTAAAAGTGCAAAATGTCAGTCACCAGTAATTATTATTTGAGGTGGGAAAAATCCACACTAAGGTCCAATGGAAAAGCTTGTGCAAATGTTGCTGCTGCTGTTGCTTTCTAATGAGAGCTACAGCCAAAAGCTGCTGCAAAGAGCACCGCAGTGGCTGGCACCAGGTACTGGAATCCGAGTTGCCTGCTGCTGGTTGTCAGAGCTGAGTGAGCTGAGGCTCCCGGGCTCGGCAGCACTCGGACTGCAGCTCTGCCATCCTGACCTCCCTCTGAACCATGTTTTTTTTTCTTTCTCTGGGAGCATAACAGAGTTCAGAAGGATATAAAGTCAGGTGGGGATATTGCTCCTTTAAATAACGAGGTTTCATTTAAAAGAAGAAAAAAAAAGCTTTTCCTTTCCTCCTTTTCCCTCATCATTTCCCCTCCATTAAAATCAGATGTTTAAGTTGCAGAAATTGGCATAGCTCTAGCAGATCTTGCAAATTTATAGCGCAAATCTTCAGTGGGTATAAAATGGCAGAACTTACTTCAACTCTTTATACTCCCAAAAAGCACTTGAATTCTTATGTTCCAGAACAGAAATGCAGAGAAGAAATTGGCATTTAATCTTGCCATAAAATAGAGGAATCTTGTCCCTTCCTATATACTCTGTACATTAAAACAGCTTGGCTATAATAGTTGACTAGTTCTGAAAGCAGGGAAAGAAGAGGGAAAAAACAGAATTATGTTAATGGATCAGCTTTAGGGAGTTTCTGAAGACTGAGGAAAAAAAATCAGGCTATATCAGCATGTGTGTTTGTGCAGAGTTAGTAGTGAAAACTCGAAGCTGCCACAATTTAGTGAAAATGCAAAGATCTCATACTATGTCTCTCAGGACTACTCCTTTGTCTGCCCACCTTGAAGCTGCTTACACATCTCCAGCACATACTGCCTTAGGAAATAAGGAGGCAAAGGAAGAGCTATGGTAGCTGGTGAAGGGAAACCGGCAGCCCTAAGGGCACTGTCAGGAACCACCTATATTGGCACAGCAGTCTCCTGCTCTGCTGGGGTCCAGATTACCAGGAGAGGTTACTTACGCCATCTATTGTTCTTTGGGCACCTCGGGTAATACTTTGGGCCTTTTCTCCCTCGAACTCCACTAAACTGAGGCCTAAAAGGAGAGCTAGCAGAGGACCCTCAGGAAGTGCCTGCCGCAGGGAGGGTGACTAGAAGATGCCTCACTTGCATCTACATGTAGCACCCAGGGCTACCCAGGCCAATCATAAATACACAAGTGCCTAAACACACACAATGATTTGCACTCTGAGCACATAGATACTCCCTTGGTTGTGAGAAAAGGTCTAAGCCTAAATGAAATTTTAGCTCAAGTTGGTTGATACAAGCAGAAGCCTCTGCTGCACTCATGGTTCCCGCATCTCCTAACCCCATTTTGATTTCTCCTCCTCGCCATACTGTCCCCTTGGAGAGGCAGGCACATTCCCGTCCAGCTGACACAGCCTACTGGAATTCAGCAGAAAGAGCTATAGCTGGGTCAGATGTATGAGAACAAATATTGAAACTCCAAGAATATAACAGAGCTTTTTGGTGCAAAGGCATAGACGAATCCCATTCAGGTGCTAATTATTCAGATTAACTTTACAGTACACATTTACTAAATGGTCTGGGAGGTTCTGTATGGGAATATGGTTTTTAAGAAGAAATAGAAGCTTTGCCTATTTCGTAGTCAAGGATAAATGGAAGTATGCATATATGAGGACCAGGTAAAAATTACATGAGAACCTTAATATTTAGCTAGGCAAGCAAAAACATTTTGCAATTTGTTTAATGAATAATCCATACTGTTTGCTTCAGGTAAAATATTTAAAGTCCAGTAAGTACATCTAAAATATTCCCTTATTTAATTTGTTTTTAAGATATTAAATCAAAATTACTTCTTGGTCGGCCTTATGTATTGAAACTTTCTGTTGATTTACGTGCTGTACTCCTGTTTAAATAAAGTGATTTTTAGAAAATAAGTACCTTGAACCTTGTAGCAAAAGACAGCATATTAGTTAAAGTTGGGTATAACATAGCCTCCCATTAGCTTAGTTTCTCCACACATCATCTGCTAGTGCACTTCCTATGCAATAGCTTTGCTATTCCATTCTTGGCTTAGCCTCAGTGATGACCGCCATTAGTGCCAAATTAGGTATTTCACCTATAAGGCTTCAGCAAAGCAAATTATAAAGTATCCCTTTCCCCTGGACCCTAAGAAAAAGTACCCTTTTGAATTTATAGTACCCTTTTGAATCTATAGTCCACTATATTCCACTGGTGAGGGGGTTGCGTTTATCTGCCAAAATAAAAAAAGGCAGTTGAATTTTTATCTGCTGTTATTAATCAACTTCAGTCTCTGCTAAAGTTTAGTGAACTGTCCTTTTCGAATCACTAATATGCTGAAAAATGCTGATACTGAAGACATGGCATGCTGGAAAAATTGCACCAAAGGCTCCTAAGCCATATTTCCAGCAACTCTAACGCAGGCTTAAATTTTCTGTAATAAAATACAGGAGATCATTTATTAAAAATAGTAAGGAATGTACACTTATTCAGAGGAAATCTTTATAATTTATGCCATTGTTGTTTTGCTTATACAGAAAATATTTGGCATCAAGGCTGTTGTCAGGTAGCCTAGGCCTTATATTTACTGACATCTTGTCACCGCTTCAGTAGAAAATTTTAATTTCCTATAAATACTATAAATCCAAGGAAAACAGTTCCTCCTTTGAGCTTGAGCATTCCCTTTCAGCTTCTGCATTCCACACATTTCAGCTCAAGAATCGGCAAGTTAAAGTTATTAGAAGCAAAAACTGAAACTGAGCAATTCATTGTAATGGAGGAAAGTTATGAAATTTTCTGCCAACTGCCATCTGAGAGGCTGCTGGGGAGAGCAGGACAGTGTAACTTCATTTGTGTCCCCTTTGAGAGGGCAAGATAGTTTGAAAAAGTTTGATTTCCTTATAATCAGTCACTGCTAACACATTTCCAAAGAAAATGCTCATGGACCCCAAGCACAGCTGAACCTGTTACCCTCCTACTTGGTTTCTGACCTGAGGAGGCAGCAAGTGGTTGATCCCCCTCAAAAGGGCATTTAAAAGGGACTTTGGTACTGTCCACCCTGCAACTATGATTGTGACAGGTTGGCAAGGTGTCTAGCAATTGGAAGCGTCTACAACAACTTTCTATGTACTTTAAACAGTCCTTGGAGCAGGGAGTGCAATCTGAGATTCCCTCTTTGCAGGTGAGTACCGAAAACCACAAAACTTAGGTCTTGCCCACTCTGGGCTGTGGATCCTGCGGTGCCTCTCCAGCCCTGTCTTCAGCATTTCTTACTGGTCAGCCATCAGTGGCTCAAAGTGCTGATTCCTCCTGGCAGCCTCCTAGTAATTTGTGGACCCAGCTCTAAGATGTCTAATGCTACTGATGCTGTATTGTAGACAAGCTTAACATAGGCTTCTGGAATCCCATATGAGGGCTCAGGTGCCTACCTCAAATCGCTTCTGAAAATCCAGTCATACAGCAGTAATAGGACATTGCTGGAAAGTGAAAAAGCTGCCTGGAATTGGGAGCAGAATGTCCCCAAGTTTGCCTGGTACACTGGAGAAAATTAATATTCACTTGGTCACTAAACTTACTTTACCATCCTACCCCCAACATGATGAATTTTCAAAACATACAGTACATGGTGTTAGGCCAGATGCAGTTCTGATCCCAAGGTATTATTAAAGTTTCAACATTTTGGCCCCTACCAATTTTTTTTATGAGATTCTTAGAACTATTAGTCAGACGGTCCATGTTAACTGGCAGATGCCCAATTTCAATATATAAAGTACATACCTTACTGCATTTTCTTAACTGGATAATGGTTGGATTATAAGAGCTGGTATGAAATGAACACCAGCTTGTCCTCAACCCCTCTTCCACAACTTGAATATTCTAGATTGGTGCAAGTGTACAATCCTACAGCCCTTTCAGTAGTTTCTGATATCTATCTTAAGTGTTGTCATTTGATTTTTTGGAAGCTGCTACAGCTTAAAAAAAATCAGAGGCATTTATGTACTCTTAACAAATGTGGATTACTGAGCACCCAGCATCTGAACCAGTTGTCTCCTGTGTGCTATTTCTATTGTGCAAAGAGGAAAAAACCCCACCTGCTTCATGCTGCCTAACTGCAAGGAGGAAACCTTCTAGTCTGTCTTAAATGGAGAAAGGACAGTGGTCCTAAATTGTCTTCTCTCCAAAATGAACGGCAAAGCTCTCACTGACCTCGCCTTAGAGTACATAGCATAATTTTTTTGGTTCAATGCTTTTGTGAAAACTGCCCCTTCAAATATGAGTAAGAAACACACTTGTGAATGTTTTGAATTGCATTAAATACAGGAAGCTTTTACCATTCCTTTCTTTTGGAACATTTTCATTAGGATATCACTTGCACAAGCTTGTATGCAAGCCATTCACAAGCCGTTTTGTTTGCCATTGGTATAGGAATGAATTTCAGCCAGTTCTCAAAAAATCATCTTAACCTGTTCTAGAAGGACAAACTAACATCTTAAAGTAGAATTTCCAATCGAAAGTCAGTAGAGCTGGATAAAAGAAGAAAAATAACAAGGTCTTATAGTCTGTTTCCCTCGTTTTGGTGACAGGGAAAGAAATTAAAGACAATTTTCTGACCAGCACTAGTGTTTTCCAACAAAAGACCAAGTGTCTGAACTTTCTATCCTTTGCACCATATTTGAATACATGTAATGCATTGTGTCAGAACAGGATGGTCAGCTCCAAACACTGAAAAATAGTGAGTCAGCCTCTTTCCTCATAATCATGGGGTTTCAATGAATACAAAATGTTTGCGTTTAATTTGCCTATTTGCCTTCTCTCTCTTTTTTTTTTTTTTTTGCTGTTGACCTTTTGAATGTCATATTTTTCACTTAATCTCTTTAGCCTCAAGGACAAGACATGTACTTGTTTTCAAACAAAAGCTGACATTCTCACATACTAGGATGAGTTCAAACAATGAGGCTTTAAGAAAAACAACATATATCACATAAATTTTATCACAACAGTTGGCAATGCTGCTAAACTGTCCACAGTTCTTCCGGATTTGCTCCGGATTTGAATACAGCCTCTTGTATTATAACCTACTAATGTTTTAGTTTTCCTAACACAGCCCAGTGTACAAGATGCCAGTAAACTTTGTTCAAGAAACCTTATCACTCCAAGAACAAAGAAGCTTTAGAATCTGGTAGATTTGAAAACCTATATTCAGAGGTATGCCTGCTTTTGTTTTTTTTTTTTTTTCCTACAGAGTGATGGTCAGGTTTGTCTGAGAGGTAAGAATCTTTCTTTTGAAAATCCTCATCTCCCTCTGAAAATCCCCATTTCTTTCCTTGTATTTGCATAATGAGCAAAATTTTGGCAGCCTACCAGGCTAACTTCTGAGCACGCAACAGTCAGACTGAATGGAACCCGTGAAAGCAGGCAGTCTCCCCATGGAAGTGGAAAAGCCTGGATTTCCTAACAACCTCTTCTACTTTTTAATGTGGCATTTAATCCAAGTCATTACTTTTCATTACTTTTTTTTTCTTTTTTCTTTTCTTCTTCTTTTTTTTTTTTTAATCTCTTAAAAAATCCCCACGTGCACTCTGGGCATCTTTCCTTCATGCTAGATAAGCTCTAGCCAGACTCTGTGAGACCCATTATGTCTCACTTTTTCCCATTGGGAAAAAAAAAAGTCCCTTACTGATGATGTAGTCAGCTGGGTAATTCAAGCAGTTCTTCAGGAATGAATATTTAGGTTTCATTTCCCAGCGCTGACACATAAGGTCCCAGGAGCTGTCTCAAAACTTGTGTATAAGCATTAGACCTTTCAGATAATGTAGCTGAATACTGCAGAATTTAGGAAAGGCCAGGTTTAGCCTACCCATGCAACCTCAGTTCTTTTGATATGCTTTTTATTTTTGTGTTGTCATAGCCTATTCATCTCAGGAAGGTCATAAATTCAAACCAAAATATGCAAAATTCAAATGTGATTTTTAAAAAATTATATATATTTTTAAGAATGATGATAACTGAAATACCACCATATCATGTGTTTTGTTATGTGAGCCAAATAAGCCTTGGTGATCTTTTAGGAAAGTTCTTCTTATAGTGTCCTGAATCTGAGTTGGCAAAGCAGTATCCAACAGGTAGGGGAAGGAATTCTGAATTATTTGGCTGTAGCTATCATGATCTGGGGAATGACTACTCAGTCATTCTTAGAAGTATATGTATCCTTCCTACCTTTTTATACAGCTATCCCAATACCTCAGAAATGATCATCTGTGTCATGTATAATTTTCTCATATATGTCCTCAATATACTTCTCTAATCTCCTAATAGCAAGTGTAATAAACTGCAAGAACAATGGAATAGCTTTACTATACAGGATACAGAGCTGTAAAGGATATAGAGCTTCTTATGTACTATGAACATATGCTCCAATAAGATGTTTGCTACTCCCTCTTAAGATATTGAGTATTTTACACGATTCTTGGGAACGAGGATATTGTCAGTGGTCAATGGACATAACACAGAAAACAAGAAGGCTCTTGTGCTTGTGCTATGCTTAGAGCCAAGAGCTAGTTTCCGTACTAATGACAGGAAATGTTGAGCAATAAGACTCTTGCTCCAAAAACGACTGTGAAAATTAGATGTTGTAACGCTCCCTTAAAATGATAGGGTGAAGGATATAGACAAATAGCAAGCAAAACAGTGAAGAGCACATTATCCTTAAGTGAGGAAAAAATCTCAATTAGTAATATAGGCAAGTAATTACATTTTTCTGTTTTCAAGTTACATCTATTGAATACTTTTGCCTTCTTTATTCCAAAGCAATCTTCCTTACCCTTCAAATCTGGAAATTCTCAGTAACTGATGGTGAAGTTAAGCATGTGGGGTTTTACTAAAACACACTGCTTAACATTCAAAGGACCAGTTCTTTTCTAAGCTGTCAGCACAATTAAACTGTTCATAAAGCTTATATCACCTGTTAACACATACAACACAAAGTACTGGATGTAAGGTAAGGTAGGATTTCTGGTTCTGCTATTCTTTGCTTAATTATTTAAAAAAAAAAAAAAAGTCAAGCACTACAGTTTCCCAGAGAAAGGGATGATGGTACTGTATCAGAAGGAAAAGTATTCATGAGAGTCACTTCAGAAAAAACTCCACTGAATTATAGTCATTAACTATTTAAGCATTTAAATACATGATAGATTTGATCCTTTGATTGAGCTTACTATTGATCTGCTATATTCCAAAAATGATATTTAATGCCTTCTTTAGTGTCTTTTTTGAACATATCATGCTCAGTCACTGAGAGTTATATGAGAATTCAATCCCTAAAGACCAAAGTAAATAATAAACAAACATTTGGTTGTTACATAAAGAATGTATTATCTCTGTGCTTTTCTGTGAATTTCTCCATAATGACAGTGGGGAAAGGGAGGTGAAACCTTAAATTAGCATTGGATCTTGTGAACCATAAACACAATGCTTTTCTTCTGAAAGAAATGCATTACCTATCTCAGGGAAAATATTTTAGGGAAATGTACTTTAAAAAGAGTTTGTTTATATGATTATTCCTAGCACTTGTATTGTGTATTGCCTTACATTCATAGGAAAAGACATCAAATACCTTACTGACATCTTTCAAGTGCAACTAAATCTACACTCCAAATACAAGTGTCCAATTCACTTAAATACCAAATATGTAATATGAATTTGTAATCCATTCCACAGTCTACTGATATAAAACCCGTAAAATAAAGTAAGAAGCAGTATTTCTCACAATGACGGTACTTTCTATCCTAGATTTGAGAGTGATAAAGCATAGCATTTAGAAAGTCATGAGGGACTGCATATGGTCTCAGCCCAGTGTGACTTTTGGTGTGGTAAGAAGAGATGGAAGTTCAGAAGCTACCAAGAGAAGAGAGAAGCATTTATCTGGCTTTAAAAATGAAGACTAGCATTTTCTCGAAAGTGTGCAAGGAATGTTGGAAGGAGTCCCGGTATCATGATAAGCATCAAAGTTAGATTCAGACCATCAGTATCTCCACATTTCTTTTGAATGTGAATGATTCTTAACTTCAGGCAACTTTTAACAAATAATTACTGTTCTAAACAGTTTGAAAGTATAAAATCATGGCTCACCAAACGAGGTCCTGCCAAATAAGAAACGGCCTTATTTGTCTGTAGGATTCCTTAATTCATACACCACCTAAACTTCTGTGTAGAGAAGAATCTTACTGTATGCTTCAAAATTCAACATACTCTGGCTCTACCAGGTCAAAATGACTTCCAGAGTGAAATATCAGTTCTGGAGGTGTTCTGCAAGTTGTCTATCAACATTCCGCTCTTTAAATGTAAATTCCTTACTGAGTATATCAGTATTGCCTCAAACCAAAGGAATGTCATATTTTACCAGGTTGCAAACTAATGACCTAAAAGTCAGCTGTATGGTGTTAACTTTCAAAATCACTCCATCCTGTAGTTGTAAAACATAAATTGTAGAACACGCTAAAGTGTCTAAATTTTGAGGTAACAGAAAAAAAAGACATGATTATACATCTTGGCCTCAGTTCTACAAAAGAACCTCAGGATCCAGAAAACTCGTAGATTTCCGAATCTAAGTAAACAAGTAGCAAATATATCCAGCAAAAGTGGCCGATGTTAATCTCTGGCATTTTTGCTTGTTGCTGTGTCAAAACTAATAGCACTGCTTGCATCATGACTGAATAAGCTATAGCCAGATAGTTATGATCCAAGACACGGTAGCTTATAAATCACTCCAATGCAGCAATAAGGCCAAATGAAAACTGCAGTACCCATCATAAGTAACCATTTTATTTCCTTTTAATGACCTCTGTCATGTTATTAGCTTCTCTAAGTATCTGGCCAAGAGGCAGCTATATCATCCAGAGTGCAGAAATAGGACCTCCTGGTTGGATTTTTTTTTTTCAATTTGCAAGCCAACATGTATATCATTTGTAAGACACACAGATTTCCCAGCCTAAGTAACAAGCTGTTCCATGAGCATTGGTGCTAAGGAAACTTGGTTTCCTATTAAACAAAAGCCTGAATAATGTTTCCTTACTTTCAAGGTTTCCCTTAAGTCTGTATTCTCTAGTGCCTAATAAGATGACTGACCTACATTTGTAGCAGTTATAAGATTCTCCCTCTTTGTGTATTGTTGCAATCTTTCCCATAGCCAGAGAATAATCAGTCTTGCTTTCCTTTGCCAGTTCATTTACAGATCCATGACTCCAAAATTTTAATTCTCTTCAAGGCTTCCACTTGGATGAAAAGTTTTGGATGAAAAAATGCCCATTTTTTTGCCTCTGTTTAAAAGTACTTTTTGTCCAGTTTTTGGAAGGCAAACCATTTGATCACAAATATCTTATTTATACACATGCACACACACAAAACACACACACACACAAAGGATAAAAAAAAAAATCTTTCCCTGCAAGCAAGCCCTGGCTAATGGTTACACAAGATAATTTTCAAGCAAGCACAAGCACTCTGCTTGAAAGAAGTCAATGGCATATTGAAAACGTAGATTGGACTTCTAAAAGCGTTTGACAAAACCCTTTACCAAAGGGGTAATTAGGAATTAAATTGCCACAAGATGGTATTTAAAATCTTCTTGTAGGTTAATAACAGCAACAGACCAAAAAAAGATAGGGTTAGAAAAGTTTTTATGACAGTAAAATGCTGCAACACAAATATACAAATTATTCAGACATGGTTTTAGTTAGTGAGGTGACAAAGTCACATACAAGTCAAACAAGTTGTTCAGACTTCAGGAGACCTTGATGTTATAACAATGGTTATACCTGATTCATAATAATAGAAGGAATCCTTACGATCTAGCCACACACTGAATATTGCAAGTAGTGGTGGTCGCTTTTCCTAAAGACAGGAATTTTTGAAACCAGGAGAATCTTTTAGAAATTATTTAAAAATATAGAAAGAGTATAGAGAAAGATAACAATTATGATCTGTAATGAATTGATACTGCATCAGGAGAGATTAAATTGTGCAAGACTTTTCAGTGCTGTAACATAAATCTATTATGCCTCAGGGAGGGGGTGATTTAAACAGTGATTAATCATTACTCCCTATCACACCTTCCCAGAGAAGTAGGAAACAACATCAGGGAAGAGCTTTAAATTAGAGAGGACCTTATATATGTTGTCTAATTTTCATTTGTTATTTTCACAGGTTCTCAAAAATTAACATTGGAGAATTTAGGCACTTGAGAATATAGGAATACACTTTCTGTCCAAATTCCTCTTCTTTATTTACCATGGAAAAAAAAAATCTTTTCCTTGCCCCAAATTGAACATGGTGGCAAGCAAACAGGGTGAACTTAATTTAAATGTTTACTGCTGCGACCTTTGACAACCTGAAGATGGTGAATCTGTAGAGTAAGTATCTTGCTTTTACAAGTCATTAAAGCCACCAGAGATGGCCAAGGAAATGAGCAGTGTTGTTATGGTACTGAAATTCCACCACCCACACTCCTCTGTATTATCCTACTGCAGTCACGTGCTCGACTCTCTCAGGAGGCAGGCACACTACCATTTTAAAAGCAGCTAGAGTGGCTTTAGATGTTCCTGCCCTGTTTCTTACCACTCTGCTGCTTGAGTTTTTGGTCCCTGCCATGAAGCTGTGGAACCTGCTTCACCAGAGTGATGTAGACAGCCTCAATGATGTTACACTACTGCAGATAATCAGGGTCAGATGAATTACGGCTTAAGCAAGCAGCAGCTCTCCGCAAAACTCCCAGACATTTGGAAATTGTGAGTATATGTGAAGTAGAAGAGCTCCAATGTGGACCATGGGACTCTCATCTGTAACAGTTGTCTATTCTCCCTTTCTTTTTCCAACACTCAGTCCTTTCCATCTCCTACCCTGCACTCCTTTGAGAGTAGGCCAGCACCGTGATTAAAGCAGCTACTCTAAGCTGAGCTGCTCTCCCCACAGAGCGGAGAACTTTGGTTGTTGTTTGGAGTATATTTATGTACAAACACACACACAGAGTTTATCTCAGTTCATAGAATCATAGAATCATAGAATGCTTAAGGTTGGAAGGGACCTCTAGAGGTCATCTAGTCTCACCCCCCTGCACACGCAGGGTCACCTAGAGCATGTGGCACAGGAATGCATCCAAGCGGGTTTTGAAGATCTCCAGAGAAGGAGACTCGACA
>NW_010585782.1:106765-136093 GCF_000705375.1 Tinamus guttatus | reverse complement strand
AGAGAGAGAGAGAAAGAAAGAAAGAAAGAAAGAAAGAAAGAAAGAAAGAAAGAAAGAAAGAAAGAAAGAAAGAAAGAAAGAGAAAGAAAGAAAGAAAAGAAAGAAAGAAAGAAAGAAAGAAAGAAAGAAAGAAAGAAAGAAAGAAAGAAAGAAAGAAAGAAAGAAAGAAAGAAAGAAAGAAAGAAAGAAAGAAAGAAAGAAAAAGAAAGAAAGGAAGGGAGGAAGGGAGGAAGGAAGGAAGGAAGGAAGGAAGGAAGGAAGGAAGGAAGGAAGGAAGGAAGGAAGAAAGGAAGGAAGGAAGGAAGGAATTTCCATTAAATTGCTTCTATGAACCTTTCTGAAAAATTATTTGCTATCACTGTTCCTTCCGACTCCCATCAGCCAGTGCATTTCCTGGTTTTAACCACTTGCCTCCCCATATTGGCACCTCCAATGGACTCTTCTTTGAATGGACAGGAATCCAAATTTTTCTCCTTTTCCTTCCAACATGCTGCAGTGTCACAAAAAAAATGAGCTCGGAAGTCACCTTGGAGATCATCTATCCCAACTCCACTGCTCAAAGCAGGGTCACCTAGACCATATTGTGTAAGATCACATCCAGGAATATCTCCAAAGAAGGAGACTCCACAATCTCTCTAAGGCAACTTGTCTTAGTGCTCTTTGACCCTTACAGTCAAGAAGCTTCTTGTTCAAGAAGCTTTCATGCTCAGATGGCACTTCCTGTGTTTCAGATTGTGCCCACTGCCTCTAATCTTATATCTGGGTACCACTGAAAAGAGTCTTCTCCACACCATCCACCACACTACACTGCTACCTTCCTTTCTGTTTCTCCATGAAATTACTTTATTTTATCTATGGATTATTTGTTTAAATTTAAATAAAATCAAATGGTTGATATTTTAAGAGAGCCAGTAAGAATCACACTGCTATATTTCAACATGTTTAATTGTGATTATGCATATTTTACCATTAGCTCTCCTTGTGTGTACTCCTGCGGCATCTTATAAGTGTGGACACAATTTGCAAAAGAAGGACTTCTAGGAAACTTGCTTAATTTTCACCAGAACATTGGTGTTGAAGGTACTGAAGCTTTTATTTTCTTCGTATATTTTTAAAAAGATCTTGCATAGAGCTCATTACAAATATACAAGACTTGAAAAGAAATATACAACACTGCTCAGGCTCATTCCTTAAACCAGCTCATAAATTCCTGTTCCTTGACTGAATGGCTTGTGTAAGCAGAGTGCAAATTTAAATTTCTACATTTGAACATATAATTCAATATTTACTTAGCATATGCTCTGGTATGAGGTTGGCTTTCATACTTCAGTTGACTAGGAAATTTTTATACGTTTTATACTAAGAAACAAAACTAACTATTAGGGAACATTCTGGAAGTATTTTGGGAAAGAAGGGAGAGAGAGTTTATGAATTTATAAGAGTCTGGAAAAATCAAAATATTATATTTATTTCATTTTTAAAATACTTAAAACATAGAAGCTGGTACCAAAGAGTCAGAATATGTTTTTTTATTCTATTTTGATTTTTTTTTTACTTTAAAGGTTAAGCGGGCATTGTTGCATACCTCTGCCCCAGTAAATTGAAAGTAAAATACTCTTTATGGAGAGATTGGTCGAGCTTTATTTCCACATGGAAATGCATTGTTATTATCAACTAGGTAGGTCTTTGAAAATATCACTCTAAAATATCTAAGTCATTTTGAGAATGCCACTCCATGTTGGTTGACCCCAGACACTGAATTGAAGTTAAAAAAAATGCGAATGTTACATCACAGACGGGAATAAGGAGAACTCAGAGCACTGACATAGTGCAAAAAAAAAAAAAGTCGTAAGAAAACTGCAGGTAATAGAGGACTACAGCTGACTATCTGTCTGGCCAGCAAGCATGGACATGGACCTCCCAAAACTCCTTCCCTCACACGGAGGCTGAAGAAAATCCCAAGGGAATAAGCTGCAATTTTGCCTCCCTCCTTTAGTGAAACTCTCCCACCAACAGCTTGTTTACTCTAGCTCCGGGAGGCATCAGGCCACAGTCTATTGCCCATGTTGATGTAATGACTGTAGTGACGCAATGACACAAATGTCTCGCCAAATACGAGCTGTCTTTGAATCACTTCACCAGCCTCTTAAGTATATATGTGAATTTCATCATCTTTTATTCTTATCTTGCTGTTCCATTTCTTTCCTTTTTTTTTTTTTTTTTTTAAGGAGAAAAACTTACTGTGTTTAATTTAGACAGAATAAACCAAACTTGCTCTTTCAGTTTTGGTAGTACCTATCACATTCTTAGTATCACAAACTATGATGCTGCTCCCACTTCTTTTCTTTACATTTCCTGTGCCAAAAGACAGCTTGCAGCGTTTAAGGGCCTACAGCACCACTCATTTGGGAAAAGAGTTGCTCCATTTCGTGTGTGATCCTCTAATCTGGGGAGGCCAGCAGGCCCAGCGATAGGACATTGGCTAAGGAGCTTTGCAGGTATAAGAAACAGTAGTCTTAGGGACTCTGCTCTAAGGCAGAGCTCTTGTATGCTCTTGTAACACTGGTGCAAAGGACCTAACTGCTCCATCTCTTCCTTGGTGGATGGATAGAAAGAGAAAGTGTGAAGAGTCTGTTATAGTTTATGCCATCCCCTTATATGGTTAGAACTATCCTAGGCACCAGGCCATATTTGAAATCTGTAGCCAAGTACAATGTCAGTCAGAGCTTGACTAGATGCCAGTGAACAGCTGCGTATTTTGGACTTTGGTGAAAGCTAGGAAGCCAATGCACCTATCACGCTACACAAAAGATCCAAAAAGCGGAAAAAAAATCCATATGCGAGTTAAAATGTTGAAATGAAACAGTGTAGGCTATTAAAATTGAGAATTTACATGATTTGTTAGCCTGAGTCAATACTTTGCTCATGAACAAACACGTCCAGAAATTAAAGCCTCAGTCCAAAACAAAGCTCATTGAGCAGCCCGATGCAAAGGCTGCCTTTGTCCTCACTGGGCTTTAATCAGGCCCTAAGCAACAGCATAATCCTTTGACAAGATACCTGCAATTAAACTAAGTGATAATTCATCTTGCTAATCATTTTTTTCTTATGCTTTTTCCCCCATGGGCTGAACAATTTCAAAATTTTCTTCCTGGAGTGTATTTTATGGATAAAACATTTAGTTGCTATTGAGTATCTAATAAAAGGCTAAGTAATTTTTAATGACATATTATTTTGTTAGGTTATGAATTAATCACTATGAATCATGAGCAAGAGGAGGCATTATCTAATTTGGTTGCTTTGAGACAGAGAAAAAAAGTAATTCCGTTTCTCATCTGTATGTGAAGAATAATGTAAAGATGAAAACTGTACTGGGAAAGTTATATTCAACTGTCTGAGTTGCCTTTATACTGTAAATATGTGTGTCATTTTACAGACTGAAAGCAAGAACAGAGTCTTTGCCCCAGCAAAATTATAATTTAGCTCAGAAATTCTGGGAAGTTTAAATATTAAGATTTAAGAACTATCCATGCCCTGGTGCTATCTTTGGATATATGACTATTCATCTGCATTCTTGCTTGCACGTGTCTAGAAAGAGCCTTGTACGTTTCTTTCATCTTAAGTTTCAGAGTGTGTGCACTCAAATACTAAAGTAAAGCCTTCAAACTGTGAAATTAGTAAAGTCAATAGAGAGTACAAAACAGGATATTTAAATTTTGATAACAAAAGAATCTTGATAAAGGGATTTGATGGAGAAAAGGGTATGAGAATTAAAGTGCGGTAGCCAGCAGAACCTATGTGAGAAAGATCCTGTGAGCACAGGAGATTAAATATATGACAGAGGGAACAGAACGTGTAGATCAAAGGACACGCTGAGCAGATCCCACAGGACTGGAAGTTAACACAAGTAGCAATGAGGCCCTGTAAAAATTTGAACACAAGGATGAAAAATCTGATGCCAGAAAAGGAAGAAAACCCAATGTTCAGGGACAACCAGCATGTAACTATCACTCCCCCAATTTCAGCCTTTTAGTGTTAAAAGTACACCAAATCATAAAAGTATAAAAGATGTTTAAATCCTCCTATGTGGAAATTCTAGTTTGTTAAAGAAGCCAAAATCAAGTCTAGTTAATCAGTCAATCCCATTTTAGAAAGGTTTTCTTCATTTTCTTTAACCCACAAAGAATTTAAAGCCTCCAGTTTTACCAACAACCAAATGAGACACACAGATCCTGACAACGTGGGTAAATACTAGGGGGAGGTGAAATAGTTAAGATAGATAGCATAGGGATCAGCCCAAGCCTCCACTGAAAAAGCAGATGGAGATTTTATGATAATTTGAATGAGTTCAGTTAGTTTCATTTTTTTCTTCAGTTTCATGCATATCTGCACTAATTCCTTGGCCTGGGACCAGAAGAGACAGTGCAAAACTACTATGACTAAGACAATAATATTTCCAGTGGGAATGGAAGAAGACAGTATGAGCATTTTTACAAGTAATTTTTTTTTTCTCGTGGGATTTCTAGTACAGATACTTTTAAGCAATGGAGAGTTTGGGTAACTTGGAAGTAAAATCTGTACAAATATTCAGACTTTTGGAAGGCTAAATTTAACCTCCTCACCTTTCTTTTTTTGCTTTTTGATGTCTATCTACAGTATCCTTCCACTGAGCTCTCTCAGGGAAAAATCCTTTATCAAGGAAAAATTTCTTCCCTGTGAGGGTGCCAGAGCACTGGAACAGGCTGCCCAGAGAGGTTGTGGAGTCTCCTTCTCTGGAGATCTTCAAAACCTGCTTGGATGCCACGTGCTCTGGGTGTCCCTGTGTGTGCAGGGGGTTTGGACTAGATGACCTCTAGAGGTCCCTCCCAACCTTAAGCATTCTATGATTCTATGATCTAGCATAGATTGAACAACCAAAAGAAAAAAAAAATAAAAAGGAGGAGGAGGAAAAAGAAAAACAGAAAGAATTCCACATTCCTGTATTTTGTCCAGCACATTCCTTGGGAGCATAAGTGAGGTGGTTCAAAAATGCAAAAACTTTGGAATTTATTTGATTTTGCAATGCACTTTATAGCGATGCACTTTAGATGCATTTAAAAGATCAGTTTTAAGGGAGTGCACTTTTTTTTTTTTTTTTTGGTCAGTTTAATCTATTTAACTCTGCAAACTCTGTCATGTTTTTCTGTAGATTCCTATGAATTAGAAGTTACATAGAAGCAACTGTAGATATTGCATTATGAAAGAGAAGAAGCAGTGAACCTGGTACAAGACATATAAAGCATGGGAGAGGACACGGTGTTGTGGTTGAGACACAGGGTTAAGGGCCAAGAGCAGTAGGTACAATTCCCAGCTCTACCGCAGACTTCCTTGTGACCTTGAGCAAGACTCTTAACCTCCCTGAGTCACGTCTGTAAATAATACTTCTTATTCTCATAGGGTTGTTATGAGGTCAAATTAATTACTAGCTATTGGGCATTTTTCCATTTCTGGGATAGAAGGCACTACAAAATACAGTTTATTTAATTCGCGATGAGCTGAAGGTGCAAAAATAGGAAATCTGTGAAAGGAAACAAAAGAAAAGAAAAAAAAACTACATGGAAAGCTGCTCTCCTATTTTCCTAGGTGTTGACTCCCTGCAGCCCTTGCCCAGGTGTGGCATTCCAGTCTTTCCACCTTTCCTTCTCCTTTTCCTTTACCTCCCTCTGTTCCTTCCTTTCCTACCTTAAGAGTTGCTGAAGTTCCCAGTGTCCCACATTTGACAGAGTACACTTGTTAGGTATTACTGCTTTTATCTGCTCATGCTCTGATTGTATTCAGTTCCCTGATGCTAAAATTTCCTTTGGAAATTTGGAATTTGGAAAAGACAAATCTGTGGCCAAAAAATTTACCTCTCTTCTTCTATTATATACATACAGCAACTCTTCTAGTTTATATCTATTAAGACAGCCCAGCAAGAAGAAAAAAATTGTTCTTTTAGCACTACTCATAACATTTAAAATAACCATTTAAAAAAATACAATATCCAGTTAGGATGGCCGAGGAAACCCTAGTGTCAGCAAATCAACCCAGACTCACACAAAGCAATATCCACCAGACCTGCCTGTGCCTTCTGCAGCCTTGCCTGGTCTCTTCTTGCACAGTGGGCAATGATCATGCATCTGGCACATACCAAGCCAGGCCATATTTCTCACCCAAACTACCACTCATACCACCCAGTCTTGCCACCCAAAACTGCAGACCTCTGTACAACATGAGCAAAGGCAAAGCAGGACAAGAGAAGGTCCATCAGGCAGATGAGAGGATCTCTGTTCGCATGGGATTTGGAAGCATCTATCCAAAGCTGCTTTTAAATCAGAGCAGCTACTCTCCAAAGCTCAAGTACAGCTTGTTGTACAGGACAGGAGAGCCCAGGAACCATCCTTAACTTTGCAGTGCAAACCATAGGCTCAATAAATTGACACTCAAATTAAATACCATTTCATTGGATGCATAGGAAGAAAAGCAGAATCACTGTTGGAGAAGTCATCTAATGTTGAAAACACTGAGAAAGGGGAGGAAAAAAAATATGTATTTTGAAAAGATAAGTCTTCTTCACCTTATCTTTGAAAGATAAGTCTTCATCATGTTTCATATCTGATGGATATCCTGTATCTGTATCCTGTATCTCCTGTGCAAGAGGTACCCAGCTTCGCCTGGTAATGGAAACTCACACAGCCTTCACTTTGGCCCTTTCAGGATAGGAATTTGATGATGTTGGGCATTATATTCTAACCTGAACATAATTTACTACAGGTAATATACTAATTAATCATTTCAGTGAGATTATGTTGAAGGCAGTGGCTATACAGGGGGAAAAGCCACTTAATTTTTTAATCTGAAAGGCGATTAAGACTTTCTGATTTGCTTGCAGTACAATGCACTATTTCCTTCCTCATTTCTCCAGTTTGTTTTTGAATAAGGAGGCAAATCATATCTTTTTAGAAAGATATACAGTCTAGACATGCTATTCCCATGGTTAATTTAGTAACACAGCCTAAAATCGACACCTCATTTTTAGTCTGATTGCATCTCCAAACTCTGATCTTGTTAGGTCTTTTTATGGTAAAATAAAATGCTGTTTGCCAAAATCTTTAACACAGAGATATTTCTAAACTCTAATCAAAGACCATCTTCTCTTTTGGGTCACTTATTTTGGATAAACCACAGAGACTGAGCTTTAGCTCATCAACAAAAAAGCACATTTTCCACATCCTAGATTCATTCTTACTGACTTTTCTAAAATACTTCCAGGCTTTTTACGTACAAAGAAAGATTTTTCTTAGAGCATTCTGAAGTAATAAGGCTGTTTCCTGTTCCCTCGTCTATGAAGCGCAAAGCCTCTTCGTCAAGCCCTTATATTCCTACATATGAGAAATACTACAAAACAGTTACCTCAGAGGCTCATTAAGATGTGTACACGTTGTTGCTGTCCAACAGGGCTTTAGTTGCTCACATTGTCCATCTGAACAAATTTTCATGAACATGCATTTATCAAGGTTAATATTAAAGAGAAAGAAATAATAGAAGTATAGTCATATAACAGAGCATGAAGTAGCATAACATTAAATGCCATGTGGTAGCTGATTATAGCCAGGAAGTAGACTGTCATATTTATTTTAGCCTCTGAACTGTTTAGTTGCATTAATCCTAGGGTGGTTTATTTTGGCATAAAATTCACTTTGAAGACCTATTATTCATTTTATGTAAAAGCAGAAGGAGAGAGAAGTAGAGAGAACAACAGTCATCATTTTAATCTCATGATAACCAATTCAAGAGTCCATCTGGCAATGTTTTCCTTAATGTTATCAATCAGACATTTAGAGCTGCATTTTCCAAATTTGGCTTCCAGTTTGCAGGCACAAAGTATGCACACAAACACACCTCTAAATGCTAAAAAATAGTTGCACTCGCAGAACACATGCCACAACAAGGTATGGAAGTCGAACTAGATATAAGATTAGGAAAGAACCGAGATGGAATAGGACAGAGATGAAAAGCTCATAGACGGCACCTCGCAGATATCTTTCATTCTGTTTTTTTCTCCCTCTGCCTCATGCTTCCCCCTCTTTCACTCTGTATAAAGGAAGGTATGTGAGTGATACCAGATTGCCAGACCTGTAAAATGAAACCCATGGCCTAAACTATATTCTGGGAAAAGGAGAAATGGGAACTCAGTGGTTCTGTCTTTGTGCCAGTTCACTTCATTGTCACTCTGTTCAGTAGAGTCAACTCCCATGCCAGTTAGTGTCACCTCTGCAAGTGTTTTGTGTTGTTAACACTTGTTTTCAAGGACTTCAATAAAGAACTGTATAAGTTGACATAATTATGCTGCCAAATATATACTGTTGCATATTTTAAAACAGAATATTTTTATCTAATATTTTCTAAAGGTTATTTATGAGGCAGGAGTAACCTTTTAAAAAATTGAGTCTTAGTAATAATTAGTTTTCAGGTTAGCACCTCATTCTAAAAGAAAGGACTTAATTTGATACTTTACCTACATGCCATAATATTTTTCTTTCAATGTCTGAGTATTAAGAAGTTTATTTTCTTCAGAATCTGAGCTACATTTGGAAAGGTTTCTTCTCTTACTGGATATATTGCCCACCAGTTAATAGGTCTCATATGGGTAGTTGTGTGTCCCTCCATGTATTCAGCTGTTCAGTGCAAGCTTCCTGAGACAAGAAAAAATCACCTATCAACAGAAGTAGTTCAGGAGTTCTTTGTCCACAGAACACATAGCAGCTAAGCCCATATCGGACTTTGTAATTAAAAGGGAAAAATGATGAAAAAAATGGGGAAAAGCATTCACAATAAGGCAGTTGAAGAAATCTATTGTCATCAACACTAAGTTTGACATTGACACTTGCTTTAACTGTTCAGTGGCCCTCAGGTCAGGAAGGTAGAAACAATTCTTCTTGAGACCAATACGAGATGAGAAGGCACCAGTAGGCAAGTGGAAGCCTCAGCTCCTAGCTACAAGGCCCTAATTTGTTAGGTGCAAGTCCTTGCTATTCTTATTTTGTTTGTACCATGGGTACCAAAACACTTAGAGTCCAAAAAAATACTATCAGTTTGTCAGAAGGAAAGCAATTGCAAAAATCAATCAAACAGACACAAACCTCCATGTTCTCTCTCTCCTCTCTCCTATCATGAGGCTGTGACAAGGCCTAGTCCACCAAAAGATGTCTTTCATTAGCATCTGAGCTAGTGCAAGTAAAGCTTATTTGCAGTAAAGATTAATTCTTATTGAAATGTCTGTTCTCTTGCATGCCTGTCCCTAGGACATGCTGCAACAGTATTTGGGAAAGATTCTCCATGAGAGGGGATCTAATCAGTGTCTATAACTACCTCAAGGGAGGGAGTGAGGAGGATGGTGCTGGCCTCTTCTCAGTGGTGGCCACTGACAGAACAAGAGGTAATGGCCACAAACTGAAGCACCAAAAGTTCAACATGAACTTAAGGAAAAATTTTTTAACAGTGAGGGTGACAGAGCGCTGGAACAGGCTGCCCAGAGAGGTTGTGGAGTCTCCTTCTCTGGAGATCTTTAAAACCCGCTTGGATGCATTCCTGTGCCACATGCTCTAGGTGACCCTGCGTGTGCAGGGGGGTTGGACTAGATGACCTCTAGAGGTCCCTTCCAACCTTAAGCATTCTATGATTCTATGATTCTATGATTCTATGATTCAAGAACAGGGAGAGAAAGCTGGGGACGAACCTGTGTCCTCTCCTGACTCCTGCCCCGCCTAGACTTCTAGCTCTAGACCCTTTCCGCACTTTTTTTTAGTGAAAAGGCATGATAACCCACAAAATGATCTTCAGTTTTTCCTGGTTGTTCCCCGTGATAATGCCCTGTGTGCTTAGCACAAATGGAAAGATTTGGATCATGGGATATATGAGCCTCTCTAGGAATGTGTAGTCAGAGGAGTCTCTTCCAGTTAAAACATAATAAAATTTAACATACAACAAACTAAATATATTCATCTTCAAATACTGTTTACCGGGTAATCTAAGATCTCCTACACCTAATACACAGCATGTCCTACTCTGAACCATCGGTTAGGTCTACTAATTCCTTCATTATGTATTTGTACATTGAAGGCTCCAACCAGTCTTCTCTCTGTTTGTTAAAATAATAATGTGTTGGCTGCTTAATGAACTACAGAGAGCTATGTTTAGAGCAATTTTACATAAGCAAGCATTTTTCCTTTTTTAATCCATTGAGTTCACTGTATAACCTAATCATATTGCAGATCTTCAATGTTCACTCTCAGAATTATCAAGCTTGGAAACTAAGAGTAGATTCCTCAAATACAGGCCTCAGGCATCAAAGCATGCTGCCTCATTTTCAGAAGTGCTGAATTATTCAGTTGCAGAGCAGTTCACAGGTGATCAGTATCTTTGCTTAAATTTTAGTTAAAAAATGCAGATCTAGCCAGACAAAATGACTGTAGCCTCAAGGCTTGGAAGTCTCCATTTAGGGCCTCCACTAGGGCAACTCCAGCCTCAGCAACTTCTTATCCTATCTGTGCTTCAAAGGAACAATCAGTGTTCAATGATACTCTGACATGTAATGGAAGACCAGTTTGTACGAACTGATAATGGTAGACCTGTTTCCAGATGGCTGCCTATTCATGTATAAAGGTATTCATTCCAGTTAGCATTTTTCCATCTGACAGATTTCAACCATCTATTTTGATATTTAATTTTATTTTCCTCTGAAATCTCTTTTTAGAAAATTTTTCCTCTGCGGCTGTGGAAAGGGCCACTCTTTGCAGGCTGAAGTTTTCGGAAAAATATTTAAAATATACATGCACACACACAGAATAACTCCTGGAGAACAAAAAGAGAAAAAAAAAACTTCAGAACAGTCCTTGAGATCTGAGCCCTACAACTCTACTTTTTTTGTTTGTTTGTTTTGTTTTATTCTCATTCCATGTCTGGTATCCCAATGTAGTGTTAAAGTATTAGAACTAGCAGAAAAAAAATCAACTTGCTACTCTAAAGTGCAGGAAAATGACACATACTTTATAGGCTCTTTATGTGAATTCATTTCATATGTTTCTGTAAGTGCTTGGGTAGTAATAACTTCTGCGTGCACCTGGCTTATGATCCATTTTTTTTTCCCACTCCCTGTTTGAAAGTCGACTTCATTAAAGATGACATTTCCATGCACTAATATATAACACAACACACAAAATCACCAGAGTAACTGGAGAGAAAACAAAAAGAATTGCCAATGTGAAACAGCCTTTAAAATGACTGTGCAAACTCAGACATGGGTGGATTTTGGAACAGGAGGTAACCTGTCTTGTATCTGCAATGGCACAAGTGATGTCTAGAGCTATAGCAAGGAAAAAAATCTAACCTGTTTTAACTACTAGAAAAGAGCAGAAAAAGTGAGGCCTGAAAAAGCAAGAATAAAATCAAAAGGAAGAAGAAAACCATTTTGTTTCTTGATCCTACTTGAAAAAGAGGGCAATGACCTAGTTTGCAGTGCTTTGTGCAAAAGAGAGACAGAAAAGCAAGAGAGACAGAAAAGCAAGATAGATAAGCAAATTTCAAAATGTCACTCCAAAACCAGTGTAAAGACTTGCAAAGAATGCTACAGAATAGAGGTTTCTGTTGTCTATAACCCACAAATGGTGATAGCTTGTTTGACCTGATTTTGGTTAGTAGAAATGGTAAATAAATTAAGCAAATCTAACGAACAGTAAAGGCAATTCCTGTTAAATTAATTACCAGTTTACCAAGCTTAGAAGAAAGTATAGAAGGAAAAGAAGTAATTAGGTGCTGAATAGCTAGAAATCTTATCTTGTTTACATTGTGAGTTCTTTGAGGCAGCGTGTGTCTGTATACTGTCTCTTGTATAGCGCCAAGCAAACTGTTGGCAATTCATCAGATAACAATAACAACAAGCTGAACTAAAGATTTTCATAGATAAGGTGTTTTGTTTACAGGGATAGTTTGCCTAGCAGACAAAGACCAGGATAGTCATCAATAAGAATGGAGGATTTATTCCTCAGTATATTCACTTAGTCTTGAATTCTTTTGAACTATCCAGCAGATTTCTTTTTTCTTTCTTTATTCTGTATAAGAAAATACAGGCAAAGAAAGAACCAGTAGGTCAATGTTAGTGGCTAATGCCACTATTTTGCTAAAGCAGGCAACTAGAAGCACACCAAGGTAACAAGTTTTTTAGAGAATGGTAGTACATAAAAAAGATTATTTGGCCTTCATGACTTCCAGCGAGTGAATTACTCTGTTATTTTAACCACAAGACTCTCAGTTTAACTTATCTATTTATCATCTTGGCTAAGATTTCAGTCACTAGTTTTACTAATTTTATTTGCCACTATTAATTCTGCAGTAAAATAAACCACTGTATGCATGAACAAATATAGCTGTACTTTTTTTTGGTTGAGTTTGAGTGGTCTTATATTCCACTCAAATGTTTCTATGTGAAAATTCAGATTTAACATAATAATACTGAAATTCCAGCTCTGTTTTTCCACCTCGGAGTCTCATACATTGAGCTGTTATTATGTTAGTCATTTCTAACAAGTAACAACTAACCCAGCTTCATCTCAGGGCACAAATTCTCATCTTCCACAATAAAGTTGCCCTTCCTCACTCCAGATACTGTCAACAACAAAGAACGGGAAAAAAATAATGCAGCACTGTAGGACATTGTGGTAGGCACAAAAAGCCTGCATAAAGGAAGACATTGAGAAATGCCCCAAGGAAAAAAACAGAAAGAATGGAATAATATAACAGAAATGGGTATAGGGAAAAAAAATGTGCAAAACCTGATGTACTGGGCAGGCAAGTGTTGTAAAATGGAGAAATAAGAATATAAACGAAGAACATGGATTTGGGGAGGGCAAGGATAGAAAGAGAAACAGTGGCAGGAAAGTAAGAACATACAGATCCAGAAATTTATAGGCAAAAGGAACCTTGCTGATTTAAAAAAAGAGAAAAAAAGGAGAGCAAAAAAGAGCAGCAGATGCATCTAACTGACAGAAACCAGAACCATCAAGAGACAAGTAAATAGACCAGACAAGTGCACTTGTTTTCCTGTACCTTCAGAATAAATTGCAATACCATATTAAGACAAAAATAAACTGAAATATGGAACTTATAAACCTATTTAAAGGAAACAATCATCCAGTGCTTGACTGTCTTGTTGAAGGAAACAGGACAGAAGCTGGCTGTGCAAGCCTAACTTTTTCTGAGTAAGAGCTAAGCTTTATCAGCCAGTACCTGTCGTCTCCTACTCAGTGTTGATTATTAAGCTTAGTGTGGCGTGTAGTATGGGTGTGATTTCCTGATATGGCAGCACGACAAGAAGTAGGCCCCTTGGTTTTATTTTGCTTTTATCTCCTGCCTCTGGCTAGGCATAGATTAAGAGAAGCTGCAGATTAGGACTGCCTTATTAGTGTATCCATTCTCTGGATTTGAACACATACTCAGAGCCGCTACACAAGAGATATGCCTGGAAAATAAAATGCTCAGCAGCAGGAAATTTCCAGAGGCATAGGGCCCTTCTACTACAGAGAAGATGGGTGCATTTTCACTAGCAAGCTGCATATCAGTGATGGATAGATTGTCTCTATACATGTGCATGGGAGAGGGAAAGAAGGGCCACGAGACGATTTCAAAATCCATTGATCTGCCAGCAAGCTACAGTCCAAATCTTGATTTGTTGATGAAGGATATTTGGGAAGGTTTCTTTTGCTTCTTTGGGTGTTTACTAATGTTTTCCAACTGCTCTGAATTGTGTGATCCATCATCCTTTGAGAAATAGATAAAGGGAGTGGCTCATTTTAATTTAAAAGATAGGCAATAAATGTAAGATTTATTATAATACCAATCTGCTACAATGAGGGATGTAGGGTGAAACTGAAAGCACTGTCCATGTCCTAAAGTTTAGATAGAGCTTCATTACTAAAATTGGAGGACTGTTTAAAAAGGCATAGGACTGAAATATTGGAAAAGGTAATTTTGTGAAGGGAATTATATCTCGGAGACCAGAGAATAACCTTTGATTCTTGAATTGCTATTCAAATGTTGCCTCTGCTCCCAAAACCTGATCTCAAAAAGTTTCCGTTATGCATTTCTGAACTGAAAACCACTTAGTCATTACACACCCCAACGTATGTCTTTTCAAATCAGCTATATCTTCATTCACCCCATGTACCAGACTCACCTTAAAGCCTACATGCCTGAATCAGATGTCATAGAAGTGCAGTAGCATTAATTGATTTACAAATCAAAAAATTATAGCTTTCATCCAAGATGTGGAAAATTCTTATCCCTCCTCCACAGACAGAGCAAGAACTTGAACACTAGTTTTCTAAATCCTAAGGGAAGGCTCTAGACTCTGGGAGAAGTCATGAGGACCAGCAGGACAGGATCAAGCACCTAATTATATTTGATGGATATAAACTGCCTTCCCTCTTTCTTCTCTCTCACTCCCCCTTCATGCTTTCTTGCTCAGTGTGTTGGAGTTTGTTAAATCCATTTTTAGGACCAGATGCTCATTGCAATTTGTGTATAATATAGGAGACAACATTACCTTGGGCTTTATAGTGCCTAAATCTGAATCGTGCAGAAGTTATAGCATTGAGGAATTTAATATCTACTGAGATTCCTTGATTGTTAAAGCAATAAAAGTTGGAATGTGCAAAGGTGATCTCATTCATATTGAATTGGGATGTATTTCGGTTTCACTGTGTATTTCAGTGTGTTTTTTTTTACAAGCCCAAATCCCTTAGGAGGGGATAATATATGAAAAATAGTGTGCCAAACTAAGTGGTAAAAGACCCTCTCCATGAACAGCCAAACTTGAAAAAAGTTTAATCTACTTCTATCTTTATAATCAATATATTATTAATTGATTTACAGAATTATAGATTAAAATTAGTAAATTTGGAGTCACTACAAAGCCAAAGTCATGACAAGTGCAGACTCGGGTTGTTAAGGCAGAAAGAACATGATGCAGGAATTATTGCATCACTATTTCTAATACTGACTTTGTAAACTGGTGCAGCCATCTGACTTCTAGTTTCCCTTGGAAACAAAACAAAATAAATGATTGTCTCATATACATTGACTGAGATGGAAAGAAGGTATTATCACAGTTGAAATAAGATATTACTTGTAAATACGAACTACTCTACATTTAAACACAAAAGGCTCAGGAGGTAAGGTAACATGAAAAATAAATATTCATTCATCTTCCCAATTGGAGGGAAGTTATCCAATTTGGGCTAATCGATGTCAAGAGCTGAATACTGTTAAATAACATGCTCCTACTCCATACAGGAGAATAAGAGTTTTTAGAGATAAACAAACTAATTCTGTTTTCCCCCTTCCTTACCTTACACAAAAAATGTCTTTGCTGATTATGAAATCAGTGGGATTACTGGTGCAGCAAGATATCTATAGCAAAATAACAGAGATACATCATCCTAGTCAACGTGCGGACACATCTGTATCTCAGAAACTGTTTAGGACTGTTTATCTACCTAGATATGATGTAGATGAAAATATAAGCAAAAAAAATTAAATCACCTAAACACAAGTGTTCATTCAAAGTGTCTGTAATGTAAGTTAATATTTTTAAATGAAGTGGAGATATTGGTATTCTAAAGACAGGAGAGAGTTAATTATATTAATACAATATTCAGAATATCCAAATTTCAATATAAAGACAACAAAATAAAGCTTGTGGATTTTACTTTTGATTTGTTTGAATTCTGGAGATTTGCAAGAAAATGCAATAGAATAATGACACCCTTGATATTACAGATGCGGATGGTTCCACTTTGAAAAATGTGTAACTACACCAAAGTGGAATGAAAGAGAGTTAAATTGGTTTAAATTGGTAAAGCTACAAAGGAGCCTTAGCTTTAAGAAGGAAGATTATCTATGATGACATATCAGAAACACTGTTTTCCAGAAAATCAGGTGGCAGAAGCAGACTGCATGCAGTATTGCAGCCAGGCAAAACCATAATTTGGCAAAACCATAATTTAACCATAATTTGGAATGCAGTGATATGCTGAGGCAAAGAAAATCCTTGAAGTATGAAAAAAAAAAAAAAGGTCTGTCCACATCTGCTATAAATCAGGTTCTTCCACATTTTAGCAATGAAGGATGTGACCCACAATGTAGAGTAGAATCAGCTGAGCAATCCCCTGAGCTCCAGGGATTGAATTTTCAGGTGGAAGAATGAAAAAAAGTGATGCAATAACAAATTGATTTTTTCTTCTCTTATGCTCTTCATAGATGACTTTGGCTACTACATGACTTGAAGGACTATTAAAGATCTGATTTACCCCCAGACAAACAAACAAAAAGAAAAGAAAGCCTGCAATGTAAACTACCCGTGTTCCATGACATCTTTTATAGAATAGATACACAGTGGTGGAATACAAAAATTTTCAGATAACATTTTCTGAGGTGACTACTGAAGTTTTGAGGGCTTATGGCCTCATGATACTTGTTGCTTCTGATTTAGCTGAGGTTATACAACAAAGAGTAAGTCTGGCCTAAGACACAGTCAAGGACCACCTTTCCATGCATTTAAATAACAGGCAGAACAAACCTGAAAGGTATTGTTCAGGGAACCTGAGCTGAGGAGGAAAAACTAGTGTTGAACCAAAGAGACTTGACCATTTCCATGAAGTGTATCACTAAAAGGTGGAAAGGTGGTTCTGTAACTCTTCCCTAATGCTTCATTTTTGTCACAGATGATCCTACCATGGATCGAAGAGCAGTCCTATTTCAGAAACTCTGTCAGTGAAAAGCATAGTGTCATGTAATCATCCTTTCCACAAGCAAAGTTAATATTGCCTAGTCTCAGGTGCATTAGGGCATATTTTCAGTGGCCAAATACTCAGTATTTAGTTAAGTATAATTTTTTTAATTACCAGTCAAAAGTTATTAGAAAGATTACATCTTAGACAAGACATAAGCATGCCCCCAATATTAAGTAGTGAGAAGAGAAAAGAAAAAGCTGAAAGGATCCTTCTGTCCATATGTGAATCCTAAATGAGGTATGCTGAAAGATTCAGCACTAACTGATAAATCTTTTTCTTTGTCAAGGGCAAAACAAAACTCACTCTCTGACAGGTGAAGTCAATGAAAATCTTGCAGCTCAACAGAATTCAAAAAGTTTTGTTATCTTCCTAATCCACTGCAGCCCATTAAAATGGATTAGGTGAAAGAAAAGTCCACAAAGCAGGAGACAGAGAAAAGAATTATATATAAAAGAATTTTGATCAGTTATCATTTGTAATACAGCTCTAGGGCTCAAAGAGCTGCTGAGTAGCTTCAGCCCCTGAGAGCTGAGGCATTTTAACATTTTGCAAGACTAGGCCCCTAGACTTTTATTTTAAAATTGCTTAGTCACCTACTGTATAATCTCCAAACAGTCATGCTACCTCTACTTATAGGCTGACAGAGAAACTATGCCTCCTTTTTTTCACTAGGTAGGGAGTTCCATAGAGAAGGAACTGTGTTTCTCTGCTGCTGCCATCAGTTTTGACTAAACTGCAGCTATATTACATTTTAACATGCATATGCTAAGTTTTATGAAGCACCTTGAGAGAAAGAGGATACTTAGGTGCATATGCTTTCTATTTGCTAGAGATGTCCATTTACAGTGGATTTTGAGGAGCTATTGTTACTACAATAGCCATTTAAATGTAAGATTTCATAATTGTAATTTAAAAAATCCTTTTTCTCTCAGGAACAATTTAAACTTTTCAGTTTATACCCTGAATTTTTATTGTTGAGTCAAAATAGCTAATGCTTGCTGAGCTGCCAACCATTGAAAATACAGTTCTTTCCTGAAGGCAGGTGTCACACTGATTCCTATCATCTTAGCCCTTAATAGAAAATAATGACTGCTTCTCTCAGCTTTTAGGATTTCCCATCATATATAAATTTTAAGCAGTTTTAATCCTGATATCAAAGGAGAACTTCATTCTTGAAAGTTAAGTTTTCCTTTAAAATAATCTAAATGTGGTGAGAGTTAGAAAGTTGACAGTGTATGAGTACAAATGGCACCTTCCTCTTCAGCAATTCTTCTCCTGGGTTACTTGAGAACAAATATGCTTATTTTTCTTCCACAAATATGTATCCATATTTTAGAACAAAATCAGGAGCTCAAATAGAATGCTATTTTGTCCCTAATCAAAAAAGATGAACTATTCATTTGAAGGGCCAAATTCTGCCATTACTGACGTTAGAAAGTGTTTTGCCAATTGGCATCATTGGATTGGAGGAATCTTTATTCCAATAGTAATGATGTAACAGGCAAGACAAAAAAAAAATCAAAAAACGTACATAGCATAACTTTCCCATTTGCAGGATAAAAATATACCTCATTTTGCATGGTAAAAAATATACCTCAGAGGTATCTAGAAATAATACACTGTTTTAACTCATGGCAATTCAACCTGTCAACTGCAACTCATCTTCATATCAAAAATGAATGTATGATAAAGTTGAAATGTCATATGAAGTAATTTTTCTAATTATGACACACAAATGTTGTTTTGTGCTGCTCGTTGCCAAAATTATGTCACAACAAATGAGGGAAACATGTTTAATTTTAGATTTTATGTCACATCAAAATGAGAGATTTGAAGAAAAAGAAAAGATTTTATGCCCCCAATTCAACTAGATGCTCTTTTCTGCAGAAAGTCTCTCTAGAGTGAGTGGTGTAGAGCTCGAGTCAGTGGCCTAAACACAGGCATCCAGTAGTATCTGAGATGCCCAGTCCCCATTCTGCTCTAGAAGGCTATGGATTTCTCACGGTGCCCATGACAGATCCACCAGCCTCAGTGGAGATACCTCAGATAACCCCAGGGCCTCCCAGATAGCAATAGGCAAGGAGACTATGTCAAGTTGAACTGTCCAAGTTTCTATTTCCAGGTTCCTACCCTAGCAGCTCTAGCAAGGAAAATAAGCCAAAGATGTATTGATACGCATGAGAAATTTCACTGGAAATGCTGATATTTGCGCAAGGTGAAGTGCCCTGGGTGACAATCCCTTAAAGTAAACAGAAAGGCCTACCCAAGAGGTGAGTGGAAGTGGCTTGTTTTAAGCACAGTGCAACCATTCTGCTTTATTGCAGGCTCCCACAGGTTTCAGGAGATATATAATCTTTCCATTTATTTATTTATGTATTTTAAAAACCTTGCTTAATAGGTTTAATAAAGAGACAGGTAAGTAACAAAAGACAGACAGGCAACAGGTTCATTTAACCACTGAAATGGCATTTGGCCTTTGCCAACGGAGACTCAGGCTATGGTTTGACAAGGTCTTGCTAAACAAACAGAACTCCCAAGCACAAATCTGCCCACTCCTCCTCCTCCTCCATAATAGAAGAAGGAGCTTTAGAAAGTGATTAAGTTACACTTGGAACCATCATTGCCATTTTAAGTACTGGCCTTCTTGGAAGGCTGAAAAATACTAAATGTCAATTTATGCCATGGCAAAGTACCGCACTTTTCAAGTGACAGCAGTACCTCCTATCCTGCTTTCAATCAGCTTTCCACATTGACATTCCCTTGCCAAATTCCATATGGAATAGACATTGTGCAGCTAAAAATTATCTTGTGTGTTTTGGATCACAGTAATGTGTTAGTGATTAAATACATTATTGGTGTATTTAGCTGTGCAATTTTCTCTTAATTTAAGGAGCTCATAATTAATATAAGTCCAGCTGTTTTTATATAACGTATGAACAAGTCACTTAACCTTTCCGTGCCTCAGTTTTCCAGCTGCAACACAGGGATTAAAGTGCTTACCTACCAGCATACATGTTTAAGTTGTCAGGTGCTCAAATACCAAAATAATAGAAGTCGTATAAGTGTCTAAGAGATAGAGATCAAATTTAAATGTACACAGACATTGCTGGAGCTTTAAGCAGTAAGCCCTATTCTTCCTCTTTCAGATTGCCATTTCACAGCACATATACCTGCATGAATATTCATACACCCATTGACAGCTACAAATCAAGTTATTTTCTTAAGAGGCAAAGTGATAAGAATTTCTAAGGGAATAGAAGATTGTGCTGATATTACTTTTAAATCCTGATGAATCCAAGGCACACAAGCTACATTTGTCTGCATGCCAGGTCAGTTAATATTGTTCTATTTTGCAAAGCACAGTGGTCTTAAACTTTAGTGTATTGTGTCCTGCATTGCAAGTCATTATTAAAGAGGCACTTTCTGCCTGCATCAGTAGCAAACTGAAAAAAATACGAGTTTTAATAATAATAATAATAAAATGATCATTATTTATTGTATCTAATAAAATGCACAGGAGACATCTAAGTTGTTCGTATCTAATAAAATGCACAGGAGACATCTAAGTTGTTCGCATATTTATTTGAAGGAAAACTTAGGACAGTACAATGTCTAAGAAATCGTCTACAGCAACTGCGAACATAAAATATGCCTTTTGTAAAATAGCAGTTAGTAAAAGCACAATCCGATTAGGGTATAATTTGAGCCAACAAAAATTTGCTTTATTATTCAAAAGCTTAGTTTTAGAACATTCTGAGAGTCATATTCTATGCAGTCAGGAAAATTGGAGTATAAAATGCTGAATTGAAGAAACGATGGCTAGCCTTCCCCAGTGCTACTGATTTATATTTCTATTGTGTTTTTCTATTGTTAGCTGAAAATTAAGCAAGCTCATCTTTACATGGCTAATAAAGTTTGAGGAAATTGTATGCAAAAGCTTTTGAAGTTTGAATTTTGATAATAGTGGATGCTGCCATAAAGTCATAGTAAAAATAAATTGAAAATATATTAGATTTTGGTGTAATATAGTAACATGTAGAGCTGCGCAGAAGGGATCAAAGGTGTATATTCATCTGGGCTGAGTTCAACAATAGTTCAACTGCAAAAGAATGGAAACTATAGAAGTGAAGAGAGCTCTGAAAAAGTGTTAAAAGAGTTTTCCAAATGTGAAAATGTTGACAGCTTTTTAATTATACTTTTTTTTTGATTTTTGAATCAAACTGAAAGTTTTCATTTTTGAAAATGAGGTAGAAAATAAAAGGAGCAAAAAAGATTATTTTAAATGAAATCTTACGTGGACTAAAATGAAATATGGACTGAACTGAAATACAACATATTTCTTTTCTTCTTCAAGCTCAGCTCTAAGACTTGGAAAAAAAAATACTTTTGTCGAATACTAACCCAACTCTTTTTCCCATCCTTCTCTCCTGCATTCCAGGTTGGCAACCACTTCAAACCAAGATCCATGGTTTGTTCATCTCTAATGCAGGTATTTTTAAAATTTTTTCTGTCTTAAAATGAGAACCAGTGATCCTCCTTAGCAGATGATCAATGAAGCACTCATGCCTGTCTCAGTAATTCTCTTTTGGGTTAGGATTTGCCAGGCTTGAGTGTGCAATGCAAAACACTGGAAAGTCTAAAGCATGGGATAACTGGGGTTGCAAATATTAAGTAGCAAGTGTGTGCAAGTGATCCCTATCGGCAGCACACTTCACATTCTTCACATACCGTCATGACTGCGTATAACAATACCGACCTGATGTGTCCCTCCATATCACAAACATGGCAGATGTAGCACCACTAAGCAAATATGTCAGGAATTAGTGAGGTGTTTCCTTGAATTTTTAGATAATGTTTGTGCAAAATGGGAAGGAAGCTTATAATAGCAAGAAATGTGAGAATAGTGAAAATAGGAAGATCCTATCTATAAGTAACTAAAAATAATGAGCTACTCTTAAAGCATTAGTTATGTTGAGATGGATTGGTTCTGTAAAAATAGTATGGAGAAAATAGAGTTTATTTCCTCTCCTCAATCTTGATGCAAGGCAGGGCTGTCACACGCTTTTTGATAAGGTTTCCTATATAGCTATTATTTTAATAAATGATTAGATATTTAAATAAAGAATTAAACATTGTAGGCTAGAATTCACCCATTTCTATAAGTTAAAAAGTCAGTAAAATCATCATCCTTTAGCTATTGATTAATCCTTTAAAAATTTTATGCAATGGTGTATTATTCTATGTTCTATTTTTGCTTCCCAAAATTTATGATAAACATAGCCATGTATGCCACACACTCTAGAGAAAATAAGCAAGCAATTTTTATGCCTAAAAAGGACCACTATTGTAGTGCCGATATGATATCAATGACAGCTTGACAAAAACTGTTAGGATGTTTTTCATGACCATAGGGTCACTTCTGACTAAGATGCACTGGCTGTTTCAGCTAGAGGCTTCTAGTTAGGACAGCTGTTGTAAAGGGAAGAAAGGCCACAAATCATGGAAAAGTTCAGGTGATGCAGGGGAGAGGGAGGAGGCTTTGCCACTGGCCTTGGTTCAGAACTAGTGGGTCTGCAGAGAAAACATTTAAGAAACACAGAAAGGGAGGTTAGATTATGACCAGTTCTGCAAAAATGAAGAAGGCAAGAGCTTTATTGGTAATAAGTGTGTAATATTTTGCTTTTCTGTAGGGGTGTTTAGGCACTCACCTAGACATCACTCTATTTTTGTTGTCAACAACCCTCTTCATAACAAATAAACGGATCTGCTGCTGTCCATCCCTGTTTCCTTTGGTGCATTGCAAACTTTTGAGAGCTTCTTGGGCTATGACTAATCCTCTTGCATATCCAGAACCTAGATGGCTCACAGGGACCATGACTTAAACTGAATCTCCAACTCATCCCCTATTTTGTGACATAGCTTCAGCTGCAAACTGCAATTTCTGTAGCTGAGCCTTTGCAAATCAAATAAAAGTTCTAAGCAGAAATAGGGGCAAGCTTTTCCTCTTTCTTATCTAGGTAGCCAGGTCACTGTGAAGAGTGTCAAACACTTCACCATGGCTCTAGGATCAAGGTTGCCTATCAATGTTTTCATCTACAATGAGACTGGACAGCCTACAATAGATACTCATGTATTGTCCCAGGATGGAGGAAAAAAAAAAAAGACCTCAGAGGAAGGATAGAATCAATGCCTTTGATAATCTTTTGGACACCAATCATAGAATCATAGAATGCTTAAGGTTGGAAGGGACTTCTAGAGGTCATCTAGTCCAGCCCCCCTGCACATGCAGGGTCACCTAGAGCACGTTGCAGAAGACTGCATCCAAGCGGGTTTTAAAGATCTCCAGAGAAGGAGACTCCACAACCTCTCTGGACAGCCTGTTCCAGTGCTCTATCCCCTCACTGTTAAAAATTTTTTCCTTAAGTTCATGTGAAACTTTTGGTCCTTCAGTTTGTGGCCATTTCCTCTAGTTCTGTCGGTGGCCACCGCTGAAAAGAGACCAGCACCATCCTCCTCACTCCCTCCCTTGAGGTACTTAGAGACACTGATTAGATCCCCTCTCAGCCTTCTCTTCTCCAGGCTGATGATTACTTAAGACAGAGAACTAAAATGTCTAGTCATATGGAGTCAAATTCATGAAAGGAGAAGTTATGTACAAACACACACAACTTTTTGGCTTAGATGAATTTTCTTCCAAGCTTCCTCATTTGGTCAGGAACCAAAAAAAAAAAAAAAAAAGGCAGCCATTAATTCTCTTTAATTCTCTTTTAGTTCAAATGTTCAAATGGCAAAGACCTTAACTTTAGGAAGCGATGACTTCCATCCCTTTTGCTGTACATGTGTGGTCTGGCTAACAGCAGTGATGTCTGGGCCTACAAACGCAGTACGGGAAATGTGTTACATATTGGTGCCAGATTGAGGGACAGGAACACACATGAACACAGATGGTCAGGGATAAGCTTTGCCTGACTGCATGGAGCATGTAACGTTCTGTCCTTGGAGAGCACACAGATCTGTGGAAATACATTCAGGAACTAGCAGCAGGCCGGCACGAGGTTAAATTTGCCCATGTGCACGCATCTCAAACAAAAAACCTATTATGAAAGAACATCAGCATTGCTCTCAGATGTCAGAGCAGATCTGACACTTGAGGCATCTGCAAAAAGAGGTGAACTAACCTAGCAAGGGTGAGATTCTTGAGTTTGTCTGGAGGCCTATAAGCAGGCTCGGTTGCACCCAGACTGTTATCTATCATCACAGAAGTTCCTTTCTTCAAAAAGCAGTAATTGTATGAGAGTTTTTTCTAGTCCCATTAGAAAAATTCATTCCCAAATTTATCATCCTCAAATGGAAGCATTTCTAGGAACTCATTGCACCTGAGGTACTAGATATCTCACTAGTGGTCTATCTCTGTTCGCAGCTGACAGTAACTATTGTGTCCAAAGCAATAGCTATATTTCTTTCTTCACATAATATGCTTTCAGATGATTGGAAACTAGTGTGCAGGCAAGGGAATGCTATTCATTTTAAAAGTCCTTTGCCTGTTTAAAAACAATAACATAAAGGACTTTGCAATGTGATGACTCTGCCCAAACTAATTGTACATGCTGAAACTTTGAAATGAATATAGTTTATATTGGCAACACCCAAAGGAATCATCAAAAGTGACTGTCATGTGAAAAAATTGAGTCATCGGTGGTTAAAAAATAAAAAAGGAGAAACATTAACAAAAATCATCATAGAGTTTTGCAAATTGGAAATTTCTCCAGTAGTGCTAGTGAAACACTATTAATAATAGCAAGGGACACAAAACAAGTTATTACGCAGTTTACAAAGATGTCTGGATGTTTGATTGAAGAACTGAATGCAGTAAGAAAAGCGAGGAAAGGAAAGTTCATCTCCCATGAGTCCCATGAGTTAAATAAGTCCTACACTATGTGCTGTGTACATGTACTGTATGCACATACTGCTTTGATTGTAACTTTATTGCTCTTCCCAGAACAATGAGCTTGTTTGGAGGTTCTAGCAGGGAAGCGCAGCTACCGTATACCCTTGACCAATGAGATTTAACTTCACTTCAGATTACTAGGTACTAACAAAATACAAATGAATTCGAAACAGCTCTGCATTATAGGAGAGAGACAGTCTCATTATCCAGCAGGAAGTGCAGAAGAATGAAAATTTATGGCTCTTTTTAGCAACAACACTAGGAAATGGACTACAGAGAAGGATCTGTTCATTTCTACATCTTCACAATATCCACCTCCTCAGTGCTCACACTGATAGATCTGGGAATCCCAAATAAATGTGGGAATCTCTCAAACTCTACCTAGGCATGGCTAATGAGAATTACTTAACATCTACAGGTATGGTCATTTACATTTCATTATTTATGTAGGCACATGATTGTCACCTCCTGATTTCTTTTTTCCTTTATCTAATATATTTATTGGTAACAAATTGAGACAGCAACTAAGCATGCAGTAAAGGGTCCAGAATTTTCACTAGCAGAATTTTGCTATTGACATACCAGTTTTATCTTAATGCCGCTATGAGATCCTGAGCACCAGCAGCTGGGGATTAAGCCCACATAGGTTAACACTTGTTTTAACATACACACATGCAATACATACAATATGATAGGTTTGAAGTGCTATAGGAATGAAAAAAAAAGCAAGTTTGAACACATGAAAAGTCTACCACAATTGTCAGGTATAAGAGAGAGAAATAGAGCACCAGTACTCAAGCAGCAAAAACTCAGACATGTTTTCATGATACACTGATCTTCCTGGTAACATTTTTCATCATTCTGAGGTTTCTAGCCAGGGAAGTGGGGAGGTTGTGCTTTTGTAAAAAAAATAAAATAAAATAATATATATATATATATATATTTGCCATACACATTTTGGTCTTCCTCCAAATGGATTTGTTTTACTGATTTTACTGACTTCTGAAATAACAATTCATACATATACTGCATCTCCATAAATAAAGCTTTTCATTATTTTCACAGAAACAGACACTGAGCTATGAAAGGCACTGAAAGAGAAAATGGTGTATCTAAGTACACCAGAAAACCAGTGACAGAATTTAAAATGGAATTGCATTACCTGATCCCTAGCTATGTTGCACTATTCTATGTAACTGGAGCAAATATTGATTATCATCACCTTTGTTTCAAGAACAAAGAACTAGAACTAGAAACAGAACAGATACCAAATATAGACTTTGCAAACCAATAACACTTCTTAGCTCATTTTTTCCTTAGAAAAGTCACACACTTTACCATGCTTTATTCAGCCAGTTCAGTACTCATTGGTTCTTACACCTGAAAGTCCATGTGGTACCTAAGGCCAGGGGAAATTAAAGAGAAAGCATTCAGATTCACTGAATGCAACACTTTAAGTACAGATGGCTGCATGTGCACTATAGAAAATATTATGCCATGGAGGGAACTCACTTGAGGGAAGCAGAACACAGCATAAAATCTCTACCCCTGGTAAAGGATGGCATCTGGTCTGGACTTGGTCCTGTAGATTCAATAGCAAGAGTATTACTATTCTCTAGGGCAAAGAAGGAAAGAAGAACCTGGAATAAGATTTCCTGGCAAACCGGTGTCCTTACACCTCACTATAGGATGTCTGCCAGCGATGAGTTTGTTCTTCTCATGCTGTAATTGGTAGTTGTGTCTGAAACAATGAGTATTATTTCTAGGAAATAATACCAAAGCAATTATCTTATTCATCGGGCATTAGTAATGTTTATAGGAATTCCCCAACTGCTATGGCCCAAAGTTTATAGTAAACTCAGCATATAACCAGATATATTCAGAACTAGACATTGCCTAGCAAAGGTATTTAAAAAGTATATGTAACAAAGACTCTGTTGTTCCAAAGAAGCTTATAACTTATAGGGTTTGATTTTGCAAATCTGGCAATATGCTTCTAGACATTTGTGACTTGTGGAAATAAAATAAACGTATTGTCTGGGAAAAATCATGTTCATGAGCTATATCTAAAAAGTTTCATTTGAATCATAGGACAAAGACAGTAGTATATTGTCTCCAGCCGGTCCACTCATGCCATTTACTATCCAGTTTACGAAATATGGAAAACGTTCATTGGAAAGACATTTCCAGGAGGTTCTTTTTTCCCTAATAGTGAATTGCTTTACCAGCTTTTGCTCAAACTCACATCTGACACAGGCAGGTACATTTCTGCATAACTACTTACTTGCTAGGTTCCCGTATAGGTTAGTCCTAAACAATATACACATTGCCTGGAGAAAATAGCAATGCGAAACTGAAAATATGACCTTTTCTTTAAACTAGAAGTTCTATGTCTCAGTTTAAATGGTCTACTATAATCTCCTACCTAGGAAAGTGAGTATACTTGAAAGAAAGAATGAGAATCTCTTTGTGAAACATCTTTGAATCTCTGCAGAAGACATGAAGTGTTAAGCAAAAAAAAAAAAGCATTCAAACCATTTTTTTTCCTCTCTATATAGCACTTTGAGGTGGGAGAGAGACAGTGGCTATAGCCTCTGCCTTGCCCCACTGATTCTCCCCAAAGCAATGTTCTGTTCCCATCATCACCAAATGGCAGACTACAGTGCAGATGCTAGAGACTCGTGTTGCCATGAACCAGCTTTTGCATAAGGAGATGCCCAGTGTAGTAGTATACAAGTTTACAGGTACTTCTGTATCATTCTAGTATCTGATTTCCCTGCTGCCTTCCTTAGGGGCATCAACAAATTCTCAGAAGAGCTGTTTCTTCTGCAGATCTGAGAATTGAGAAGCCAATCACTGAAGCGTAGCGACATTACACCAAATACCGAAGAAAAGAGACGCTTTTTGGAAACAATTCCCATTCTGCTTTGTTTGCTAAAAAGACCTGTGAAGTGAGAAGTCTACAAAGCTTTTCTCATCACATGAATCCAGTTATCAGCCAACTTAACAAAGGTGCAACCAGAACATTATAATCCTGACCCATACGCGATCTCCTCACCGTCTTGAATCTCCAGTCAATGACACACAGATGCACACACAACATCAGTTCAGCTGAGTAAGTATGCAGATGACCATAGGACAAGAGAATGTATGACTTAATTGCTGACTTTGTAAGTGAACTGACTGAAAAACAGAATCCTGCAGTGTGTTTCAAAAAGCAAGCAAGCAAAAACACAACCCAAAGTATATATCTAGTATCTAAAAATTCATTAATTTTTTTTGATAGCTTAATGACATCTCAGCCTATTTACAAGATGATGTCAATTAGAGTGTGGATCAACTGACTTAATTTAATGCTGTTAATGGTCCATATATCTTTGGAACTGTGACCTCAGGTGTCATGACGTCACAGATCATCAGTCAGGCAGTCATAGGACTTACATGTTTGTACATGAGGTAATTCAGTATAGATTTATGCTAGATATTTATGATTTTCAAACAAAGAAAGATTTATGAACATTTCACAAGCACCTTTCTTTACAGGCTCCAAAGCATTATGCACAGGACTCAGATTCTTTTGATTCAGACTAATTATATGTGGCTATGTGGATATGTGTTATATCGTCAATCAGTGCAATGTTGTTATAAATCCCCAAAGAAATGCATATTTTAGTTAACATATATATAAGACGGCACACACACACACACACACACAAAAGTTATTTAAACTTGAGGAGTCAGGGCTTAGATACTAGGAAATTCCAGAAATGAGTTTGTCTACACAACACTCACAAATAAATGACTTCACAATGGCAAAAAATTACAAAACTAAAACACCAACTTAAATTCTAAAAAAACAGAATAAATGTGTATGCAGATGGCCTTCTAAAACTAAGCCTGTAAAGGGACATATTCTCTTTCATTCAAAAGGAACATTTTATTCTTCTGTCCAAATGGTAAATAACAATCATTACTTAGTATTTGCTCATAAATTGTGTCTTTCAAAGTACTACATCTTGATAGACACATCTGGATTACACAAAATTTACTTGTTTTAGAATAGATGGACAAAGAGGAGTGTCATTCTTATGGAAAATGGCTCCTAGGTCATTTGTTCATTAGGGCTTTTTATAAAATTATAAAAAAGATCCAGGGTGGGGGATTGTTTTGGTAAACGCATGAGATATTCCTCTTGATTAAAATGTCCTCTTTGATAAGCTAAAAAACAACATGTCAATCAAACTGCACATTTAATTTTGACTCAAATCTTTCTGAAGCCTTCATTCTGGACCCTTTGGTATCTTCTATAATCTCATTTTATTATACTGTAAAGAAAAATAAGACCCGAATTCAACTATGATTTACAAAGTACTACAATCATAGAATCATAGAATCATAGAATGCTTAAGGTTGGAAGGGACCTCTAGAGATCACCTAGTCCAACCCCCCTGCACACGCAGGGTCACCTAGAGCATGTGGCACAGGACTGCATCCAAGCGGGTTTTGAAGATCTCC
>NW_010585782.1:3405-106363 GCF_000705375.1 Tinamus guttatus | reverse complement strand
AAGGTCGGTCCCCAGCCTGTACTGGTGTCTGGGGTTATTCCTCCCCAGGTGCAGAACCTTGCACTTGGCCTTGTTGAATTGCATGAGGTTTTTCACTGCCCAGTTGTCCAGTCTGTTCAGGTCCCTCTGGATGGCAGCGCAGCCCTCTAGGGTATTAGCTACTCCTCCCAGTTTTGTGTCATCAGCAAACTTGCTGAGGGAGCACTCTGTGCCTTCATCCAGGTCATTGATGAATAAATTGAACAGGACTGGACCAAGGACTGACCCCTGGGGGACCCCGCTAGCTACAGGCCTCCAACTAGACTCTGCACCGCTGATCACCACTCTCTGGGCCCTGCCATCCAGCCAGTTCCTAATCCACCTCACTGTCCACTCATCTATCCCACACTTCCGGAGCTTCACAATGGCTTCACAAAGTTTTCAAGCAGCTTTTCAAAGTTTTCTTGACTAAAAATTCCATTATTTAGTAATTAATGAGAAGTTTGTAGCTGAATTAGGCCACTTATCAATAATTAAAATAGTGTATTTCTAATTAATTACTCCAGACTCTTGAGTTTGCCCTTACTGGACAAAAGCACTCAGAAAGATATGAATGCAACAACTATTGTACCACAGTTTTCAGACAGATGGGATCAAGCTGAAGTGTAGTAGATGGATTTTTTTGGCTTTCTTTCTTAGTTAATGAATAGTCCCTCAACTACAAAAATAGATTCCAGCTCTTCTTTGCCACAGTGTCAAATCATTTATCTAGCATAACTGTTATCATCTGGAAGATATGCAGAGAGTAATAGAAAGGAGAAAGCAAACACAAATTGGGTGAAAGCCCCACTTAATCCATAGCATAGTGGTAGCAGAGAATTTACACAGAGCATTTTGATGCACTGATGTTGATGTGATTTTTGTTTTAAGAAAAATCAGAATCCATCCTTAAATTGCTTACAGATTTAATCTAAAGCTTCACAAGATTTAGAGGATATGCATTCTATTTACAGGACTACTCTGAAAGAAAAAAGAACTTTTAAAAAGTGGTAAAAAGCAACTCAGTTTGGTGCTGTCTGTTCTGTCAGGCTTTGGCAGTGCATTAGGATACTTTAAACTTCTGCAATGGCAGAGTTTTTCAGTAGCTAGTAAACTAATAAGCAATTATATTATGTCATTTTTTTAAAAAACTGACTTCTGTTGATTCCAACAAAACCTTTTGTTGACCCTTTATGTTTTTCATACACTATCTTTCCAACACAATTTTTCTGAGTAATTCTAAATCATTTAGAACTGGAACAAATAGATTTTTAAGGTGTAAGTGTCTCAGATCCTTCCAATTCCACCATATTTTAATATATAAAGAGCTTTTACAGGACAAATACTATTAATTTAAAAAAGTCAAGCTAATATTTGGGTTTTAGTTATGATTACATTTTGCATATGGCTTTACAAGGTATTTTTAGTTAGTTCAATGAAGAATACTATTTTATATCTCATCATAAATGACTTCCCTTTTTTCAGCTATATTTTGTTTGTTTTTTTGAAAGAAGGAACAAGAAAATGTTTGTTGGTATGCTCTCAAAGAACACTTTCCCTGAAGCATATAGCTAACTGCATAGTTTAAGTATTGGAACTTCTGCACCAAACTAATCCATATGTAAACATTCAATGAAGCTGTTCCACCCTGAACTAACACTAAGTCAAAAAGCCAGGCTCCCTTAGGCATATTTTCTCTGGCTCTCACTCTTACTTCACGTAAAATGAGACCACGAGGCCAGGAGGCTGTTCATGGAATAGCTAGCCTAGGCAGCTTTGTGCAAGGAACTGGCTTGCACAGGAAAGAGCATTTTGATTATCTCCTTCTTAAACAAAAAATAGGAACAGCCATTCCCAAAAGAGCAGTCACCAGCTCCTTTCAATTCCAATATCTTATAAGATGTGGTTTGATGAAGGAGTGCATACATGTATGAATTCTTCCATAGCTTGAATAAGATGTCAACTGGTATGGCATTTTTAAAATTGTGTGCTTCCAAGTACACAAGGGTTTGATGATGATAATTTGACAGAACTTTGATATTTATGTCCTATTAGCACCATATTTTTTTCCTCCTCCCTGCCTCCTTTTTGAGGGGAGAGGGGGAGGAAGAGAACATTATTCAATTTGATAGAAAAAAAACGTCATTTCTGTAAAACTTTTCACAAATTTTTTACCCTTCCAGTTGATATAAAATTCCCTTGAAGGGAAAATATTATTTATATCAAAAGGTCTCATTATGTTTTCCAGTGAAAAGCATTATGGATCTTTAAAAAGAACGTAAAATGCAAACTACAAATCCCTTGCAAGTGGCTAAACCTCAGCCTTACACTTCTCTGAAAATACAAGTCTATAGGCCAGGCAGCTGAAACATTCCTGTGACTTTGTAGAACAGCACTGTTAGGGAACAAAACTGTTCCACAAACTAATATGGAAAATGGTGAGGCCTTAAAAGTTTCAAGCTACAAATTCAGAAAAGATTCTTTGTGCATTTCATGGTTTCCTATGTGTTTACGTATAAATAACTACCTCTTCCTATGCCATCAAAAACTTTTGTTTAGCTGATACTTTAGTCTTGTCTATTTGTTACAATCAGTCGTTTCATGACTTCATTACATTTCTTCTCTTTAGCTGCATATTATATGATATTTTATTCAAAAGAGCAGAGGATCTGATCATGTATTTAGTATCTGAAATGTTCTTCCAATGCTCGACGATTAATCTGACTTCCATTACTGCATTTCAAGTGTTTGAAGATCTATATAAAGAAAACACTTAAACTAGAAAAAAAAAAAAAAAAAAAAAAGAAGGTGATAAAATATCTCTATAGCTGGCTGAATTTATGTGAGGATGCGAAAGTTCATTTAAAGTTTACATGCATGTATCTGAAGGCAGAATTTATTCCGAAGTTATAATCAAGGGTTTGTTTGGGGCCTGGAAAGAAAGAGAAGAGAAAATCTGATAGTGTTGCAAACTGGTCATCCGCAAAAAATATGAATCAGACCAAATATTTTCTTCTGCTCAATATTTATTCTAAATAATATTAAAATTGTGAATTAAGAATGTGGTGTGAAAGAAAAGGTGAAAATGTCAAAAAGTATCAGAAAAAATATTTGGCAATTTCTAAGCATTTGTTGTTAAGAAGTTCCTTTCCATGAGTAGTTTCAACTTTAACAACCTGCACACACTGACCGAATTTTCTGATGAAAATGTCTGAATCAGAAAGGGCTCAAAAAGTACTTAAAGGTCCTGTACATCATTTTTGAATCACCAATCTCACTTGCATGAGTTCAAATCAAACAATCATGACGGTTCTAACAGTATTCCCTGCTATGTCCCATTCTATACCATATATAACAGATTGTTTGAGTGTCCCACAAAGAGGTAGTGAGGATAGGATAATTCTTCTGTGATATGAGACCTGATTTTTCACTATGCTGTCTGCACACTATCATTTCTCAAATACATCAAGACATGACATTTCAAAAGCACATATTAGATATTAGAAGACATCAAAGATTATTTGAAATGGGGTGAAAAAATGGGGTGAGTAAAAATGTTAATTCAATTACAACATATTTTGGCACTCCTCTTGCTACAGATGTCTGTTTTAAGTTAAGCATTGGGCATCTTCCAATACAAATTTGTAGTAGTTGCTTTGATGGAGAATTGAATGATGCAAGTGTTCTGATGATTACCAGATGTTTTATTGATAGCTAGGTAGGTACTGTAGGCAAATAGCAAAGAGACCACACAAATAAGATTTAACAAAAAGAGAAAGCTAGACAAGTGGAGGTATACCAGAAGTTATTCATTTGCAGCACATTGACTATAATGAATAAAATATAACTACTTGGGAAAACAATAGCTTTGTGCCTGAAATTACAATATCTTTTGCCAGTTCTTGTTCAAAGAGGCATTAATAAATAAGTTTCACAACATAAATATACCAGCTAAACATTTATATATAACTGTTAAAAGCATCTTTCTCCCTACACACCAGCCCACTCTTTTGGTGTGTGTTGGAGACCACCAGCCACAGACTCCTCCCCAGTATGTTTCCCTCTGTAGTCAGGAGGCTCTCTATCCAGATGGATTATTTCCAGTGTCTGGGAAAGATTAGAAGAGAAGAAGCTCTTCTGCACTTTTTCTCCCACACCAATGTAACAACAATCTCAGCTTAACTGTTGATATGCCAGATTTTCAGATCTGTATGGCTTCATATCAGCTTTTAAGTTTTGCTAAGGTTCAGAATCTTCATTCAGCTAAATTCCCTCCAAAAATTCCATACCCATAGCTTACACATGTCTTAGGAGTCTTATTTTCTATGCCTTTCCCAGATTACACATCTATTTCTTTTTCAATTTTCAAAAAATTCCCAAAGTGACCAGACTCTTCCTCTGTATCAATGGTGTTCACCATTGGTAGTACTCAAATACACTAGCTAAGACTGGATCTCAGCATGGTACATGGCAAACAGACACGGAATTGATTGTCTCCATACTGAAGCTATCTTTTATTAAATGGTTCTCCTGATTTTCTTTAACAGCCAGCTTCCAAAGTATTTAATGAACAAAGTAAAATTAGTAGAGTAGCAGCAGACAGGGTCAGTCATCAAAATTTAGTTTGCAAAGTTAAGGTAAGCAAGCCAAACATTGCCTAACATTCTCAGAGGTTAAATGAGCATCATCTACAAGTACATAGATGAGATTTTTAATGTCTATGAGAGTCTGGGAGTGTTCTGCAAACTACCATGCTATAAGGAATCCTTGTTCGTTTAAAATCCTCATGTTTGTGACATAAATCAGCCATATTTCTCTGGAATTAGAAGACATTAGAAGACAGAGTTAAAATAAACTTGTTCTTTAAGAATGGTCATACTAGATCAAATGAAAGGGCTGTCTAACCCAATATCCTGTCTCTGATAGTACAGACATCGGGAAGACTACAGGAAAAAAGGGAAATCTGATGTGATACAATTTTTCCAGCCTTTAAGCATTTGCAGCCTAGAAACTTCCTGTGACAGACAAGATTTCTGTATATTTAGTATACATCTTTCATGAACCTGCCCAGTTTTTGCTTAAAATGTTGTCAAAACATACCATAGTGTCTGAATATTCTAATCTTTGTGAAATTACACCATTTTGTATCTGACATTTATTAAATCTTGGGAATCACAGAAAGAGCATGAAACATTGTCTTTACATTCTTCATGACCTTAAGTCAAGTAATCGCTTGTGGTCATTGTGTTATTACATTTTCTCTCTTTGAGGGCTATTCTTTCCACATTTGTTGGCTTGTCCAGTCTAACCAGTATTTACTTTAGAACATAAATCTACTATATCACTTGCAGTACCTATTTATTTCCTTTGAAGCAGACTGGCCAGAAAAAGCTTCAGAAAAGATAAAATTAATCAGCATTGACTAAATACCACCAACTTTCTTATCTCTTGAAAGACATACTATGAGAGCAAAAAGCAAGAGCAGTTTTTTTTTGTTTTATTGTTACCATCATATGGAATATATACATGTGAGTTAACTCAACCTTAGATCTCAAAATCCAAAGCCCGACAATTATTTCTAATCTCTGATTAGTTCAGTCACTGAAAGGCAATTTTTATAGCAACTGTACAATTATCTGGTGCACAAAAATATCATACAAGAAATGACAACTGATTTCTCTCTACAATTCTGTCAAAAAACAAATTCAGTGGTCACACAGATTAACTGAACCACTGCAAAGCAGAGGAATCACAGATAAATGACTAAGCTTGAGGCTAACTTGTCCAAGTCCAGTCTTGTACCTACAGTGACATACTCGAACTACAATGGATCTGTGAAGTTATATTGGACATCTCAAGCCAAGCTGGAGATACCAAGCTCACTGGAATATTTTCTTGTGTTGTAAATAGCATACAAAGAAGGAGGAAGAAGTTTAGTTTTGAACTCTTTTCCATTATCTGGAATGCACACAGCTTGTTATTTCAAGAACAGAAAGCTTAAGTACTAATGGTAGAGTCACAGAAAGCAGCTCAACAAAGCATCACATCTTTTATAATTTTAGCACGTTCAGCCTCAGGTTTTGAAAAGGATTCATGACAGTTCACAGTATCATGACAGATCTATGACATACACCTATTAAACATTTCTATATGGAATAAAGCTTCTCTATTATGGACCAGCCATATACAAAAATCACACAGAAAAAGGAAAGCTTCAATCTCTAAAGCAAAACCAGAGTTTATGCTATATTCTGCAGTAGCTGTTGGTGACTTATCAGAATGAATGGAAAAAATCATTATTTCTCCAAAAGTAGGACACTTCTGGCTACTATACTTTTACAGAAACCAAAATACCACAGGGAGGAGCATTTCTGTGGTATTTTAGTGGAAACACTGCCAGAGAATGTTTTATTGTGGTATTTTAGTTGAAGGCTAGTAGGTTGTTATTGTGATATACTTGCACAGCATAACAGAGCTATCCTTTTAAGAAATAAAACATCTAGCTATAATTGTGTCAAATACAGTTAACAGTGACAAGCCAGCCTCTTTATGAGACAGACATACATTTTCCATGCACACTTTTAAAATACTTTTTAATACTTTTTTAAAATTCTCTTTAATAACTTTTTATCAATTCCAGTGGAAAAGCCAACTGGAAAACTGGACGAGGACAACACTGCATTTAGCCCTATTCCCTGGGATTAGTTTTCTTTTAACATTTTGTTGTTTTATTTTAAGTTTGCTTTTTTATTAATTCAAAGCACACTCATCACTTTTAGAATGTTTTTTTCCACTGCCCATTTTTTTTTAAGATTTAATCAATCTTCCTGCTCCCTTGTAACAAAAGTTACCCACAGCTTTCAGTGTTAGAAAGCAAACTCAACTGTGTCCTAAAGTCAGAAATAGTTGCAGCCTTTGTTGCTACAAATGGACAACATCCCAGGTGCATAGATCCTACAGGTTGCTGCCTTTAGTGCCAACTTGGCCTCCTAGCATGCCAATTACTATCTGTGTTCTTAATGTCTCCACAATATTTCTTCACTAGAATTGCAGAGATTCACAGCGATTTTCCTCCCACCCATCATCCACAACTTTAAGCTATCTTCTAGGTCTATAGAGAGCAAGTAATTTCACCTCTGGAATCTCCTTATAGTTTGGTGACAAGTTTTCATACAATGAAAGTGGGAGTTATAGTTGGTAAAATGACCAAATTATTAAGTTGGATGGTACATCAGGCAGTAATTGTCTGCCCTGACTTTGGACACATTTCCTCACTAAATGCTCTTATCAAAACACTGTCTAAGAGCTCCAGTTGAGACATAGTTCAATAATAAGGGGGTCAGCTTTCGCTCGTAGCTATCTTAAAAACTCTTTCTTATTGAAAATTGTTAGTTTTGCATAAATAATTGAATACTGGGTTAGAAATAAGAGGGTGACACTGGCTATAACTTATCATTGAGTAACTTAGTGGTAAGGACATGCACAAAGGACAATTGTGGGGTCCTTTATATTCTCTATGGATCAGCAACTGCCTCATTCTAGATCTAGTGTTTATGACATCTCTAGCTGTTGTTGCAGCCAAGTTAATAATTTTGTCTCTAACTTACTTGTTTTAGATATTTTACAGTCTTCTGCATTTTACTACAGTCCATGCATCAGTCAGCTATCAGTTTCTCCCTGGATTGAGATGCAGGCATTGAGATGTGCACTTAAATAATTCTAGTTCTGTTCTTCTTAATGATGGCTGAGAAATAACCTTGCACTTGACCATCTTAAAAATAAAAGTTCCTTCTATGGTCCTTAGAAACAACAGAACTAGTAGTTTCCAGGAACTCTTGGACGGATCATCAAAAACACAAGAATAATCTTTCTCAAGTCAGGCAACATAGATACATTAGAGGTGAAGTCAGTCTTTTGTTTCAAGGTTAAGCTTGGGGCTTACAAGAAAGGAATTTTGGTAGGAGACAAGTAAGAGTCCAATGCAATATTTGGACTTGAACAAAAATCAGAGGTTGATAGGATTCCAAAACTCAGACAGAAATTGCACCGATTGATTGCATGTGAATGAAAAGTCGGAAACACATAAATATTCATCCTAGTAGAAAAGAAACCAGGGAGAAGCTTCATCACTTTCAGAGGAAAGTTATAGAAAAATTGAGACATAGATTTTGAGTTAATAAATAGCATTTATAAATCAATTATCACCAGATGTCTTTAAATCATTTATCCTCTCTTTTCCCCTTTTTCCTAAAGCAAAAATAAGCAGAGAACCCTCCCCCACTCCCAGCACACTCCCAAGAAATAAATATCAAGTCCTTGCATGAATATTATGACAGTAAGTACTGAAAGATCTGGAAATTCTAAAATAAAAAGGTAGCTTAACCCCATTTTTCATTACCAATGGATAGTATCAAACAAATAAGACAGATACGGGAAGTCCATGCTCCATTTTTTCAACAGGAAGAAGTAATTGCCAAGTGCATAATAACTATTTACTTATAAGCTGTAAGATGGCATGCTGGAAAAAAAAATATCTTCTTTAGATGGACAAACCATTCTCCAGACGATGTATGAATCAGGAAGTTTTGTTTCTTTGTTTTGTACAGTATTTTCACAGTCCATCCTTTTACTTTTTCATTTTGTTAAATATAATTTTTATACATTGTTTCCTATAGAGAATACACAATACATAATAAGCTTGAGTTAATGCTAGAAAAGCAAAACAAATTCTTACAATTTGCCTATTTTTGGAATGCTCATAATTGCAAAAATTATTCATTTGCTTTTGCAAAAGTTTCTATGTAGTCCTTATTAAATAAGCAAATTCACAAATTGGGCAAATATTGTCTACAACTCTGTAGTCACACTTATCCATATTAACTTAGGTAAAGCTGAGGAAAACTACCATTATACATGTGTGTTATAGTCAATTATTGAACTTAAAGACCTGCTAAATCTTAACAAAATGAAGGGATTCCTTAGGTGTTTTAAGTTTCTAAACAAACTTTATGCAAAAATAGCTAAACCAAACAGATTAGGCAAAGGTTTAAGTTATTATATATGCTTATCCTAAGATATTTCAGCTCTGGACAGTAAACAAAATTATTGCAACATTTAAAATGGATCCTTTCCTCAGTATATATATTACATTATATTAAATTAGATTTGACAAAATTAATTTAATCACTGCACACATCACAGCACACTGAAACATTAATTACCTTTTCAAATCTCAACTGATTTTTACCACTTCTGATTTGCCTGTCTAAAATCCATCCATAATAATGAAAACAAAGGAAACCAAACTACAGAATGATGTTGGAATGGAATAGTTGATAGCAAATGATACATCATGAAACCTTAGGGAAACTAGAAAATAAACAATGATCAATGTATTGAAAGATCTGTTGGATAAAAACAATATTTTCCAGATGATTTCCATAGAGAGAAAAAGAAAAGTCAACAAATTTCCTAGAAATCTTACATTTGGCAGCCAGATTTATTATTTGCACACTTCTCAGCAAGAGGACTTTTTGGAGTTGAATGTACTCAGAAGGAGTATCCTGTAGAGCAGTTCATACTGTGAATTGTGTCAAGAAACACAGGCCAAGAAGTAAATCTGAGTGATCAACAGCTGCTAGTATGTGTTGTTTGGGTACATCTGCTTCAACTTTCAGCTTGTCACACATTTAAAACATAACGCAGATTGCTTTAAGGGTCAGATTTTGTTCCCATTTAAAACAGAATACAGTCAGACCCAAGGAAGAGAGCGCGTGTTAAAAGACTTCTGTCCCTTTTTGTGCCAGAGGACTAGCAATTTTCAAAACAAAACTTACAGCACAGGGCCCCACTGTAGACTTGACCAAAGCTGTGGGAACCGTTCACAGTGAAGACACTCTCACATTCTTGCTAATGAGGAAAAGAGCCAAGCACAGGACTGCATGCACTTATATACTCATTGCTGAATCTTCAGCAAGCATAAGAAAGGTGTAACTGAAATCTAACCTGACAAAGTAGACTACATCCCACAAACACACACACACAAAAATAAGATCTGGGAGACTCCTTCCTAATTAGGCAGAGTCCATCTGAAGACAATTGTTCCAAATGATAATTTCTTTTTCTACCTACCTGCAAGTGTTTGGGGCTTTTAATTTTATCCCCCAGCATTTCCTGCATTCTTAGCCCACACCATTCTGGTTCATGCAAATAGAGTCTGGTTAGGAAGCACCAAGAAAGAACTGTTTACTCAAAGTAACTCTTTTCTTCTGGCTTCTTTTAGAAAACGAAGCCATAGAAAGTAAGATAAATACTGATTTCTTAAATTCTGAATTCCAGTGAGTTTGCTGCTCTCTAGCTGCTCTGAGCAAAATTATTTTCTAGCAAGATTGTTTTACAGATAACCAAGATGCTTTTTGCTTGTGTGTGGCGGTTGATTATTGCCACATGTGAGCAGGCTACAGAAATTAAGAGACAGCTCAGTATTATTAAAACAGACCTTGAAGGAGCATTGTATTTATTTGTTAGTAGCCTATAAAAATCTTCTCATCATGACCACCAAATACAAGCCCTAAAAGCCCAAAGGGACATGTTATTCCCTTGACATAATAACAGAAATACAATGTCAGCTAATCAGAACAATTTACTGCCTTTCAGTCAGCAAATTCATCCATTTCGGAGAAGTCCACATATGGTTTGCAAGGACTCTGAGGACTACATCATGCCAGTAACGCTCCCAAAGTGGCAACATTGAAGTCTCTGCAATAGAGTTATGTTCTTTTCAGTCAAAAGAAAAAATGAATGAGAGGAATGTCAGAAATAATATACTACTCTTACACTTACAGAGGAAAGATCACTTCTAGAAAAAGATGAAGATGACCACTGTGATAAATGGTATATAGGGCTTATTCAGAGTGTGATCTTCAACAATTTTAAGAGAAAACCTGTCATGAATCTGGCTTGTAGCCACTGCAACAGTTTTGGTCATTTGCATGTAGTGCAACCACATCAAGGCCTAGACTTTCTTCTTTCAATTAAGGAGGTCCTCAGCTGAAGTATCTTCAAGAAAGCTCCAGATGACAAGGCAATAATCTCTATGATGCTGTGCGCATAATATGAACATCTTATTATTCTTTCCTGGCTCTTTCTTGGAAGTTCTGATTACCTTTACAACAGAGAAAAAAAAGTTAATAATAATTTGGTTCTCTAGTAAGACATTTTCAAGTTCAAGTGCAATATTTTGTCTACTAACACTACAATGGAAAAAGCAATGCAAACTAGTATATACGTCATTATCATGAGCACAGTACTCTCAAATTTTGTAAAAGGTATTTTGACCAAGACCTGGAGTTTACTTCATATACTTCTCAGAATATTATGTTGCAACTTTCAAGTAATCAGAGGTTTCCAGCTGCAGAAGATAAGCAATATATGTATATGTATGTATATAACGCAATACAGATATATGGTGAAAAGGTGGAAAAGCAGATAGGCAGGCCCTTTAGCAGCATAACATTTTTGACAGGGGCCAGTGAGTGCTGGGCGTTCATCCAGGTACTTAAAATGGATTGCAAATCATAAATTTCTGGTCCTGAACACTGGAATATTCTCAGTTGAAATTTTTCTGATCTAGCTATTCCCTCAGTGAAGGACAGCAAGACCCCATAAAATAAGCTGCATAACAATGCTTGACTTATTCAAAACAGTCATTATTGACTCAAATTTAGCAAAGCAAGTATACTTATTCCTAAGCATTGAATAATTCCTAAGCACATACACTACTGGGATTATGAATTACTAAATATTATTCAAAAGCTCCTTACTCTATTGCATTACAGCCTGAGTAGGTCAGTTTTCATTCCCAGGACTGACACAAATTGAAGGTACTATCAGAGGGAGTCACTGAGAGACTCAGTATTTGTATCTTTGGCCAATATAAGACATTGCAAGCAACAATAGCAACAAATTTTGTTGACAATCTTTTTCCTCTGATAGTGCAGCAATGGAGCAACATCTGCTACAGAAATATGTGATTGAGATGGCAGAAAAGAATATGTTATTGCTCTGTTGCAGAAAGTCTGTTCATTGGAGGACATATAAGTGCTGGTTTTGGATGAGCAATTGTGGCTTCCTACAGAAAGCTTGAAATCTGCTTCTAAACCTTGTCCAGAGAAGCCCATTTTTCCCAGCTGGAAACCAAGTAGAGAAGCTTCCAGGACAACTTCACTACTGGAGGAGGAACCTTGATCCCAGCAGATATGAAGTACCTAGAGACAACTGAGAAGATAGCCTCCACCTCTGGAACTGGGCACATAGAGAGATCACATTGGCAAAAGCCAAAGCTGAAAGCCAAAAAAATCGAAAGCAAATCTGGCCTATGGTTAAATACATAGTAATAAATAGACCAGCATTTTGGATGTAATTCACACATTATAGAATTTAAATAGAAGCCCTGAGCACAACTAGAGGATGAGGAATTTTCTGCTTTGTTGATGCCTCCTCTACTAGATCCTGCAAGACCTTGGGGAGGCAGTTGAAGCCAGAAGAGACATGTTTTGGCTTATAACTATGAGCAATAATTTTGTTGTGAATCACTTAATGCAGAAAATCATCACTATGTCTGCTACAGATGTCTTTCATTAAGATTATTTCACTTCTAGGGTTCAAAAGTAACTAATGCCAACAAACATGTGGTAGAGGAACATAGTGCTTCTATATACCAACTAGAAAATCCTTTGAGAATTACTAACATTTTTAATATCCCAAATTTAGACCAAGAGATTACTATTCAGGCACAGTATGTCATTTGGACATAAATAGTAAAAAGAAAACCTTAGTTACTTGCATATGCTATAGTTTGTAATACTGAGAGAGAAAAGCTAAATCATCCTAAAATTTCATTTAGATTTAAAAACAATCCCCTCTCCCAACTTCTCTATCTTTGCATTTGAACACAGTATAGCTCAGTCATGTGGCTCTGTTCATACCTGTGCATGTGTTTGTTTTAATGCTTGTAGTAGCTCTACATTAAATAATCAGCATGTTAGAATCTTTATTTGTAAGAACAAAGTGATTTTGTAAATTTAAGTTAATTTTTATATTCTTCCACTAGAAGATTTAAGGATATGGACTATAGCTGGATATGTCCCATTATGAAAGGTATATAGTGCCCAGTTTAAGGAAAACTTTTCTAAACTGCTGTCCAGCCAATCCCTCTTTCATACAAGTCTCTTCAAGAAGGAGGACATAACTGCATATTGCTTGCTTGAAAAAGCAGTCTTCCATAGAAGATTTGGTAGTTGTAATAAGATTATTCTACAAAAGTGTTATCTTAACAGACTGAGAATTGCAGCAGTATGGTATATTAATTTTTCAGCTCTACCATGTGCTGGATTGGAAGTAAAGAACTCTGTTTTTCAGCAATTCTATGTGAGCTTCAGCTAGAGGTTATCTTGCAAGTAAATTAAGAGAAATATAATGGCAGTAAAATAGACTGTTTGCAGCGTAGGTCATGCAGTACCTAAAGAATAAATATAATTTCTGTTTTAAAATAATTTTTAGAAAGCATTTTCTCCCACTCTCCCATGCTTTTCTAAATTTGAGAGTGTATCCACCATAAGTGGTGGTGGCCTTTAGCATGCTTTTGCACGATCACTTCTGTTTTAGACATCGCTGATGTTTTCAAATCATCTGAGATGGCTTAAAAATGTATGTTTTTCAAAATTATGTCAAAAACCACAGTCACACTAACAGTGCTCTCTATTTGAGGAGAATATAGTGAAAAGAAGAGCAACTGCGTAGACTGGCATACTTGTCAAAACATATCACCATGATCCTTAGATCAAGAAAAGCAAGTAGTTGCGAGCTTGCAATGGAAAACATTCTTAGTTGTAACACATGCAGATATTCTGGCTATGAAAAGTGGTATAGGATAGATGACGGGATGGGTAGACAACATTATAGCAACTGAAAATTATGTATAGCAATTGTCAACAGTATAACCTTCATTTTTTCATACTCACTCAATGATATTTCTAGATTTTATATGAATAAATAACTATTTGTAACAGAGTAACAAAATAATAGTGATTCAGATTTTCCAAAACTAGGATTGAGCAAGATGGTTCTTTCTTGCAAATTTTTATTGACATAAAGGGTATGTTTCAAGCTTCAGAATCTAAAGAGTAGAAACAGAACTCTTCCTGATTAACATGGGCTTTTTAGTCAATACAAATGTTTTGAAGAGCAAAGAGATGATTGTGAAGTTTTAATGCTATTTAAACTGATGTACTGTTATATCAATGTAGATATCAGCACAACATTCAAGCAGTGATTAACTCAAGTGTTAAACTTCCCCTTGCCCTTCCTCACAAAGAAACAAAATGATCAAATTCTTGTCTGATCCGCTATCAGTCATTTAGAAAAAGGATTTTTTAAAAGATAAACAAGAACTCTCCAAGTTTTCCATATAATATCTTCTATTGGAAATGCCAGATGACATTTTTTAAAATGCCATTGTTTACCAATTACATGTCAAATATATTCTAACAAAGGTGTACAGAACAGTCACAGAGTATTACTGTATTGATCAGTTTGATCTAAGAAAAAAATTACACTGAAATCTTCATTTTTCCAAACAAATTTCTTCTTCTACAATAATTTTTATAAAGGGAGCTCCTTCAGACCATATGCAAATAAATAACAGGAAAAAAGTGCTTTTAGGGAAATTTTAGTTTGATATGAAGTGTGATATTCCATACATAACTTTATTTGAGGAAAAGAAACCCCATTCGTTCATCAAATCTTTATTATTGGATTTATCATATCTTACAAAGGTTGCATGCACCATATCAGTCATACACTCCCCAGAGAACCTTTTTTCTTTTTTTTTTTTTTTTGTCTCCTCTTAGTCTGTAAAATGGGAATACAAACATCCAAGAAAGACATGAGGAAAAGTTGCAAACACCAATGAAGAATTTGAACTTTCTGGCTTTATATATGGTGTAGATGTGCTCTTTAAAGGATTTTATCCATAAAGGTGAAGATGCCTGATGTTACAACATCTGGGCAGAAGACTGAAGAATAAATAATGCAATGAAGAACAGAACACCACAGATGGGACTGAGGTCAGGCTGTCACTTTTAAGTAAGTTGGTATGTTATAAGACAGAGCAGGAAAATCCACTAGGAAGTCTGAACACAAAAACTTCAGAACTGTGATCTCTCGAGGAAAACACTATGACAAAAATTACAATTGTTGTGTCTTGACAACAGCCAGCCTTCAATCACTGTATCAGTGAAAGATTTCAACTTTAAAGCAAATTCTCTTGTACATGTGTGTGTGATAAAACTTCCCTGTGCTCCAGGCATTAGAAAGTTCTCAGTCTCCCTACAGCTGTTTTGTAACCAAGGTCTCAAGCCCTTTAAAAGTTTGCAATAAAAGTTCTGCTTTAGTTGCTAATGTAATTTCCCTTTGTTTTTGCTATTTCTTCCAGATGAGACAATAAATAATCTTCAAAGTGTCTGTATTTCTTCAGTGGTTCAGTTCAGTTAAAATAAGAATCAAACTGAAGTTTGTTTACCTCGTGAACCGAATCTAATTGTATCATCCTTTCTTAAATTCATCCACCATGTAGTTCATGCTGTGAGGAATCCTCTGGATAGACTCAGAGCCCAGTGACTGCATTGAGAATGGGCAGTAGCACATGCTGCCACATCACAGCAACTCACATTCCCTAATTGGAAAGGCAGAGGTGGCCAAACAGGAACTTATGCAGCACGGTAACAGCTCAAATGAAATTTTGATGAAATCATGAGATTACAGATGCTAAGTACCAAGCCACAGGCTTGATGAGTTTGCACCATATATAGTCAAGATTTCCACTTTCCTTTCCCCCAGGCCAACCAATTACAGAGATACAGCAAGGAGTAATTAGTGAGTGGTTCTGTTGTACATTTTAAACTAAAATGGAAATGTTAAACTCTCAGTCTTGCTATAAATTGCTGTCAAGTGATTAAGGCTTCAAGTTAGGAAAGTCCTATATATTTTAAGAAAGACTATAAAATGTTATTAGGTTTACAAAACTCATCTTCAAGCTTTTAGATTCTTTCTTCACTATTTGTTGGCTGATCTGCAGTTTCCTTACAGGATATTGTTGCTGTAAACAAAAGAGATTAAGACTGGATAACAACGCAAACAAAATATTAAAAAGGTCACAGAAGGTCACAAAAGGTCACATCAGAAAAAAAGAATTTGCAGGATATATAAGGCACAAATGCTCCAGTTCTGCATTCTTGAAACAGGAATATTAGATAATGTTGTGTGGCAATCTTAAAGTAACAGTCTGATGGTTATCTTGATGTTCTCATTGGTTTAATGTAATTTATGGAGTTCCATGACACTCTTGTCAAGATATACACATCTCAGTATATATATTGTAAACATTCCCAAGAGAGGCCAATAGTTTGACTTTTGCCAAGGTCCAAAGAATGGCAAAGCCTGTCCTATCTCAAAGCAGCGCAGTGGAACATTTGAATTAAGATGGTGAGCTCCCTCACATATCTAGAGAGAGAGAGGAAAAAAAAAAAAGTGCATATTAAAAAAGCCTCATCCTTTGTGTTGGAGTATTTATTTTTTTCACAGGCCTGGCAATCCAAGCAAGGACTGAATGAATGTGGAGAATAAATTATATTTTTGCCAATGAAAATAGACTTTTCAGGTCTGGATATGGTTTGATGGGCTTCCCTTTGGGTATTTATACAGAATAGCACCTCCACACAAATCATCCTTTTCCTTAAGAGACATTATTTTTTGTTAGCATTTTCCTTAGAAGATTCCTTCTTGATAGGCCTTGTCATGTGCATGCATGTATTTTATATACAAGCATAAAATACTTATACATATTCTGCAGTCATTAAAGCACGGAGTCCGTACAATGACGTGAAACAATGAAAGAATTTCCTGCAAAGAACTTGTAACCTAGAAAGATCATATTTGCATCCTACATATTCAAATGTTTTCATTTGATTTGTAAATGTTTTCATTCATGTTACTGTCAGTGTATAGGTTATTATTCTGCAGGAATAGATCTTTCCTCCTAAAATAAAGTAGTAGAGTTTTAAAGAGATAGCTTTTTCGGGCCAAGAGAAGCATCTTCTTTTTACACTCTGCACTGAAGGAAAAATATTGAAGCTATGAAGAGTCTATTTCCCAAAGAAAGAGATGGGAATTTGGCAGTTCTGCCAGCTTCAGGAAACCTAGGTGTACGTTCAGCCATCTCAAGTTTACAAGCAGCCTGGAAGAACACAGAAAACCTAATTCTGTACTGGTAGCATCATTCCACCAAAATCAATGGGGTTGCTCTGTTTTCCTACAGCCAAGGATCCGACCACCATTCACTGCCTGCTAGTATAAAATTCATGAAGATATTGGCACAATTTACACAGGAGTATAAAACGCTCTTCATGTGAATAAACTGCAAAATCAACAAAGCTTTCTTGTATTTGAAAATATCACTTAAGAAATGACATATCAAAAGATAAGAGATGTAAAGCTGTTAATATTGTATAAGGGTAATGCATGACTTTTTCTCTCTTAGTCAGAAGTATGGATAAGATATTTTGCTTAGGAGAATATCTGAAAAAAAAATCTTTACTTTTGATCTTTATTTGGGAAGTATATTTTTCCAGTGGCCAAAAGAAAGATGTTTATGCAACATTTGCTATTTTCTTTGCATCTTAATCATTTCATATCCTCTTTGTCTTTAGCTTGACATGTATATCCCCAGAACACACTAATTAAATTTCAGCTTCTTCAGATAGGAAGACCTCTCACTGTGGACTTTGTTTTGCTCCATGAAAGAGGACTTTGAACCTGACAACGTATCTGTTCCTCTCCAAGTCTCACAGCAGGAAGAGTGGGAACAGATAACCCACAGAGGAACAGTACATGCAAGAAATAGCTGTTACTACGGATTTTTTTTTCCTTTTAAAGATGAATATTCCTAAAGTTAATACCTATATTAATACCTGCATGGCTCACAAGAATAAAGAAAAATAACATATATACAATGTTTTTGAAATATGATGGCATTATGTAAAAGCATGTCACTGTATTTCATCCAGATATGTTTGAGTGGGAAATGGTAATCCACTACTACAGCTTAGAAACAGAATTAACTATTCATAAATTTTAAACTAAACTGTTTTTCTCAGTGTCTGAATCATTGAAAGTCTACATATTTACAGAGGGAAAGTAACACCTCAGGATTTCTGGATGAAAGCAATCTTGCCCTGAAGGATTCCAGTGTAAAATCTGTGAAATATCCTACTTAACCACGTTGCCAGAGAAATCTCTGCTGATTTCCAGTGAGTGAAATATTGCTACAGACAACCCCACTTCCACAAGATTTTTTTAAGCACTGCATATCTATATCCCTAACAGTTTTCCACAGAAGCAATTTAATCCAATTTTATGCTATTTACACGAGCTTGGGTTTTAAGAACCAGAGATGCACACACACACATACATATACACACACATAAAAAAAGCTTTGCCTCAAAGTACTCCTGCTGTTGATAAAGTCTGCAAACAGGATGGAAGTCAGACTTGCTTAGCCATGATCTGAAACAAATAAAATAGAGAGAAGTTTCATTTTTGGATTCTACACTTCATAAACCTCAAAACCAACAGGGCTTTCCCTTCTTCAGATGTCATGAATTTTAATAAAACTCATTTGCACATCTCTAACTAGTTAGACTAGGATTTATCTAGAGCAGACAGAGTAAAAAATATTGGGGAAATATCCCTTGAAGAACTGAAGAAGGTAAATCATCATTGTTAGGCATGCTGCACTTCCAAAGTAAATGAATGACATGAATTAATTGCATTAACACTTCCTGTAGACAAACATAATCCAATTATTGACTCATAGAACAGAAAAAATCTAGCTCCTGAGTGTATCTGATAATATGCTTAGCAGCAAATCTAAAATTAAAAACTAAATAACCAACAGAGATTTATATCCTCTTTTCTTATCAATATATTCTATACTCAATATATCCTAAGTTCATTTACTTTTAAATTTGTCATTAAGACAATTCAGAATTGCTTGCTATGTAGTTTATTAAATATCTCATTTTTCCCTGCCTGCTTTGTGATTCATCACTCATACTTGTTGCATAAGTTAAACATTGATCCTACAAACAGTTGTGTGCATGAGTATTGTTCTAAAGGCCTAATGAAGGTCAAAAGACATTGATGGAAGAGGCAGAGGAAAGGAAAACAGAAGTTCTAATACTTAAGAAGGAAGGAAAGAAAAAAAAAAGATGAAGATTATTAATAATTATGTTCTCACAGTCATCAGTGGATTAATTGGAAAATCTCCCACTCACTTTTTTGGGGTAGACACACCTGTTCAGTTTCATGGCTTAGAGTCAATATCATATTTATTTACCAATCAATCAGAGCTATGCAGTAAGCTCGTGGCAGAGGAAATTGGACCCAGGATGTGGCTCAAAGAAGATAGGAGCCATGTCTTGATGAGTTCCAGATCTCGAGATTTCTTGGCATTTGCCATGGTAATACACATTTACACAGCTCACGTGTTCTGATGAATTAATCCCCAAAAAAGCAGGTATGACCTGCCCTATGGAAGTTTCTGAAATGATTGCAACTTGAGCTTTTTTCTCTGATGTAGCTGCTGTCAGGCATGTTCTTTGCATCTCTGTATTTGCTCATGTCATGGATTACATGCAGGAACAAAACATGTATCCCCAGGACGTGTATGCCAGAACTGCAGTATTTCCTAAAGAATGGGGCGCCTAAAAACATTACAATGCAGTGCCCAGATCTTTCATAGCTTGAGCCTTAGAGTACTATTATAAGCACAAATGTTATTTCTTGTGTTCAATCTTTTGAGACAGTAAACCTGTTTGTGTTCAAAAAAATCTGAACCAAGACCAAAATTTTACTTTTTCTATCTATTGTATCAGACATGGTTTAAAATGCCTGAATTCTCTGTGATGTGTAGATGAAAAAACAGGTTTTTCACTTTATATCAACTACTTCACTACTTTATATCAATAATTAGCATGCTTGATTTTGTTCTTTAGGCTTAAAAGCACTTTTCCCTCCCTTCCCCTTGCTCACACACAATACTCACTCTAGGCATAGTATTTGTATCTCGCCCTTGTTTAAAATTGTTCCCTTTGGTTGGCAAAAAGTTAGTATATCACACTATCCAAATATTTGGACAGAAGAAAGCCTTACAATCTTGGAACACTGAAATGTGAATGGTTTATGATATTTTGACTGCCAATTGACTGTTGCATCATGCTGATTAAGATTAATGAAACCATGACAAAAAATTAAATTTTCAAGTTTTTGCTTGGGTGTATTTGGACAATTTTTTTTTTAATGTCCCTCACAATGCCATGTGTTTTCAAACACATGAAATTTATGACAGTTCTTCTATTTGTAGAGTTTTGTGATTTCAACCTCCATTTTTCCCTGATCTCCCCCTTATTTTTACATAGCATCCAGCAGTATACAGTTCAATTATGAACTAAAGCTTTTTGTATAACTAAGCATTTAATTTGATTTTTGCTGTCCAGGTCATCATTTCAGGTCAAGCTTCATGTATAGTTTAAAGCAAGTTTGAAAAATCTCAAGTTTGAGCTTAATATCAACTACAAAAGGTGTGTATTATGGTTTTAGACCCTGTTCTTGTGAGAACATGTTCCATGGAACTACTCACAAATTAAAGCCAAACATTATCCTTCAAGCACTGAACTAATGGGGCTACTTATGTGCAGAAAATTAAGGATGTGTGTAAATGTTTACACACAAAAGAGAATTCATATATTCTACCATTCCAGTAGTCATTATGACTGCTATCACAGCATGACAGCAGAAAAGTTGAAAGTACTTTGTGGTCAGCAAGTTCCCTGGTTACTGAAAAATAATAGGCAGAACTACAAGTGGCTGAAATGAAGCTCATTATAAAAATTAAGAGGCAAATTCTCTTGCAGAGTCCGAGATTATATGCTGATTTCCTGAATGTATGGATGTTGAGAAATTGCTAAATCTACCTTTATTATTATTATCCATACTAACATAACTCTTTTTCTCTTCTAATTTCTGCAAAGATGATTTATGTTAGAAGGCTAAGGCTGTGGTGTGACTTTATAGTATATAAAGAGGCTATAATAAAACAGGGCATCTTCATCCACTATAGGGAAGCAAAATAATGGGGATATAAGAATTTTTCTCTTCTTCTAGTGGCCACTGTAGAACCGAATGTTTGACCACGAAATTTGCACCTCTTGCTAAACTTCTTTCCACTTGCAAGTTGTTCTCAATTCTACTGAAAAAACAAACCAACAAACAAAAGACCCACAAAGCCTGAACATATACAGGACTTCTTTTTTGGTAGCAATGAGCAGGGCTGAGAGGCATTTCATAAATCAAGATGAGAAAAGTGGGGATTACTAGATTACTCAAATGGATACAGGTTGATTTACCACATGTGGCACCTGTATTAATGAGATGTGAGGCCAGATATACCATAGTAATTTAGAAGAAGTAGAAAAGATCTAATAGGCAGTTTCCTTTCACAATAACAAAGTGCCAGATAACAAATTTGGTAAATCACTCTACTGCACACAAGGATCAGCTCTCTAAAACATCTTTCTCAGTCACAAAATTGACTATTACCAAAAGCAAGCCAATTACATTTTCACTTCCTCTTCAACTACATTTTTAAAAAATGAAAAAAAAAAAAAGACTTCACCAAAACCATAATATTAGTATTTATTAGTATTCAATAAACTACTCCAGAGGCAAGTGGAAAGAAATAAGTATACCCCTTTAAATTGTTGGTTTATATTATTGCACCATTTTGCATCAAAAAGTGCTGAAAAGCACTGGCAAATATTGTACAAGTTGCTGAGCTTTCATATGGCTTAGTCTAAGCATACTCCACTAAATCAGAGGTATTACCTCAATTAGTTTCAGCAGGAAAAGCAACTGAACCCTTTCCCAAGGTTCCAGCCACAGTGTACCTAGAAAAGCATGTACATAAAAGATTCGTAACATATTATACGTTAGAACTGCCTGATACTCCATATTGTAAGACTGAGTTTTCAGTTGTTAATATCTTGGACAAATTTAAATCTTTTCAGCTGAAATTTTCCATGCTGAGCTCTAGCCTTGGGATTAACTTTTTTTTCCGGAAAATTTCAGTAAAAAAAGTTCAGTTGTTTCCAAGAATGAGGCCAGTGACAAACATAAGTTTTTGTCCATGTGTGAGAAGTCTGGTAACGTTTCTTTTTCTTTTCCTTTGACTTGAGTCCTCATTCTTCAGAGCAGGGACTTCACATGCTACAGAATGATGGCTTGTGAACCAAGAATACAAGTTTTGCCTTTTGAAAACTGACCCACATTTTTGCTATCTCTCAAACTTTAGGAAAAAAAAAAAAAACTTCACATTTTCTCAGACCAGACAGGATTATGTAGTGTGATTCCAAAAGATCTGGCTTGCAATGCGCATGCCTCAAGCTTGCCCATCACACATGGGACTCACATGCTTATGCTCAATCAGACCAGGCTAGATCTAGTTTGTTTATTGAATTTGATGCAGCTACAGGTCCAGGCAAGCAATGGAACAAAACAACATCAGCTCTAACATGCAGGAACAGAAAACTGGATCCACTGAGGCATGGCATACCATTAGATTTCTCAAATAAAATTCACCTACAAAAAAAAATGTGTAGCATTGTTCCAACAATCTGTTCTTGAAATCCAGAGGAAGGAAATCCAGAGCAAAGAAAGAGATACAGGACTCTGGGATCAGCAGATTCCAACAAGTTGCTATATATAAGGGAACTGTAAAACAAAGGAATACCAAAGGCTGAATGTATCATACCAAAGCTGTATAAGTGGCAAATAAAAGAGAATAGGAAAGGTAATGGGGAGTCTGGAGATGAGAAAAAGATCTGACTGGCTAGCAGATAGAAATTGCAATGGAAAACTTAAGCAATAGAGATTGAAGTTGTGCAGATTGGAAAAAAAAAAAGGGGTCAGGGATCAGAAACAGAGGTGAGGCACAGACCAATTAAAATGGTGAAATTATTCTTGGAAAAATGTGAAGAGAATACTCTGTGTCACTAAAGTGAACTCTAAAGCTTTGAATTTGAGCTTGAAGCCTCACAATTCTTCTGTTGTCATCAAAAATCAGTGAAATCTGCCAGCAGCTTTTCACATTCTTTCCTCATCTTGCATAGAGGAGATGACAGTCCGTTACTTGAGATAATCTTGCACACTGGGTTCAAATGGCAGAACCCTGTGTGACTGGTGAAAGAAACTCTAATGCTAAGGATGATCAGTATAGATGTTAATATCATGCCAACTAACAGCATTACAGAGTTCCTTTAGTCTAGGAACTAGACTAGGCTTAGTCTAGGAACTAGACTTTAAGCTAGGAGAATGTCCACACAGTAATACTATGATAGAAACTTCAGTTTTGAAGATTATACGCTCAACATTAAGGTGATGCTAATATTAAGGAAACTTGTGCATTCCAAATTCATTCTTCTGAGTATTTGTTGTCATTTGTCTGCAACTATGATCACTCATTTTTTCTCTCTGCAGATGTTGTACATCTTTCAGGTCACAGAATACACCTGTCATAGGCATAAATAGCAGTTGTGCGAGAAAAAAAAATCTCCACAGGAGCAATCATTATTTGTAAAAGTTGAAAGACTTTTTAATAAAATGAGGAAAAGTAAGAGAAAGGGTGGGTTCTTGGTTAAAGCAACACCAATATCCTGGAGGACTAAATTACCTGTTCACCTCTGTTACACTATTCAAATGCAAATTAAACATTTTATTGAGAATCATTATGTTACTTTTTCTTGATGACTTCAGAATTATTTTCAGAAATGATATGCTATTTGCCACTAAAGTTGTTCTTGTATATTCAAGGGGTTACATGACAACTGCTCTAGGAACCAAGGTTCTAGACATTTCATTTATATATTCGGAAAAAATATGTATTTGACTTTCTGTCTTATCTTCCTATATCTAAATGGAAGATAGTACTATTGTCTTACTTCAAAGAGCAAAGAAAACCTATGAAGCACTTACTTAAAAATGACTGCCACAACAAAACCCATGTGGTAACTATGCAGTCAAAGAGGAAAGGCAAAAAGCTAACAAACAGATAATCATCAAATGAGGGATGCTGTAGGGGGAGGACGGATACGGGAATGCATGTGATATGCGTGATACAGATGTTTCTGCGTATTTTTTGAAAATAAGCTATTTTCATTTCTCAGTACGTGTTCAAATACTGACAGCCGTCTCTGCACAGCTGTTTTCAATATTTTCATGCTTCTTTTCCAGTCTGGTCAGTACCAGGAAGAGTAAAGGCATTACAAAACACAGCACAAATAGGAAGCTGGAGTGGCTAGTTAGGGTAATTTGCACACGACTAGGATTAGATCCTTCAGGAGATTTTATCTTCTTCCGAAGGAATTTTGAAGATGTTTATCAATCTAGGCCAACCATCATGATTAAAGTCTTAAAAGTATCAAATAGACACATAAGATTCCATTAGGACTAATTGCAACATGTCTGTGACTTGGGGAAGGTTTTCTCTCTTTTTTTTTTTTGTCAACACAGAGTAATATCTACAGTTGAATTTGAATCTACTCCAGAATTTTACCTTATTTTCTGATTACAATCATGAGCTTTGTGCTCATAACAGCATTGAAGTTAAATATAAATATAAATAATAAATATAAATATAATATTGTAACTGGTGCCAAGGAACAGGGGCTAAAAGCTCATGGCCAATAGCAATTTTATTGGGTTACAACCTCATATTTGTAAGCAAACAAGGAGGTACATGTGTCTTACATGCCCCCCGATAGCCAATCCAGCCTCGTTTGAGGCTTGCATAACTTGAGATATCCAGTCACAGAAAAGGTCGGCTTTAACTTGTTCTTGTGTCTAGGCAGCAAGGCGCATCCAGCCTAAGCCAGGTTCAGTCGGTTCTTGTTTTTGCCAGTTAGTACCTTTTGCCCTTTTGCCCTTTCCCCTACAGTAACCAGTAGTGAACTATTGATTAAAATAGGAAATGACTTCAAAATTTTAGAAAGATTTAGAGGAAATAGAAGGTATCCAAAAATATCGAAACGACAAGTTAATTATTATGATAATTTTATCTTTTGTGATTATGTTTTATTACTTGCTCTGTCGCTATGGAATTATTTTATGAAATTTGTCATTGTCGACAGAATCATCAGACAATACACTAACTTTTGAAATTGTTAGTTTTGGCTTGTAAGCAGTAATGCTTTTGCGTTTTTGCTTTTCAAAAGCTCTCGATTTTTTCTCTTCTGTTAGCATGGAACTACCTAAACGACTGATCCTGGAACAGGCAAAACTAAAAGGGATGGAAACATATGGTATCTGGAATCACAGGAAGGAAAGGACAGGTGAAAGAGGAGTGGGAGTGATGAGGAGGGGTAGAAACTTTATGAAAATGAAAAGCTACAAAAAGCAGTCAGAGTTCAGCAAGTCCTGAAAATACAGCATGCAAAAACAACAAAACAAAAAACTGCATAAATTTCAATACATTTCAGAAAGACTTGCCAGGTGGGAACAAAAGATGACATATTTGCAGTGAGCACTGTATAGAGTGAGTATCCAACTTAATGGTCTGAGCACTGAATCCACACCTAGAATAAGTTGAGAGGAAGGTATACATCTAATGGGAGTAGACATATAGCTTCCTAAGAAAAGTCAGTTGATTGAATTTTAGTATGCATTATGCGAGAGCTTAAACTAACAAAAATGAACCAAATGGAAAACATCGAAAACCTACCAGCTGAAAGCTGTGCAGCCAGAAATTATCTAAGATGAAAGCCTCGGTGTTGCCAAAGAAGAACACAAAGAATAAAAAGACCTTGCTGTGAAAGCAGCGGCAATGGAAAAAACAGGCACACCACTGGAAAATTTTGGTGGAGAAGCACACGAATCTAAAGCACTTTTTCTGCCACTTAAGTCACATATTACTACTGTGGTGGAGATACTTTCTACTCTGTGGGTTGTATTCTTTTTTTTTTTTAAGGTTCTATTGCTTCCTCATCCCAGAACAGTTTGGTTATCATGTAAGTAATGCTCTGAGTTGTGCGAGGAGAGAGGAGATACAGCCTTTAACATCTGATAAGGGCTACCCAGTTCCAGCTGTGCACGTGTCCAGCAGGAGGAGACTGCTGCAGTCACTGCTGAATCAGTGCAGCATGCATACATATAATTCGCACACATATTAAACCTTGCCAAAAATGTCAGATTTACTTGTCGAACCATAAATTACTCACATTTTGTCTGAACTGCTTTGTATCTGTTTCAAACCTGTCTTGAACTCCAGGCCTATGCAATCCCTACCAAAACAGAGTTAGGTGGCTTCTTTCCCAAAGACTTTTTACACATTCATTCTATAGCATCTTCATTTCAACTGCCACTCTTCAGAACAGAAATTCTCTGTCTACATGGAAAAAGCCATAGTTTATCTTTTATTTTCAGAATAAATTACATACAGATAGTTACAGATAGTAAAACAGATAGTTTGAAGAAAATATATATATATATATATATATATATATATTTGCCATGCAACTAAAATGCTGTAGTTCAGATTGCACCTCACTGGATGAGAGTTTTCATTTTTCACAGTTTAAAACTTCTTTAACTTTGCCAAATAATTTATTTAAAAAAAAATGAATTTGAGATTTCCTTAGGAAAGCTATTTTGATAAAACATCCTTTCTTGGTAGGAAAATGAAGCAAAACATTTTATCTCAGTGATTCTGCTAAGTTATAATTACTGACTAAGTTTTACTTCTGATAACTAGAGTGCTTGTTGAAAGCAAGTGATTTGCTAAAACACAAGCTTTTTTTCCATTAATTATTTTTTAAAGAGTTTTTGATTTAAAGTATTCCATCTGTTGAAAACCTACAGGATTCTACTGTTGGCACATGAAAAGTCTCAGGCTGATAGCACAGCTAACATTCTGATAACAGAGGTGGAAGCTCCTATCACTTCAGATGTGGAAGAAGGTTGGAAAAAATGCAGCAAATCCTTCAAAATAAATACAGAAACTGCTTAAGTACACAGCTGCTTTTCAGTGTTTGCCTTCTACTAAGGGCAGGGACAGCATAAGAAGATGATATAAGGCCTCCCAGATATGTCAGGTTCCTTTGCCAGGAGAGTTTTAGTGTCAGCATCTACCCACTATTCTTGTTCATCTACTAGCTATTCAGCTCCTATTTTTTAAACAGCTTTAGCACTCAAATGAGAAGAGTAGGACATAAGAGAGATTGGTTCTTGGATTTTCCCAGAGAGGTTGTGGAGTCTTCTTCTCTGGAGATCTTGAAAACTCACGTGGACGCAGTCCTGTGCCACGTGCTCTAGGTGACCCTGCGTGTGCATGGGGGTTGGACTAGATGACCTCTAGAGGTCCCTTCCAACCTTAAGCATTCTATGATTCTATGATTTCATAAGTAAAGGTGACTTTCATTACCTGGAACACCAGGTAAATGTCCCAGCCTCAATTTTGACATTCGTAACCCTATTTTATAACAACAGGGCACAAATGCTGGTGCTATTACATCATCTCAATCTTCACTTGACTCCAATCTCCCTCCCTTTCTTCTTTCTCTCCCTATATGAGACATGGAGAAAGAGCAGCTTGTAGCAATGGAGCAAGCAGTATACCCGAGCATCAAAAATTTATGGGAGGGAGAGCTGAGATAGGTGGGGTTTGCTAGATTGTGACAAAATTATTCTAAAGCAAACAGCAAGTTAGTTTAGTTTGGTCCGTACTACAAAAGTGCCTGTAGAGCGCTCAGTGGGATTGTGGAGGGAAATAACATCAGGCCAAGCGGCCTGATTAGAGAGGCAGTGCTGGTTCCTGCCCCAAATGTCAGATGCTTTTTAATATCAGCAAAGTTTACAGGGTGGTATGATGCAAGCTTGCACTCTGCAACTAAGATGGGTTAGCAGAGCAAAGTGGATGCATGGAGATGAAAGTGGCGGCAGTGTTTTTTCAGGTGGTGTCCAACACGTTAGGAAGGAGCACTGTGAACCGGCGCTGAGACATGGTCTCTGTCAGGGAGGATGGAGGGAGCCTCGCTGCTGCTCACCAGCTGCTCAGAGCTCCATGCCCTCAGTGGGATTTCAACACCCATTCCCAACTGCATCCCCTGCAGTCACGTATGCTCACGTCAAGCACAGTCCTGCAAGCAAAAATACAAAGAAGGGTGCATCATTTTTCTTAGATGACATAGACTTTTTCACTCCCAGTTGCTTTTTTTAGTTTTCAAAACAGAAGCCTCCTAGGCAGAACTTCTCTTGATAAAATACACTTTTGGATTTTATCTTCTCCAAAAGAGAAATTTATCTGCAAGGAAGCTTGATCGCCATTTCTCACCTTTCTACTTACTAAACTGGTTCTAACTACTCCAGCCCTTATGACGATTCCCAACTGCCAGCGTCTCACTTACATTTTCATGCCTAAATCCATGAATGCTCTTGATAAACTTCCCTTCACCTGTTTCTTGTGGAAAAAATGGGTGAAGTGAATAGGATTTTTTTTTTTAAGTCTGTGTGGGGCCCTTGCTTTTAACCGTCACAATCTTGCATAGACCTGTTCAGAGAATTTCTGGAATTTAAAAATGGCAGAAGGATGCCCTAAGATATAATCTGTCAAGTAGCACTTGGAAAGACAGTTTTCTAACTGTAGGCTTGTGAATTGCTATTGCAGCAGAATTACAATGCTTTTGCAGAACATGAATTATGCAAAATATACAGTAGTGTCACAGGAAAGATTACAAAAAAGATCAACTCAGCTTTGACCTAAACGAGTCAAAGATTTAATAGTTTTCCAGATCATGATACAGGAAAAAAAAGTCTCATTCATATTGAAACAAATTTTAGCATGAAATCAGATACTTTCTTAATTTACATCTGACATTTTTCTTATTACCATTACTTCTGGGATTATGCCTAGAAGTCTCATATCTAAGAAATACACTGCTCTTTAATATTCAAGTCTTGTAGACTTACTTTTTGTCAGACTCTTGTCAGGCTAGCGTTTTAGCCTCTAATTAATGATCAAAATGCATAAGATTTTTTTTTAAATTATATAAAGCAGATTTTAATGGGAACACTAAATATGGGACTGAGGATAGGCACCAAGGAATGCTATAAGCACAAAAGTATGAGGTTTAAGAGAGCACATTTTACCTCCTTATTAAGTGCAGTTTAAGAGTAAACATGAGCGAGCTGAAGAGCATTCAGACTTGATAGTTCAGCCTCACTGGGTCAAATACTCAGACCATGCAATATACAAAATCTGGCCTACAGAGACAGAATAAAAATAAAAGCAAAGAAAGACACCCATAAACAAGCTATTAAAATATAACAGATCATTTCTAAAAACAGAGAGTTCAAGGGCTAAACTTCTAACATACGAACAAAGGATAAGATGAAGATGGACATCTGGAAAATATACCTAAAATGAACATGTTTCTACAGATTCCTCTCTTAGTAACCAATCCAAATCCAATTAAGTTCAATGGTAATACTAACAATTACTTAAGTGGACTTTAGACTGGAGCCTTATGGGCTCCAGTTTGTCACACTGGTATAAATAGAGCATCTCTGTTGAAGCTAATGGAATGCTTTCAGGATTTTTGAGACAGAGGGAGCTAAGTACCCTCGGTTTTCCTGAGAGGCAGTGACTTATGCTCCCACAGAGTGCTCCCCTCTATCCATATGGATCCAACAAGGACAAATTTGCTTTGTTGCCTTTTAAGTGCCAGTTTCATTAGGGCTGAATATTTCACATCTCCCAAGCCTTTTCTGTGCAGGAGTCTGGCCTGTGAAAGGGAACTGCTTAGCTACCTATTTTGGTCTACAAGGTTCAAAAAAAAATGTTGTGGTGGGACAATATTGATTTATTGGCTCATAGGAGGCAGCAGGTGTTGAGGCTTAACTACCATTCCCTTATGTCAAAAGAGCCACCCTACAGTGGAATGAATGGGCAAAATAAGTTGACTCTGAACCATTAGTGAGCATGTCTTACTTGGGCCAGTTAGCAAATGCTGCCAGGACATCAGTCCAGAGCAAATGTTTATGTTCAAATTGAACAAATTGCAGGATATTAAGTGGCAAAATAGTACCGTATCTATCTTTGCTTTTCCTTGGATACTGCAGCAAAACATTCTAAAAAAGCAGTTGGAATGATGCTTGGACTGAGTATGTTTTACCCTTAGAAGTCCCACTTTGGAAGGAATGCATGGCAGTTTTCTCCGAGAGTATTTTTATATTCAAACAGGGAGTTTGATTTATTTCAAGGGGGTATCACACTTGGCTTTTTCTATTATTATTGAACATTTAAGACATTCTGGAGTCTTTCAGCATTGATTCTTTTGTACAAATAATATGAAAGCCCACCAAATACTTCATATAGCTTTTAAGTTGCTGCTTTTCAGTGGTCATAACAAAGTTTATAAAGAGTTCTTCCAGTTCTTCGAGCATTCCAGGAAGTCTTCCCTGCCATTCTAGGAAAACAGAACACATTTTGTTCCATTGAAAGTTATTTTTTAAGTTCATTTGATATAAATTGTGAAATGTATTTTAAGTTAAATGGGTAATTTCCCCTTATAAAGCAAGGCTAAGGCAAAGCTCACAGTTCCTCCATCTGCCATATCTCTATGGTACGCAGCCTCAGCTGAAAACCCTTCAAGCTCCACGTCCAGCAACTGCATGCTCTTTGGAACTTTCTAAGGAGCAATTTGCTTGGCCTGGTGCAGGGAGTTGTCAAACTAGCCCTAATCACTGGATGCAATCAGTGGCATCCTGTGAGTTTGATACCTATCAATCAAGGGTGTGCCATGTACACTGAGCATGAATGAGAGACTATTTTCCCCAAGAGTGAAACAGCTCCCTATGCAAAGATATATAGAAATGACAGAGGCTGGGCCACAATATTTAACATGGGTTGTTTTTCAAAGTCTGATGGATGTCATGAAAAAACACCTGCTGGAGAGCATTCTTGATAGGCTGAGAATTGATTTCAGAAACAATTCACTGGCATATACCAATTTATCTCCACTATAATTTGGCACAGTCGCTAAGTACCTGTAAAGGCTTTGCAGATCCTAAGAATTTTAGCTGAGAACAAGAGTCTCTGTATTCCAGGTCCTGCCACAATATATAAATCTACAACAAAATGTGAAATCATAGCGAAAAAAATAGATGATTGCCTCTTAACATTAACATGACCAGTATGAGTTCATAGAAACATTTTGTTTGGAAAAGACCTTCAAGATCATCAAGTCTAACTGTAAACCCATCACTACCATGCCTGCTAAGTTATGTCTCTTAAGTGCCTCATCTACACGTTTCTTGAACACCACCAGGGATGGTAACTCCACCACTTCCTTAGAAGTCTGTTCCAATGCTTGACTACTCTTTCCATGTAGAAATTTTTCCTAATACATAACCTGAACCTCCCTAGCTTAAGGCCATTTCCTCTTGTCCTATTGGTAGTTATTTTGGAGAAGAGGTCAACCCCCGTCTTACTACGACCTCCTTTCAGGTAAGCCTCCTTTCAATTACTTGTTATTTCATATTTCACCTTGTAATTTCAGATTCATCTGTTCCCAAAAATATGGAAATATTGATATATGGGGGAAATTATATCATTTGAGCATGATTCATTGAATATGGTGAGAACAGCTAAAGTGCAGACACAAGTAGCAAAAGTATTAGAGAAAGAACATTAGTTGGACTTACAGAATATTTTCAATGAAAGGAAAATGACTTACTTAAATCACAAGTCTAGTTACTTCACAAAATACTGCTGCAACCATCAAAAACATATCTGCATTGCAACAGAAGAAAAGTTTTGCTTAATTTGTCAGAGATGGGCAAATGAAGGGAAGATAGAAATATTTGCATAGACCTCAAGAAGAAGCAGCAGAATACAAATGACTCAAGAACAAGGTTATGGAGCAAATTGTGGCTCATCTGTTCCCCAAGCAGAAATGAAGCAGTTTTAGTGATGCACGCAGAAGAACAAGGAAATAAAGACTATCCTTTCCCATTTATATTAAAGCCCTTGAATATGAACAAGTTTTTCTGAGTAAGTAGGAAGACAGTAATTTACTTTTGCCAGGATCTGTCCCCAGACACTTAGCCATGGGTTAACTTGTGATTGCAAATACCCTGCATTAGAAAAAAACATACCTCTCATATTAAGAAGAAAAGAGTAAGCTGAAAGATTTTGTTCATTTGTTCAGAAATAGAAAGCCAAATTAAATGGAACATACAACCCCTATCCCCAATGAAACTACCAAACCACCTCAGGTAGTCTATGCAGGTTTATATGGAGTCCAACTAACAACTTAAAATATAGTTAACAGATTCAGGTTCCTTTTATCTCTCATCTGAATTTCAGATTCCCAAATTCCTAATTGCATAATATGTATTTCCTTCTTGAAATTCATGAAACTTCTAATTTGATATCTCTTTAAATATGACAGTTATTAGTGAAATTGATTGATTAGAACAGAAATTTTATTTTTCATTCAGATCTGCCTATATAGCTTTTGGCATTCTACTCTCTGTAGCAGGTACAAGGAATAAAACACATTTTAGCATCTAGAAATACCAAGCCTGCTGTAGGCACCCTTGTTTGCAAAGGAAAAAACAGTTCTGGATGTGTCATTCACAGTTTTGTTACTTGGTGAACTTGAAGTGCAATTTTTGCTAAAAGAGGTAAAGGTAATGATAAACTTCATACAGATAAAGTTTCAATGGCATGTTATTAACACAATACTGTTTTAACACACAGGATCCCTTTGCTTTAGCTTCACTTGAACTGTACCTTGCGCGAATCGAAGAACATATGCCTTTCAGTTCTCTAATATTCACTCTCTAGTGACACAAGACAAGAGACTTGGCTTCACTACTGAACAGTCTTTCCAAGTTCTAGCCGTTGTTGCAACGGCCTTATTTGTTCTGCTCATTACAGGGAGGACAAGGGGGTTAAAGGAAACAAATCAACTGTTTATACAAAGGATCTCTGAATAGCCAACAGGGATTGCTAAGGCTCTTGTAGGCTGTGAACTAATTTACATGCCCACAAGAGCAAATAGGCAATGTTAGAAACACCTTTCTTTACAATCTAACAGTAAGCACTGAAGCACTTTCATAATCAATAGTGGGAGGATGAAAGGTGCACAAGTGACGCACAGACAGCACAGACAAAGAACCATCCATTTGAGATGAACAGAGTGCACAGGAACGTCACAGTATGGGTCATGATAATGTAGCATGGACTAATTAAGTAAATAAATCAGTGCCAACTTTTTATCTATTTGTATCACTGATGCTTAGATACAGTGGAGATACATGCCACTGTTGTCATAACAATGTACTACTGCAAATTTAAATGTCCCAGGCTCTTGTTTTGAAGAAAAATAATATCTTACATCTACTTAGGACATTTAGAGACTACCTGGTAGACCTCACCATGGGTCTGCAGTTTATAGGAGCATGGTAATAAGATGTGGAAAAGACCTAGTAGATCACCCAGTTTATTCTTTGTGGTTGCCTCATAGAGGCAGCATTGACTTCCAATGTACTTTGGATTAGATCCACAATTCCCGAAAAACAGAGAGACAAGGAACAGTAGATCATTTCCTGGAAACTGGTAAGAGCTCAGGACAAATGCTAGAAAATCAAAGTCCAGGGCTGAGCTGTTGTACTGAGCTTTACAGTAGTTGTATGTGGTTAAAGGCACACAAATGCAAACCATCAGTGCATACGTGGTAGCAAATAGAAACTCCACAATGAAAGACTTGTAAGGGAAATTTCTGGTGGCATTCAGAGCACTTACTTACAAATCTTACTAAGCAAAAATATTAGCTCAAATAAAGTCCAACACTGACAAATAGCAATAGCCTGCAACCTTAAGAGTAAGTAGTAGCTTATTTTAAAAATAGACATAAGTAATGGCTGCAACATACATTGCAATAAAGGCTGAGAGGTACAAATGCTAGCAGGAAAAAGAAAAAGAACATTCAATTTAAAGGGACATGAGAATTAACTTTTAATCATTAATTTCAATAATTTAAATATTTTTCAAGAATATAACTAACAGTAAGAGAAAATACAATATATGCATCATAAAGAAAAGAGCATGTAGAAAGAAGCAAGTTTCCATTGAAATGTAGTTTAGAGTTTTGTATCTTTTATAAAATATGCACAAAAGAATTATTCTAGCAGACTTTCTTATGGTAATCCCTAAAACTAAAGTTATAAAAATCATTAGACACATTAAGGGGAAAAAAAAGCAATATTTTATGTGAATGTGCATTAAAATGATCAAGGCGTATGCAGCAACTTACTCCTGTTCTACAAAATCTCTACCAATCAGCAAAACAAAAATGAATATAGATTATTATACAGATTATCTTAGGCAATTGTGGAATGATGATCTCAAAAAACACACACACATCTATCAGGACTATGCTCTCACAGTACATAAGCAAGAAGGAAAATGGGGGCTTAGTGAAAATATGTGATTTGCCCAGTACCCGAAGCAGATCAGTTGTATTGCTAGAAAGAAAACCTAAACTGCCTACCAGCGTCATATCTGCTCCAGTTTTCATCTTAAGCCAGACTAGAGCACTGATGAGAAGGGAAAAAAAAAAAAAAAAAACTATGATCTATGGCATAAGACAGTAAGAAGTTAGAAAACTGGTGATAATGAATGAGTTTCTATAGCTGCACAATTTTAGATCAATTTTTAAAAACAGATTCTTTTACAAAAAAAAGGATACATTAAGAGCGCTGGTAGGAGTACAACATGTCTATATTTTACATTTATATAATCTTTGTGCACGTGGCTCATCTCTGAAAAAAGTAATTTTTCAGCCATTTCCCAGAAATCAAACATGCACAAGAATCCATTCACACATTCAAAGTTCTTTTTTTTGATATTTGCATAAAATGCAACTTGGGCTCATAGTAAATATTTAACACTAAAACAAAATAAAACAGGCAAAGAGATAAATAGAAAGGATAAATATATTAGTCTTGAATACCACAACCTGTTGGTTGAAAGATATGCTTCAGAAGAAGAGGAAGAGATATGTAGCTGAAGATAGAAATTCAAGGTCCCCATCAGTCACTAGAAGTTTGTTCTTATCTCTGAGGGATTTTACCCTTTGATCCTCTACATTTCAGTTCCAAGTAGACAAAAATCACACTAGTGCACCTGGGAGGAGATTAAACATTTTCATTGCATGCCTAACTAATCCTTTGAATAAGGATGTTTTCTTTAATTGGGACCAAGATTCACGAATATTAAAGTCTTGTTCTTGCTAAACAGCACATAAATTGGTGGCATTACTTAGGTCAAAAAAGATAAAAAAGGAGATATTCACCACGATTGAGGAGTTCCTGCACTGAGGCCTAAGAGAGTGAGAGGCACTAGACTAAGCAGAAGTCTTAAGGGGCAATGATATCAACCACCAGAATAACAACTTTTGCTCATCCACACAAAATAACTAAGAATAGACATGCTTTAGGAGTTACACACTTTGGCAAAACAATTTTTTATATGTATTATGACTAGATTTTTTAATAAAAACCTCTTAAAGACAAAGAGGCATTTCATATCAAATCAGGCTTTGAGCAGTTATAAAACCAAGCGCAGCATCTTGCTTTTCAGTATTTGACAGGTTGTGGTCATAATTCAGTATAGCACTTAAGATTAGCATTTAAATTGTCTTTACTACAGCGTAGAATTTAAATTCTTTGCTGAATCAGGGCCTATTGGAGGGAACATGTCAGAACCCAGCATGTTTAAAAACTTCTAAAATGATGGCCTGGATAACATGATTATGTTTGGAATATAGCAGAAGAACACTGTATGTTCTAGGTCACATGGGGATTGTGTGCTTGAACACTTTTTACCATTTGAACAAAAAGGATATTTTTCAGTATCAAATTAGAATTGTAGTCCTTTCCTAAAATATTGTTAATAGAATAAATGTTTATAAGATTTCTTTTAATTTAGAATGTTTATTAGTGAAGATCAGCTCTTTTATACTTGAATTTGATTGCTCATGGTTAAATATGGAAAAAAAATCTAATGAAATTAGACATTTGGAAAAAATATCTTTACATTTTGTGGAGAAAAAAAATCCCCACAAAAAAGTATATTATTTTCAACCAAACTTACTGACCCAGTACTGTCCTGAATACGTGAAGCATAAATATTACTGACTGGATCAATTCAGTTCTTTGCAAATGTAATAAAAACAAAACCAGAAAACAAATGCTTAGCAAAATTAAATTATCTGTTTTGCACATAGTTGCTTATTAATCATTTGCTATCTTACATAAATTTGAGACCTCTAACATTAAAGCTATATACAATGTAACCCTTAAACCTTACAATTAACTTGCTAAACTCTTTTACCTTCCCTCTTTAAACATCAAAGCTGAGTTTGTTAGGCCATGTGCGTGTTTTCAATAGTCTTGTGTTGCAGTCTTCAGTCTTCCTTAGAGCAATGTAGATACTTAGATACTTAGATCTTAATGTAGATCCTTAATGCAGAAAGGAGCTACATCGTCACTACAGTAGTTATTCAAAGCTTCCTTGTGAACTGTGTGGGCTAAAAGTGAGAAATAAATAGTTCAGGCGAACAGAGACTGAAGAGGAGGCAGCCCCTATTGCTGTTCACTGCTCTTTTCTTTGCAATGTTCAGCTGCTTATTTCTGCAAGAAGACCAAAAGGCAAAGGACCATACCTAGCAGACAGTGAAACTTGAACGACCACTTAATATAACCTTCAGACCAAAGATCGGAGAGAAGAAAAAAAAAATTAATAAAGCTATCAACCAAAGCAGGGATTTGACTTAGAAAATGGAAGTTTTAGGCATACATGGAACAAAAGCATTCCAGGAACATAGGGAAACGAACTTGGAACTCAAGAAACTTAACAAGCAGAAAGGAAACTGTGTGATGCATTTAGAAGGGGGATATGCCAGTGAAAGGTTCTAGGAGGTTCATCATCTGTCCTATGATGAAAGGAATGAGAAAAAAAAAAAAAAAACAGATTTAAAGGAAAATAATAGATCTCTCTCCTTCTCTCCCAATGATAATAGGACAAGCAGACTATCAGAACCATTCTCAGAAGGTGAGAAAATTTAGCCCTAAAGCTAGTACTAGGACTAATTGCAGGGAAAATGCTCAAGGACATAAGGCTTCAGAGAGGTAATATTTATTAACAAATTGTTATTTTATTCTGCAAAAACTTAAGGAAAAGGACAAACATTATTTAAAGGGAGAAAACAACTGAGAAGATTGCTATTGTCTTTTGTGATTTTTTTCCAAGTGTTGTAACACTAACTTAATGCTTTGCAAAGCTTTCAAATGATAAGGTGTGAACTCTGCCATACAGAAAAAAAAAAAAATATGGAGGAGGAGGTATGAAGGAGACTGAGGTTCTGCCAGAACCAAAACAGTGATGAAGACTATCTAATGTTTGTAACTGGAGTAAATTGTTAACCGTTAACAGCTGAAAATGGAGGATTGCAAAATATTAACCACAAACACAGTGAAATTTCTTTCTGCAATAAAAATATACCAAGACTTTGATTTAGTTATATTACTGACTGTTGTTTGAGTAGTTCTGCCCTGGATTTCCCAAGCCCTAAGGGCCTGCTCCAAAAACCTCACAACTGCCATCAGCTCTCCGAGTTCAATGAGAGTACAAGGCTTTGCTTAATCAACCCTTTCAACAGCTGTTGAAGGCCCAACTTCCAAGAAATCTGGTATATGAGATTAAGTGATTCCGTAGCACAACCTTAAAAATAACCACGTTCTCAATGCAAGGATCGTTTTTCAAACTGAGCCTTGGTTTTATAGCACCTATGTTTCTGGGGAGATACATCAGGGCAGGGGAGGATGGGAGGAGAGTAAAAAAAAAGTACCTTGAAAGATCCTATGTCATATGTCAGCAAAGAATCAAGGTTACTACACAGCAGTTGAAATACTATTTTTTTCACTCACTGCTTACTTTTTCCAAGCCTCAGATTCAGTACAACATTTATAATAAATAATCCTTCATATCATGATACACAAATAAAGACTTGCAAACATAAAAGACTTGGTTTGATTTGGCTTAGCCTGTAAGCTTTGTGAGACAGGAACCATTCTTCTCCAAATATTTTTCTAGTGGATTTCTGGTTTAGCCACTTAAAGAAATTGTGTTCTGTGCAGCAGAAAGAACAGAGCTTCACCTCTACTCCAGGGAACACCACAGAAAGCTCAAAAAAGACAAATTCAAAAAAAAAGAAGGTAGTTCTTGACACGGCGGGCAGACCCGCAGAAGTTTTTGCCAAAGCAAGCTGTGGTTGCTAAAAGTGTACATGGTCTAAAAGCAAAAGTAGGACAAGAATGTGGAAAAGAAAAACATTAAAAATAACTAAAACAGAGGCTGTATCAAGCTCAGGAAATCCCTGATCTCAAAATATTTGGAGGTTGGGGCAGTATGACAGAGAACCATTATACATGCATGCCCTGTTCTTACTCTTGCCTAGGCATCTGCTGATGGCTGCTAAAGGAGACAGGAAGCATCTGAGCTGGGTGGACCTTTCCTCCTATAAATATTGACATTCTTACATCTGTAATTGTACACTGCCCTACAATAGTGAGAAATAATCTGCCAAACTATATTTTTTTTCGCTAAATAAAGGCATTTTAACGCCTAGCAAGGACACCTTTTGTACATAAGTCAAACCTGGCGAAGCCCAGCAGTTTTTGTAGGGTACAGCTCATGTAACTGCTGGTGCATAAGAGGAATGCAATGACTAGCACAAAAACAGATAGGAGAATTACCACTAACCCATTCTCCTAGTGTTAAAGAGCCTATAACAGAGTCTCTCCCACAGAGGAGAGGTAGTAAAATCATCAAGTTCAGCACAAAAAACAGCTGCACATCGTAGTGCTTTCTCTGTATGAAACAGCATCTGGGCAACAATGGAGAGAGACCTGTGCACACTCAAAATCCTTCCTACGAGGTTACATGTTATGTGAGTGAAGCGTCTTGACCAGTGGGTGATGACAGAACACTAGTTTCTATCACCCAAACAAATAAATACATTGACAATAAGGATTTGAATGACCAAACATTCCTTACTCAAAAATCATAGCCAAGATTTTTTTAAAAGACTTTATCCCTTCTCCCTTGGTTACACAATTTATCTTAGTTTGGTAAAACTTAAATGTAAGGAAAATGCTTGCTTTTTTTGGATGTTGTCTACAGAATAGATAATTGGAAGGAAGATACTGAAGTAAAAATTAAGTAGGTCTTTCACAGTATTTAAAATCTTTTTAAATACAGAGTTAATGGTTCATGTCTAAGCATTGATTCATCAAAAGAGGCAAGCAGTGCTTAACTCTAAAAATATTTGAACCTTACCAGGATTAAGAAAAAAAATAAAAAAGTATACACTTTGCTGAATAAATACAGTCTTAAGCCTACACGAAGCTTTCACCAACCATGCCCCTGAAAAAGGGCCTGTGAGTTAGGAAATAGAACTCTTTGCTTTAGATATCATATCCCCATAACTGTTCCCAGACCATCATTTAAGCCCACAGAAAAGTAAATTATGATACAAAGAGTAAAAATCACCTTTCCCATCAGATGAAATATAGTGCAAGTCAGTTTAATTTAAACCATTTCTAGAATAGAAATAATTCTATATTATACTATATCGTCCATGGATCAGAGAGTTCCCACTTCCATTGTGGTTATGGAGACATCACTTTACTCACTATTGGATGATTTAACAGAAAGACCTCATTGTTCTATATTTTTTCCAAACTTCAATATTAAATCCATTTTCCCTTCTAGCTTTCCTTCATTATATTTACCTCTTAGTAGTCAAGATACTCAGGGAAGATGTGCTTTAATCTCCTGTGGCTTTGTCAGTATTTAGTTTAATTCTACAAGGCATTTTTGGAAATATTATCTGTGAAAACTAGTTTGCAAAATAAGATCTTATTGTCCAATGTGCACATGTGTATTAACTCCCACCAAGTTGGAGACACCACAGGAAGTTCAGTGTCATCTGCCAGAAATCTGATGACATTTGGAAGACAGGATGGGAGGAAAGGATGTTACTCAGGAAATTTATTATTTTATGACTTACCAGACTGACCCTGATCTCAAGATCTGCGTTCATTTATCTGAGCTGCTGTAACAGAACTTCACAGACTTTTCCCTCCCTAACTGCCCACTCCTTTCTCTTCTGAAACTATTGCCATAGACAACTGGACTAGCATTATTTATTTTCGTTTATTTTAACATTATTTATTTTTCATTAAAAGCTTATTGATGTCATTAGAAGCATGTCTATTACTCAGATTTATTAGTCTACAGTTTCTTGTCTCCTTGCTAATCCCTTACTTAAACAATGAATTTATGCTCATTTTCTTCTAGCCCTCCAATGCCTCTGCTTATTCATTGAGAAGTTATTAAAAACATCTATTAGCAGACAGTCTGTTCTGTCATCACCTTAAGATTTTAGGGTGCATAACCCATATGGCTTTGGAGTTCAGCCTGTCTTGAAAATGTTAACTTATGCAAGACTTGTCCTAGTGCAATTCTTCATGTTCTCAGTTGACTTTTAGGGAAAATGGATGCAGTCTCATGCTGACAGGAAAAGAGCAAGACCACAAGCCATTTCCCTCCCCACCCCTTGCCTTACAAAACATGAAATGCATTTTCAGCTGTGCAGAATGACAGAATGATCCTGGAAAGGACATGGCTACAACCCCTTTAGTTGCCAGAAAATCTATTTTAGCATATGAAACTGTGACAGGAAAATTGTTGCAAAAAGAAACTTCTTTTGTAACCTCTTCTGTTTTTAAAGCACTTTAAGTCTCATTTTCCATTCTCAATAGGACCACTTAAGGAAAAAAAAAAAGCCCTGGTCCCATGAAGGATTGTTTAGGTCCTTAGCTCCTGTGATTTATTAAAGTTATGAGTTAAATACTTAAAATTTTTTCACAATGAATGGGAATAACCAGGGACCTCAGGATGATAGCCATTCCCGGCAGGGAATAAGTGTGCCAATTGACAGGAAAAAACAAATAAAGGTTTGTCTGAATTTTCTCAACAATAGCCCTGTGATTCTTTCTTATGCTCCATGAATAGATTCTACATTGTATTTGATAAAAATATGTTTTCATTTGATAAAATATTTTCCTTCAAGATTTTGGAACAGAAGCATTTTTTCCCCTCTCACTAGAATGCCATAATAATTTTGTTTTAATGGAGTCTGATGCTTTTTTGCTTGCCTTCACTAAAGTCATGCCGAAAAAACAAGTTTTGCCAATAATTTGGTGATTAAGTTTCTCTTTTGAGAGCTCCAGTTTTTCTATATTTTAGATTTCCCATTTCCATGGGTTAGTGTTAAACATTAGATTAAGCAAGAGGTAAGACAATCACTACCTGCTGGAGATCGTTCTTGAATACTGTGATAGAACTTCCCCATTCCAGCAAGTTGTACTAGGCATCCACCCTATCAAGTTTTCTTCCCTCCTCCACCTACTAGACCTTTCTGGAATCAGGTGCAATGCTGCTACAGAAACATCTCGACTATTTATGCAGTTTTCACTTTCTCAGTGTTGCAAGTGCTGAGAGAGGGTTGGAACACAGAGCAAGATGGAGTGATGACTTCTTAGGCTAAGGTGCTCTTCTGTAACAATATGAATACACTCCCATATTACTGACCAAAGACTGACAAAACTATACACAAGAACTCTGTTGTTTCCTTGCCTTAAACTACTATGGGGTCTCTTGACTTACTCTGCAAATCTACATGAAATCAAACAGGATAGGGTTAACTCCAGAGATATCCTTCTGCTGAGAGAATGAAGAATAAAATTTAGGAAGAATGCTAACTCTGATCAGTGTTCCCTTAAAGAGATGCCATAGAGTCACTTTCCTTCAGCAGAAATAAAAGATTTCTTAGGTAAAATGCCTCAAACTCATCCCAAAATTTGTGTCTAAGCACAAATTTTCACACTTCAAGTATTTGGTACATCATAATATTAACATAATTGAATGTATTCATGCTCTGCTATTAATTGCTATTAATTTTTAAAAACTTGGTTCAGAGGAAAAAAAATTGATCAAACTTTAAGAGGATCAAAAGAATGGAATTCTCTAATGTTATGCCTTACAGAAAAGCAAAGTACTTGCAAAACAGTAAAAATAATAACATTTTGCTGAAATGCGCAAGCAATACGATCAATGAAACCACAGATCCCTGAACTAGAGCACAGAACATAATATGTAAAAAGCATATACCTGCAAAGATCAAAGAGAACTGAGGAAACAAATGAAATGATTCATTATTGAAAGAAACTCAGCATATTCTAATTGAATGTAATTGAAATTAATCCTTTCTACTTTGCACTGAAGTAGAGAGGAATTAACACAGACAATTACTCTGCCTTAGCAGTAGAGTCTAGAAGGATAGCAATAGCTTAAACCAGTATGGACAGCAGTTCTTTTTCGGATTCAGCCAGACCTTTAGACTAAGGCAGGCTTTTAATGTTGATTCTCCATCAGTACAAATGTCTTGATGCTATATAATACACCAATACACTACCTTGATGAGTATCTACCTAGAGAAAGCCTCTGACATTTCACTATGATGTTGAACCACCTCCTCACCTCAGAAATGAGGAGAACCTCTGAAAAATTTTCCAGCAATCCAATGTATGTTTAGCAAATGACTGTAGGGAGCCGTTCTGTCTCCTGATTTAATCTGCACTCAGGTCATTAACACCAGTTTCCATAATTTTGACTGGTCAATAGTTACTTTCTGCAAACATGGATATATTTAGATGAGTCTGCTTCTAGACCCTATGATGCCAAATCACTTAGTTACATTTAAGACCCATGATCAAAGAATTACACAGAGTGAACTACATTTTATTTAAGGAAACATATTTCCACACATTGCCAATTCCTTAGAATGCAGTGTAAATTTGAACACACATGGAAACTATGCCATGTCTTTTTTTTAAAAAAAATCAAATCTTATGGCATCTTTTCCTTAAGGCTAAAATGATTAAATAGAAGGAATAGCTGTTGACTGTCCACATGGTTGAAGGAATGCTGGTGTCTCAGGACCGGAAGCAAGACCTTTTCAAGAGCACCCATTTCTCCTAGGTAAGTGCAGACAGCACTAGATAGCAGTAGCTGTAAAGTTCTCACCTGTTCTAGTTCCCCAATGCTGCCTGATCCTTCCTCCCTCCTAACTGCCCTGATGTTTTACTTGAAGTGGTTGTACCTTCCAGAGATGAGAACTGTCATAAGTGGGCAAGCATAAATGTGAAGAAAACAACCTTTCTTTTTGAAGGTGAAAGAATGAACCCTTCAACATGAGGGCTGGTATAAAGTTGGAAATCATTAGGATTGCCTGGAACACCACAGATCATTAGGATTGCCTGCTTTGCGCCAAAGCGAAATCAACCAGGAAACTTCCCAGTCTGGTTAGACCCACAGACTATTATCCATTGATAGTCCTACACGTGGGAGGAGAAGAAATGGCAACGCATAGCCTGAGGGCAATCAAAAGGGACTTTAGGGAATTGGGCAGACAATCGGGAGCTCAGGCACGCAGGTCATAATGTCCTCCATTCTTCCCAGTGCTGGCTACAATATAGAAAGAAATAGGAGGATACAGTCCATCAACGCGTGGCTCCCTGACTGGTGTCATGGCCACAACTTTTCTTTCTTCAGCAATAGGAAGCCTTACATGACACCAGGCATGATGGCATCTAATGGAATCCATCTTTCTCAAAGTGGGAAGAGAGCCCTGGGGCATGAGTCAGCAGGGCTCATGGAGAGGGCTTTAAACTAGATTTTAGAGGGGTATCATTGAGGAAACAGGTGGTAAGGTCAGGTATGGCCTGTCATGCCACTCACAGCAGCCTAACTCTATAGCCCGTAGAGGGCATCCTAAGCCTGAGGAGGCTAAATGGGAAAACGAGATAACTTCTGAAGGCCCACATAGTCAAGCTGCAGCTGTCTCAGCTAGAATGAGAGCCACATTGAGAGCCCAGTTCAAATGCCTCTGTGTAAACGCACACAGCATGGGGAATAAACAAGGGGAATTGGAGATGCGTGTGTGATTGCAGGACCATGATCTCATTGCAATTACTGAGACATGGTGGGACAGCTCGCATGACTGGAACATGGCCATGGATGGCTTTAGGCTTTTCAGGAAGGATAGGCCAGGAAGATGAGGTGTCGAAGTTGCTCTTTACATGAGAGAGCAACTGGAATGTATGGAGCTCAGCCTAGGGGAGGACGAAGCACAGGTCAATAGCCTGTGGCTGAAAGTTAAAGTGCAGGCCAACAGGGGTGACACTGTCATGGGAGTTTACTACAGGCCTCCTGACCAGGGAGAGGAAGTGGATGATTCTACAGGCAGCTGCAAGAAGCCTCACAGCCCCAGACCCTGGTCCTTATGGGGGACTTTAATCACCTTGATGTCTGCTGGGATAATCACACAGCTAGGAACAGACAGTCCAGGAGGTTCCTGCAGAACATTGCAGATAACTTCTTGATGCAGGTGGTTGATGAGCCAACGAGGGGAGAGGTGCTGCTAGACCCGATACTAACAAACAGAGATAGTCTAGTGGGAAATGTGAGGATTGTGGGCAGTCTTGGCTGCAGTGACCACAAGTGACCATTCGTTGGAATTCACGATCCTGCAAGGAGGAATCTGGACAAGAAGTAGGATTGCAACCCTGGACTTCAAGAGAGCTATCTTTGACCTCTTCAGGGATCTCCTTGAAGGAATTCCCTGGGCCAACCAGGAGAGTTGGCTAATATTCCAACACCACCTTCTCCAAGCTCAGGATTGGTGCATTCCTACAAGAAAGAAGTCCAGCAAGGGGTCCAGGAGACCTGCACGGATAGGCAAGGAGCTGTTGGGTAAACTTAATGAGAGAAGGAGCACATACATAATGTGGAAGAAGGGCCAGACCACATGGGAAGAATATAGGAACCTTGTCAGAGAATGCGGGGATGCAACAGATTGCCCAGAGAGGTTGTGGAGTCTCCTTCCTTGGAGATCTTCAAAGCCCACTTGGACATAGGCGCGTGCCACGTGCTCTAGGTGACAGAGCTGCTCATGTGCAGGATGGTTGGACTAGATGATCTCCAGAGGTCCCTTCCAACCTTAACGATTCTATGATTCTATGATTTGATGCAATGAGGAAAGCCAAGGACTGTTTGGAATTTGAGTTAACGAGAAATGTCAAGGACAAAGGAAGGGCTTCTATAAATACATCAGCAACAAGAGGAAGACTAGGGAAAATGTTAGTCCACTGCTGAATGGGAAGGGTGCCTTGATGACAGAGGATACAGAGAAGGCAGAGTTACTAAATGCCTTCTTTGTTTCTGTTTTTACTGCTAAGGCTAGTCCCCATGAATTACAGAGCCTGGACACAGGAGAGAGGAGGACTTCCTGCTGGTCAAGGAGGTTTGGGTTAGGGATTATTTAGGCAAACTGGACACCCATAAATCTATGGACCCAGATGGGATGCACCCAAGAATGCTGATGGAACTGGCGGGGGTTATTGCTCAGCTACTCTCCATCATCTTGGAGAGGTCATGGAGAGCTGCGGAGGTGCTGGAGGACCGGAAGAAAGCCAACATCATTCCAGTCTTCAAAAAGGCAAACTGCAGGCCGATCAGCCTCACCTCCATCCCTGGAAAGGTGATAGAGCAGCTCATCCTAGAGACCATCTCTAGGCATGCCAGGGAAAAGAATGTGATCAGGAGTAGTCAGCATGGATTCACCAAGCGAAAGTCATGTTTGACAAACCTGATAGCCTTCTACGATGGGATGACCGGCTGGATGGACAATGAGAGAACCGTGGATGTTGTCTACCTTGACTTCAGCAGGGCTTTCGACACAGTCTCCCATAACATCCTCATAGGAAAGCTCTGGAAGCGTGGACTGGACAAGTGGCCAGTGAGGTGGATTGAAAACTGGCTGGATGACAGAGCCCAGAGGGTGATGATAAATGGGTCTGAGTCTAGTTGGAGGCCTGTGGCCAGTAGTGCCCCTTAAGGGTCAGTGACCAGGCCGTGTACTGTTCAACTTGTTCATCAATGACTTGGACAAGGGCACAGAGTGTACCCTGAGCAAGTTTGCAGATGATACCAAATTGGGTCGACTGGCCGACACTCCAGAAGGCTGTGCTGCCATTCAGAGGGACCTAGACAGGTTAGAGAGTTGGGCAGAGAGGAACCTCATGAGGCTCAACAAGAAGTGCAGGGTCCTGTACCTGGGGAGGAATAATCCCAGGCACCAGGACACATTAGGTGTTTACCTGCTGGAAAGCAGCTTCACGGAGAGAGATTTGAGAGTCCTGGATGACAACAAGTTAACTACAAGTGAGCAATGTGCCCTCGCGCCCAAGAAGGCCAATGGGATTCTGGCCTGCATCAGGAGGAGTGTTGCCAGCAGGTTGAGGGAGCATAGAGCCACAAAGAATTCGAGCATCTATCTTATGAGGAAAGACTAAGTGAGCTGGGCCTGTTTAGCCAAGAGAAAAGAAGATTGAGAGGAGATCTTATCAACATGTACAAGTACTTGAGGGGTGAGGGAGGATGGGGCCAAACTCTTCTCAGTGGTGGCCAGTGACAGGACAGGGGGTAATGAGTACAAGTTGAAACACAGGAAGTTCCATCTCCATGTGAGGAAGAACTTCTTCCCTGTGAGGGTGCCAGAGCCCTGGAACAGGCTGCCCAGAGAGGTTGTGGAGTCTCCTTCTCTGGAGATCTTCAAACCTGCCTAGATGCCACTGTGTACCACATGCTCTAGGTGTCCCTGCTTGAGCAGAGTGGTTGGACCAGATGATATCTAGAGGTCCCTTCCAACCTTAACCATTCTGTGATTCAGTGATTCTGTGAAAAAGATGGCAATTCCAAATGGCAAAGACTTTGACTCAGAAGGAGAGATGCCAACTGCTGAATCACTGACTGTCTTTGCTGCAATGCCATTTTCCTGATAATGCTTCTAGGCCTACGTAATTTTACAAGTAAGAGTTTTACTACCTATTTTTGCCTTTATAATGTATATCGTTCTAATTTGAAAATAAGGTAAGAAAAGCATCTTTTATTGTTACCCAAGCAATTTATCATTAGAAGTGTAGTATTTATTAATTGGAAATTGTGCATCACATGATACTTCTGATCATGTCCAACCAGTACAGTGATGACACACAGCTTTCATTTCCAAATTATATCTGCTAAGTTCGTCTTCATCTACAACCATATCAGTTTGTAAACATTCAATTATTAATTCCCCCATTATCAAAAAGCATTTTTATGTCTTGTGCAAACATGGGGCTTTTAAGGGTTCAAGATATACGAGCAAAAACTTACAGTTTCCTGGAAACTTATAATTTTAGAGGGGGGTTTATAAATTATAATATTGCAACATACAGGGTCAACCCCCAAAACAGCAATTTTATCTAAGAAATAAGCTCATACTTCACATAAGATCTAGGGTGTTAGTTTTCAGATCATAGGTTTTCAGTTACCATCTGTTTTCAGAAGAAAGGTGACTTACTTTCAAAGAGAATAATACTGGTCACACAAGTTTGTTTAACCACTTTAAGCAAGTGGTGACTTTTTTAATCCCCACATCATACTTTATACATTTGTTCTCCATAGCAATCAAGGATTGGGATTTCCAGAAGAAAAACAATATGCTTGTTGAGTCACAAGTCCTATTAAGTTGTCAAGAAATGCTGGTTCTTGAGCACACTGAGAGAATGTGGCAATCAATCAGCAATATTTGTCTGCTAAAGACCTGAACAACAGCATCCATAAAATGATCCTAATGACCACAGGCCCATGATTTCATCTGCAGATGCCAGTCCTTTGCAGCCTCTGAAATCATTGTCTTGAATATGGCAATTTTGAGCTACAGAATTACAGAAACATAGATTTGGAAGGAGAAGATCATCTTGTTGGGTTTCCCACACTGAGTCATGAGTTACTAAAGCATTCCTAACAAGTGCACAACCTACTCTTTAAAAAGAAAAAAAAAAGTGAAGAAAAAAAAACCTGCTCCAGTAAGAGATTTTACAAACTCCATATCTAGCCTTCTCCACTGTTTCTCTACCCTTATGTAGTTAGATAGTTTTTCCTAATACCAAGCCAAAATCTCCTTCTTTACAAATCAAGCCAATCCCTTCTCCTCTTTTCTCCAGGGGCAAAGCAGAACATACTGGAAAAAAACAGTCATCATGACTCCTCCAGCTTCTCTTTTCCAGATTAAACAAACCGAGGCCTTTTAACTTATTTCGTTGTTTTATACAGAAACTTCTGTTAATGAAGCCCAGAATAAAATTTTCATTTTTCCAACATCTTCACATTGTTTTTCTATATTTAGTTTATGATCCCTTGGAAAACATGTAGATCCTTTAAAACTGTCTAACCAAATATTCTCTGTTTTGAGTTCACCAAGGAAAGTATGCAAACAAATGCAACTTCAGATGTCCTTTCAGTCTGCCTACACTGTGGAGGTCATTTTCAGCTTACTCCTGTCAGCTTTCTGGCATTTACAATCAAATTGTGCATTCTTAGATTGTTTAAAAAATGTCATAGCATCTCTCAAACACCATCCCCTGTGTTCTTTATTTTTCCTGTTTAAAAAGCCCTTTTTATCATCAGTTCTGAAGCCCAATTAGTAAGAGTTTCAAGGATTATTTTGTCTACTTCTTTAAGTTACTGAAGAACAAGGCCTTGTTAACTTGAACTAACTTTATATTTAGTTAACTAACTGCTGTTAACTTTAACATGCACTGGTCCCCATCTATATCAGCCCCCACCTATTTGGCAAAAGGCAGTATTTGCTCAGACTAACTTTCTCTGTGAACACTGAAGCAAAGGAAATATATTTCAACTTCTTTCCCATCAAGTACCATATCAACATTTCAGTTTTTAAGTACTTTATGTGTACTTTGCACTACCTTACATTCTTGGCTAGGATTTTGGTCTTTGCTGGCTTCACAGCTCTTTCTATAGAGTATGTGCTTTTCTGTATTCATTATTGGTTTTATGTCCACAAAAGTTTTACAGATTGCTGTATGATACACACACTCAGAAATCTTAACATGATATAATTAGGAATTTAAGTCAAACATTGATTTACTCTTCTTCAAAGTCCTTTAACTTTTGTTCCCATAATGACAGGTCTAGATGTGGCTATATCTCTGAATATATTCCAAATACATTTCTAGATGAATTTATATTTTAACAGAGATTTCTCTGGAGACAAACACGCTGCAAATGCTGGACTTAAGAAAAACTAGCTATCAAATCTGATTATTTATTTAGATGTCTATCTAAACAGACATTTCAGTTGGAACATATTGGATTTGTCATATATGAAAAAATATGAAGAGACCGTGAAGAAGGTCTAGAAAATTTTGTGATATGAGGTTATTTCCTTAATATTTACTACAATCAGCATTGTCATTCTCATCAATGCCATCTTTATTAGTTTATGTGTGCCTTTAGATATTCTTCAGTCATCTCCTTATATACTACCTAAAAGCCGAATTCATCACTTGTCAGAACTACTCTACCAAAATTAGCAAACAGACCTATTTTCCAGGAACTCTTTCTCAGTCATAAGCAGTTTCTCTCTCTTTCTACCTTCTGCTTTTCACAGCATTTCCTTCTATTTCAAGATATCTGCCTGTTTATCAATGCACAGTGATGACTACATCCCAAAATACTTTTCAGCACATGCACTCTTCTCATTAAACTGGGGATACAAAAAAATCTCAAGAAATCCATTATACTACAGCAGTATTCGTATTTGCGCCTCAAAATGTAGTTCCAAAGACTGATTCCCTAACACCTCCCTTGCATGTATTTCAGTTACTTTATAGCCTTAAAGACATTCTGATTTCACAGCACATTTTTGCTGCATGTTGCTGGCTATTTAGATCCATTTATATGGTGTATATCTATTTATACAGTATGATAAGTTCACTTAGTATGATGAATTCACCTATACTATGATTAGATCACTTCCTCTGCACATTAGAGTGTGCAAGAGAGAGATATCACCTACTGTACCTGGCAGAAGAGCAAGTACAAGTTACTCTCTATTACTTGTGTTACATCAGTTAGTATGTAATCCACAAGTTTTACAGGCTTCATGCTGTGAAAGGCTTTTTTTTTTTTTCTTTTTTTACAGGCTTCAGCCTGTAAAAGCACAATCAATGAAAGAGAAAGAACATTGTATTACAACCCTGCCAGAACTTGCTGGGCACAAGTCAAAATAGAGCCTATTTTGTTTGGGAAACAATGAGGTTTAAACCTTTCTGCTCTTCAAGGAATGCCTAAATTAGATAAGGGAACTGATGGTAAGAAACAACCTAGTAATGCCTGCATACTGTGACAGTGTATTCACCCCATGAAATTCCATTTTTGTTGTTCTGGTTTGTTTGTTTTTTTAAGAAAAAGCCTTCTTTGTATATGACTAACAATGCATGGGATTAAGGTTGTAAAGATTTTGGTGTCCTAATTTCTTCTGAGAAGCATCCTGCTTATCAAGGTCATACTCAGAAAATTTTGGACCATGGTCAATGTCAGAGGTAAATATGCGGTCCTAACAAGTCCTGTTCACCATTGCAGTTATAGCATTTAACTGACAGAGCTCCAGTTCTGTGATGAAACCTCAGAAGTTTGACCAGACTTTTAATCCTGTCAAGTGTTAAATCCACCCAAGCAGCAGTTGATATCCCAGTATTACCAATCCACTTAGAAAGGCATCTCTAAACTGCTGGCAAGTCTTCCTAGTAACCTTTTAAAAGTAGAAGATTTCAAGCACTTGAACAGTACCTTGAAGTAATAAGTCCTTAGGAAAAAATAATAGTCTGTCTGAAATAATTGCAGAGCATGTATTCTATAGTATGAAAAATTGCTATAAGTTTTAATTCATTGCCTATATAGATTCCAGATTTATAGTAGAAAGGGGAGTAGGAGGATGTAGATGACAGAAAGAGGAAGATGGCTTTTATTTCGAGTGTTTTAAGTAAGAACAAAATGTCTCATTGACTTTCATGTGAACAAGGCATGATCAAAAGAGATTCCTACTAAAATTCATTCTTTGGTTTCTTTGTGTACTTAGAAGCCCGACACTGGGTTATTCTCTCATTCATTTCACCATTAGTTTCATTTTTTTGCTTTCTTTTACATCTCCTACTGTTTTGACTGAAATCTTTGAGGTTATTCAGTGTCTGAGCCAGTAACTTTCAAGAGTAATTAATTTAGTTAGAGTAATGTAGTGGCACATCCATAGTGAGTAACATTAACTCATAGGATAAGTATTTTCAGAACAAACCTTTATCCTGTATTACCTTGCTATGAAATTATTTGAAATATGCAGCCTAGACGTACTGTTCTGTTACACATGGAGACCACTGATTTCAGTGAGATTAATCATATTAAGAGACTACTTACTAAAACAATTTTTTTTTTCATAATCAGTGACAGTATTCAAGATTTTAAATGGCAACAATACTTTCTGGAAAGTTGCTCTAAAACAAGAGAGTGGTAGAAATTTCCTCTCTCTAAATTACTAATTAATGCTCTGTCTCAGAAATTGGTATTGAACTAGTTCCACTCTTTTGTCCTGAGTAATACCTGGAGATTCTCCACTTTAAAATCCAGTAGAAAGAAAATTATATAACTTTCCCTTTTCAGCAGTTCCTCAAACATTACATATCATAATAATTAAAACATAAATCACTTGAAAATAAAGCTAATTTGGCCAAGGTGTTGAGAAAAAAGCAACATATTTATGGAGGTGGACTGAAATATCCCTCAGAAATGTTTTGTATGCAAAATCCCTCAGATTTGTATGGAAAATTTCAATGGGGGTATCATATTAACGTCTTATTTTGACAGGAAATATAAGTAGGGAAAAAAATCTGAAAAACTTCAAGTCTTTTTTTTTTAATGAAAACATAGTTAGAGGCTCAAATTAGAGATGCTCACAAGTATTACTCCCCAGTCCTAAGCAATCTTCCAAAAATTAACCAAAACTGTGATTGAAACAGTGAAATAATTTATAATAATTTACAATAACCTTCAAACGGCAAGTTTTCACGGAAATGTGCACCAAACATTCTATAAACAAGACAGCCTTTTTTCACAGTGGCTTAAAAACTTTTTTAAAAAAGTGTCTCAAATCTTAAAGACAGAATTATCTTTCTAAGGCTCCTGCTTTTCAATAGTTTACTTAACTGAAAGGGTGTGTGCACCTAGTCATTCTGCCTATTCATTCCTCAGCTCAGGAAGTCACTGCTCATTACTCAGATCAATTCAGTACTCACATGTGTTTAGCTTCGGCATCATTTATGCATTCTTTTGGCCTTCAGTTCAGCTCCATCCATAAACGTCCACTTCTGGTCCCTTGGGAACTGTGCTAGATTTTCCCGTCTTCCCTTCACCCTGGAAAAGGATCAGCCAAGTTTCTTCTCCTCTTGTCCACTTCCAAATTTGTAGGAAAGAAGAAAGGACTGAAAAGAGGTGTTTCAGCATTTACAAAGCAAAAAGAGCAAGGGATAAAAAAGGTTTCTTGTGAAAACTTTGCACAAGTCATTGAAAGGAAGGGGAAAAAGAGCTAAGTGGCTTTTATTATTATTATTTCTTTTTTCTGTAGCAAGATTTAACTAGCAGTTCGTCCCCAGCCAGGAGGAAAGGAGGAAAAGAAGAAGGCAACCCCAGGGGCGATATTTAGGAGAGATTGAAATACCTCTAATTACCAGGAGAATGTCCTCCAAATAGGCAGATCTCCGGGAAGAGGCAATCTGGAACATTACCTTACTTAAATTTAGGAGAAGGTCTTTCTTAAAGCCCTGGAAAAAAAGCCTGGGTCTTGTTTGTTTCCCTTAGGTACCTTTATTAGCATGCAAAATGTAATTTTTGGATGAATCCTTGTATCTACTCAGGATTATTTTCTTAATGCTGCTTTATTCTGCAAAAGTTTTTGTATCAGTTGTACACACTGAGATCTGCCGCAAATTTATTGTTATGCCAAGAAGCAGATCAAATGTAATTGTGATCAATTACTATGATGAACTGTAAGAATAGTTTCATGTTATAAAACCTCTAGTGTTCTTGTCAGCTTGGTGCAAGAGATGGAAAACAAGATAAAACTGAGTGCATTATGACAGTAATATCTGTACAAATATAAAACAGAAAATAAGAGGCTAAGTAGCATTTTTGAAAACTAAAAACAATAAAAAATAACACACAGAAACGAGCACTTATCCAAGGTGTGTAACCAAATTCCATTTTGTTTAATAACCTGAATTCCTGCCTACCTTACAGCCATGCAAACCAAAAGTAAATCTGGTATGCTGTGGAATTACAGTAGCAATGTAGTGCAAATCAGAGGAAAATCAGGACCCATCTCATATTAGTAGTACGACTTTTAGTATTATCTTCAAATTTTCATTAATCAGCGAACATGCTTTTAATTGGCCACTGAGTATAGATTCCTGGAAGGCAAATGTTAACCTGCTGATCACTGATTTTCTAATTATCACTGAAATTGATAGAAGCAATCTGGGTATTACCACAGATCTGCGAACCTTAATTTGAAAACCAGTTCTTTCAATCATAGTAAAATAAATTACCACCGCTATTCACAACAGAAATGAGCAAACAAGCCAGGATCATTAAGTAAGTACCTTATTTTACCCTGGCCTTCTATTAGTATTTTTTTGTTAGTTTGTTTGAGTTTTTGCCTTACTGCTATGATAGTTATAAAGAAATTAATAAAGACTAAGTAAAGACTTATGGTTTATTTGTTATTTCAGTTTGATAACTAAAAGAATTAACTTTATACATTTACATGGTGTTACACATAAGCATGCAAGTTTTGTTTGCAATTTATAATGTTAATGCAGAGTAATGGCATATCCTATTTCTTTGATAATTATTTTTATGCTTTTTGTTGAAAACATTAAAGTGAAAACGTAGGCATTCAAATAAAATCCTGAAAATTAGCACTCTAGAATGCTTTTATTAGCTAGGTAAAATTATGTTAAAATGATGTGTCTGTTAAACAAAATATACTTAGCAATTAAGATATACTGATGTATATGCAGACTAACTATATCTACCCTATATCTACCATTTTCTGAGCATCATATTTGTCAATACTTAGAAACAGTAATGTTTGGACTTTCAGATCTCATTCATTTTGAAAGACAGAAAAACACAATGTCTTGATTTTTAACTTGGAAATATTTTCTCAGCTTTGAAGTAATTGATTATTGGAACTGAACTAAGGTGAATGAAATAAAATTTTCTTGGGCATGAGCTGTCAAAAAAGATGGAATTCTCAGACTATGAGTACAGTGTATTTTGTTTGTGTTTTCCAAACCAGTAATTACATTTTCTTTAAAAAAAAAAAGGAAAAGAAGTGGTAACATGTTACTATTTGAATAGTTTCATTTTCAATTATTTTAATAATAATAACAATCTTCAGCGCTAGCATAAGCTCAGCAATTTAAAATGCTATATTTACCATGTTCATTTTAAAAAACATAAAAGTAGCCTCTTAGAGAACACAGGATTTGGTATTTATTTACCCAATGATGAATGATTTTCATCATTCTGTTTCCACCATTAGCACATATTTGCCATTTCATTTTATTCATATTTACAAAGCAGCAAACCTATTTTGATTATGGAGAAAAGGATGGGTGAGAGCATGATCTATGATTAAGTTTGAAGCTAAGAAATTGTTACCTTTTTTTGTGCTGTCATAGGCTGTGAGTTCTGCTAGGTTGTCTCTATTCAAGTCCAGAAGTTTAGGAGCTCAGTTCCCCTGGTTGTCTTTGCCACATGTCCTTTGCCATCCAGGCTAAGAGGGAGCAGAGGGGACTGAGTGCCCCACTTTTGAAGCATCCTTCCATACTCTGCTGCACTTGTACAAGGTACTTCATCACACTGCCCTAACAGTTGTGCTCCATCATGTGTCCGTACGCTAAGCCTGGTTTAGATGGAAATTATCTATAAGGACTTCAGCTAAGATGTTGGTGAACATTAAAGACAGTAAAATCCTTAATCAATCTGCTCTTAAAATTTCATTTTTATATATTTGAAGTGGGATGCTTTGGGGAAAAAAATAAAACCTTTCGGATGGGGAAGGAGGCTGACCATGAAGCAGAAAGCTGAGAGAAATAAAACAGGCCTATTTATTTATAGAAGTTGCCAATTATTATTTTTTTTTCTTGAAGTCACTCTCCTGAAATTTTTTTGTAAATTAATTTTACTCATGAGTGGAAGGAACCAGAACAAAGCAAGAAAAGTAGAGAGCTTATTTTTTAAATGACTATTTGTATTTGTCCTTCCTGGACTTCTCTCCTAAAATATACCACAAAGAGCATTCCTCCTCTTCTCAACAGATGTCTCTTTCTTTCCCCTTCTTTCACTTTTTCTTGTCTTCTATAAGACTAGAATGGTTCTTTGTATAGATGAGAACCATAGACAAGGTCATAACAAATCGGGCTTTGATTTCTAGTTTTGCCACAGAAAATTTGGCAATTTTGGTAAGTCATTTAATTTCTCTTCTATGGCTTCCCCTCTGTGGGCAATCATTCTGTCTTGTCCAGTTGGATCTGTTGAGCAAAGCTACCTCTGCTAAAGACAATCACAATACAACTTTGGAATTTCTTGATTTTTTTTTTTTTTTGGTGTTGAAAAGATTCACTTATGTCGACCTTTGTAAAAGAAGTGTTACGGGAAGACATACTCTCTTTATCTTTTCTCTGTCTAGTTACTGTCATCATTTGTTGAGTTATGACCACTAAGCATAAAGAAGGGAAGGGAAGCTTAAAGCCCAGCTCTAAAGAAACATGACAGTAAGGAAGTCTATGAGGTCATTCACGTGTTTAGAAAGGTGTGGGGGCCAGTGAAGGACAGGATAAAGTCAAGGTATAATGGAAACACAGCAAACTCCACAGTCACAGCTCAACTTGGATACTCATTAAGACATACGGCAGACCAGCTTAAATAGGAATTGAAGATATCAGAACCATGATTCAACCCAAACAGAGAATTCAGATATGAATCTATCAGCCTAGCTGATGGCTGAAATAGTTGGAGGTAGGAAGAAAGGATGCAATGCAGCTTATTCTTTTACATAGCTGTGCCATAGGGTTTCTTTATATATGACATCATTGTCCTTTCTCACATTTCAGTTATTGGTTATTTCAGTTACTATTCAATTATTTCAAGGTTATTGGAGTCCTGCAGCAACCATGGTACATGTGTTCTCTGACTGTAAACTTTTGCTAGACATTGAAATATCCATACTAAGCTTTTCATTTCTTTGTTGCACTGTATAAAATTTGGGGATAGTTATATTGAGCCTTTGGAGTGCATATTAAAAGAATATATTTTTTCTCAGTACTCAGTACTATAGTTACAGCAAAGTGGTATTATGTGACCTTTAAGAAATTTGTCAAAGGCCCATGTACTATTTTTTTCTCATATAAAGTTTGCTTTTTCCCATCTTGCCACTAGAAAATAATGTTACATCACACACAATGAGGTCAGGTCATTTATGACTGGGCGGTAGCAGCACTCAGCTCACCCACTGAAATGCTGCAGAAGACAATTTATTATAACTCCATTGTCTGGGTGTCTAGCTGATCATCTACATTAAAAAATATGCTGTGAAAGTAATGAGAAGTTTTGGAAACCCAGAATGCTTATAGTAAAACAATAAGCACAGTTCTTTTTTGTCTACTTATTTACCTGCCTGCAAATATCATTGTATCCTGTGTATAAATTTAGTTTACTTAGTCTTGTTAAGGCCAAAAGACCCAGGGGAAGAATTGTATTTTGAATCATATGACATGAATGAATTTCTTAATTAGGAATTTTCTCAGGGGTTGTCTTTGTGCGCTGTTTTAAAACACAGTTCTGCCATGAAGAAATTACATTTTATACTTTCAATAGGGAAAACAACAATGTTGTTGATGTCCAGCCTCCACTAATTGTTCCTTCTTCCCCTTTTGCTTTTATAGCATGACAAATATTCTCTGAGCACTGCTGCGGAGATTGTCTCTGAAGCATGATATTACTGAGACTGCATCCCAGCTGCAGGAAACTAATCTCCTTTTACAGAACATGGTCAGTTTTTAGAGAGAGTTAACAATTCTAATAAGACTGCACTTAAAAGTAGTGCTTCTACTTTTTTGTTTGACTCAATGAGGAGTTGGAGTATTTGTGCAGATGATCACAGGCACTCAAATTACAGCAAGAAATCATCATCTCTTACCTGAAAAAAGAGAAGATGGCTAACTAGTCTTCCAGTCTGTTGCAGTCTGCAGAAAACTTCACCAAAATGAAGTAATACCTCCCACACTAGGGATATGGCATACACTGCTGACTCTGTTACATTGAATATATGAGACTGAGCAGAGTGAACAAAATTGATGACAATAAATATATTAGGGGAAAGAGAAGAATGTCCAAGATATTGATTAAATATCTTCAAGTGTTGTTTTTTCACCTAAGTAGAGATTTATTAAGGAACTTATGATTAACGTGTTCACAATTGGATTTTACTTCCTAATTGCTTCTGATCATAGGTAGACCTGGACAAATACTGTCCAAAATGTCATAACCTTAGCCCTTCTTTCAATTTGTAATTTGTGAATAAAGTGATTTAGATTATGTAGAGCAATGTATTTGAGTCTATGGATTTCTGTCAAATTAATTGAAGTAAATTAATTGAAGTAAAATTACATCATTTTACTTCAATTTTCAAATACTAGCAATAACTCATATAACAATGCAATGTGTCACACAAGTTATGTACTGTTTTTCTGTTCCTGTTCCTGTTTTCCAAGTACAGCTTTGTGAAAGCGAGATTTTATTTCTGGAGAACACTTTTGCAGAAACATTTTGTTTTCGAAGTATTTATCAAGAAAACTCTCTTTTTTTTCATCAAATTATTAAAAGCTGAGACAGTGTGGATAAAAATATCGAATTCTGTTTTATGGCAAAAAATGAAATTACTATAAATTGATTAATCGCAACTTTTGATGCAAGTATGTTCATTATGGTTCCTGTTTAGTCATAAAGCTTTCTGTTTCTCTAAATGTTATCAAAGAAAAATGTGATTGTTCAAATTGCTGTGGAAAAAAAATATAATAAGCAATATTACCATATACATTTTTTTTTTCTGTGAATGGATGAGCATGATGGTTACATTCAGGAATCGTTCACAGGTCATCATTGATATCACATTATATTTTGTTTCCAAACAAATGTAATCCTGTATAAAGAGATTAACATGTCAGTATCTCTATCTCTTTTAAAAAAAGGTACTGTATTTGATTTCTCCAGTTATCTGTGGCCATACCAATCTTCCACTAGACCCTAAAGGTATTTACTAAAGGTGTCCAGATACACTTAACGAGTTGATGCTATTTCAGAGCTGATATATACATCTGCATCATCACTAAATGATCTTTAAACTGTTCCATTTCCATACTGTTCAGTGATATTTCATTCTTAAAATTGTGTTAAATAATTAGTCACATTCTTTTTTATCCGTAAAGACTAAAGAAAAAAAAAGCCTACCTCTGCCTTCTCTGTATCATCATCTTTTTTTTTCTTTCACCATGAGAAGTGGCTCTGTATTTTATTTCGTCTGATTCTAGTGCATTTACCTTTGTCTGTTGCCTTTTATAACACTTTCTAATGAAGTTTGCTTTGTCTTTCTTGTTTTTCCTCATCGTGCTCGTGCTACTGCTTCATACTCAGTCATACTTGCAAAAAAAATTTTACATTTTAAGGTCCATAACAAAAGCTTTCCAGCAGTCTATCTCCTCTCCTTTCTCTATGTTGGGAGGGTTTTTCAATGATCTGTATTGCTATTCATTCCTGTATAACTTGTATTAGCTTCTCTGTTCTCTAGTTTACTATGCTGTGCCTACTTTTCCAAAGTAATTGCTATTGTTCTGCTGTTCCTGTTTCTTCCTTATACTAGGGCACCATTTTTTATTGCTATTATTTTGATAATTCCTAGCCCATTGACTTTCCACTGTAAGCTTTTTCTAACTTTTCACTTTTACAAATACCCAAAGAACACAGATGCCAAAATTCAGAAATATTTCAGCTGCCTTGCTTTCCATCAGCTGAACTTACCTACCCAGAAGATGCTCATTATCTAGCCAGGGACTGCAAAAAAATGGTACACAGGTCTGTAGCTCTTCATCACATGGAGAAGTCTTGGATATTTAATTACAACATGAATCATATCAAGATTATTGCAACTACTACAATCGTTACTGGTATTAAGCACATTGAGTCACTTGCAGTTGTTTGTTGGGACATAACTCTGAAATTATTTCCATTTTGAGATCTGTGAGATTCTGATATGACATTGTCTGTGTCAGTGTGCAGCCAGTATTCACAAGCAGGCCCCGAATTGTCTGGATGAATATAAATGATGGTGATGCACATCCCTTAAGAATGTACGTGTTCCTGAGAGAGAAGTGTTTTCTAACTTCAGGAATGGTTTCTTTTCATATTGTCCCAATTCTAGGCCCTTGCTCAATTATTGTGCACCTTTTGTGATTGGTGTGAAGGCAGCCTTTCTGTGGTGTTTTGAATTTTATCTCAAAGCAAGCACTTGTCAAGAAGTCAGCTCTACCAAGAGAAAATTTCGCTTACCTCCTTGTCTAGGAGATGTTTCTCTGACCAGCACCAGCCTTTATTTTTTTTTTCGCAGAGCAATCCTGCCTACCTTTCACAATTAATTCAGGTTGTATTTTCTGCAAGAATTGGAAAGGAAACTTGCATTCAGTCTTATAAATCAAACCCCTCTTTGGTTAGAGGTCCAGTCTTTTGATGTGTTTTTGATATGTTTTTTCCATATTACCACAGAAGATGCTTTCACTACTGTGTACATCCTTCAAAGGGATTTTTATTCAGATTTACACACATATATGATTATAATAGACGCTGGCATGAAAATTTGCGTTTCTGGAGCTATCAGTTTACTGAAGGTATAATGTAGATGCAGCATAAAGAAGCTACAAAGTAATGGAAACACTACTAATTGAAAAACCTTCAAATATTGTGGCTTTTCATACAATCACAGAATCATAGAATCATTACGGTTGGAAGGGACCTTTGGAGATCACCTACTTCAACCCCCCTGCACACACAGGGTCACCTAGAGCATGTTTCACAGGACTGCATCCAAGCGGGTTTTGAAGATCTCCAGAGAAGGAGACTCCACAACCTCTCTTGACAACCTGTTCCAGTGCTTTGTCACACTCACTGTCAAGAAATTTTTCCTTAAGTTCCTGTGGAACCTTTGAAGCTTCAGTTTGTGGTCGTTCCCTCTTGTCCTATTGCTGGCCACCACCAAAAAGAGGCTGGCCCCAACCACCTCACTCCCTCACTTAAGGTACTTATAGACACTGATCAGGTCCTCTCTCAGCCTTCTCTTCTTCAGGCTCAACAGGCCCAGCTCTCTCAGTCTTTCCTCATAGGGCTCCAGGCCCCTGATCATCTCCGTAGCTCTGCGCTGGACCTTCTCCAGTAGTTCCATGTTCCGTTTTGTACTGGGGAGAACTAGACACAGTACCCAGATGTGGCCTCATCAGGGCTGAGGAGCAGGATCACCTCCCTTGACCTGCTGGAGACTCCGTTCTTAGTGCATCTCAGGATCCCATTGGCCTCCTTGGCCACAAGAGCACACTGCTGCCTCATGGTCAACTTGTCGTCCACCACGATACCCAGGTCCTTCTTCGCAGAGCTGCTCTCCAAAAGGTCAATCCCCAGCCTGTACTGGTGTCTGGGGTTATTCCTCTCCAGGTGCAGGACCTTGCATTTGCCCTTGTTGAATTTCATGAGGTTTCTCACCACCCAGTTCCCTGGTCTGTCCAGATCCAGTTTTCTTCCGTATAAGCTCTTTTGAAATCACAATTTAGCTTTCCACTGCTCTTAACAATTTTAAAAAATACAGAACACTAGAGTTGCATATATGCATAAGTGATCTTGAAATCCAATCTCTCTTAGTGTGTTATACTTGAAAGATATTCTCTCTCTATTTTTTAAGGAAAGGACTTGGTGAAAGACAGTTAATATTGGTCACAACTAAGAAAAATAAATACCTGGTTTTAATACGCTACTGAAATGATCAGTACCTACATCTTACCAAAATTATGTGCATCCTGAGTCTACAGGACTAAGAATATTGAGTTACTTTTCATGGCTTGGTAGTTGCACCTTTCTGCACATGTAAACAAAAACTTGGCCTAAGCAAGTTATATGCTTACCTCCACAAGTGACTCTCTTCTTCCATTTGTCACAGAATAGCAACTAGCCATACCTCTTTCACACCATATATGTATGGGACAGACAGAAATTGCTATCATGTACTCACCCCAACCTTTCAAAGTGCAAGTACAGTAAATTACAGGGAAGGAATTGTGACTGCATGACTCTGCAATTCTTCCTACTCGAGTGCAGTTTACATCCGTTGGATTAAAGTTACCCTAGTATATATAATTCAGTGACAAACTAAACCCTTGAATGAGTATTCAGCATGAACCAGAACAGCTAAGCTGAGAAAATAGCAGCAAACAATCATTACCTGTATCCCATGTCTCTGAAGCTCCATATTTCATCCCTCAGCTACAGGATGGGGTCCCCATTTCTTTGAAATAGACACACCTTTTCTATTTGTTTTTTTCATAACCATTAAAGTTTCTTTAGCACCTACATGCTGCAAGCAGATAACCTGGCTGATGCCTGTGTCTTGTGGTCTGATCATGCTCATTGACTAAACTATGAAATTAGAAAATGTGATATTCTCTTACCAGAACACTTTTCTGTCAGGTAAAACAAAATCTGTGGCAGAAGTAGTTCAGTTCAGTATTCTCTCAAAATGAAAATAAATCTAATGCTATATAGAAGCCAGTAAAGGCAGATACAAAAAGTGCAGGAGATACAAAAAGTGGATGCAGGTCAACATTTTATTTTTCTTACACTGGACCATACTGATTCCAAATGATGGTGTTTGATAATCCTCTTTTAGCACAGGCCAGCTCATTTTTAAATTATGCTAGCAAGTTGTCATATCATTTTGCTCCAGGATTTAGAAGAAAATGAAGTGACAGGTCCTGAGTTAGTGTACCCATCCTGAGTTAGCATACTCATATACCCATGTGCCTCACAGTAATTTTCTTTGTAAAAAATATTCCTGAGATTTGCCCTCTTGTCATATTTATTTTTCTAATAATTACTTTGGGTGAAACTGGCCAACTCACAATTGGTGCTTCTGATTAAGGGGTTGCATTTCTGCTACATTGGTTTTAGACACTGAAATCATTGAGGATCTGAGGATCACTGAGATCTACAGTATATAGTCAAAATATCACATAGATAAATCAAAATAAAGTTTAATTCAGGTTTTGGAGAGGATTTTTAGCAGCATAATGAGGAACGATTTGAAATTAAGAACTGGAATAAGATTTTTTTTTCGTCCCCTGCAAAGTTGAATGATATCCATATCATGGGTTTAGACACACATCAATACATTCATTTTAACAAATAAGTTATTTCAACAAACACCTACCTGTTCCTCCAAGATGAGAAAGAACAATGACTACAATTTATCTGAATATGTAGTAAGAACATCTCTGGAGAGATTTGAACAGTAGTTTTCTCTAGTATGCATATTCTGACTAGGTGCAGGATGAAAGCATGCTGCTGAAATAAACCATTTTTTAATCATAACATTATTAAAAGAATGGAGTAATATGCCTTGGATAACACATCTGAAGAGGGATAAGTATTTGGAACAGAAATTCATAATTTAACAAATCTTATATTTGTCTTAAATGTTTGCTAATTGCTGTATTTTTCAGCAATGTACAGTGAGTTTAGATTACTGACTGCTGGGAAATTTGGGGAAAAAAATATTTTACGTTTCTTATATTTAGCCCTCTCTTCCTAATATGAGATTGAAAATAAAGCAGCACACACTTAAGGCAAAAGCACAAGCACTGCAAGAAGATGTGAATAGAAAACATGGAAAGTGTAGGTCCTGTGTACCTCAAGCCCTGACATTTTCATGGTTCACATCTATACCTCTAATGAGCAGTAACTAACAAAATAGAACTTATATTTGCCTCCAGAAAACAAGGAATTAAAATAAATTCAGAATAAGAGCTGACAGGAGAGCCATGTCTCATACTTGACTTGTCTGAATGAGATCTCCATAAACCCAGCTAGTTTCAATCCCCCCTCTTAATCCACTCTTAGGTGGAGTTAAGTCTCTGCCTATGATAGATTTGTTAAGTTTTCAACACACAAACTCTGTCAGTTCACAGATAGCCTGAAGCTATGTCTGCAGAATAGGCTTAATCCTTTGATTTAATGCAGTACCAAGTCAGAAGTCATCTGTCCTCCTATCACATTTGTTTCAAGTTTTACATGTGCAACTTACACAAATATGTACTCACTGTGCAATTTCCATTTATTTTAGGGTATCCCATACATGGGATATTTTTAAACTAAAGAGTGAGTATGTGTTTGGCTCCCATTATTCTAAAGGTGATGAAAGGTGGAAAGGAAAAGCAATCACATGCAGTGATTGCACACTATTTAGTATAATTTGGTGTGTCTTGTCCAGTACCCAACCACTGTTCCAGTCTTTTAATAGATCTGTCTATTGTGGCTCATTCTCTCAACACCATTATTTTCAGTAGTAGATGTCCATATAGAACTTCTAAATCTATAGGATTTAAATCAAATTAGATTAATGTATACTAATTATTTATTAGTCCACATGTGGCAATCTTTTAATTGGTGAGGGAAGCTACTTGGAAATGAAAGCGTTGCAGTATATTACTGCTATTAGCAAAGTTATGAATGGAGCACAGCATAATTTGAGATTTTTTTCAAGCAATAGTTTTCTAAAGGTACTAAGCACTTGCTTCTTGTTTTTCTTCTGCTTAAAGGCAGATGGAGACTGATAAATATGTTCACTGCTTCAGTCCCAGAGTACTTTACAAATGACCTCTCTGTAACTGAACCTGAAATTTTGACTGTAAAAAGGCATGAAAATGTTTCCCAACTAGTCCCCTGCACCCTCTCTTAGTCACTGTCTGTCTCCCTCACACCAAAAAAGAGCATAAGCAGATGTGCACCTTTGACATCATGCACATCAGACTGTAAAAGCAATTTCAAAGGCAAACAACTTTTTATTCATGACTACCCAGAAAAAAAAAGGCTATTATGACTGATTGTATTCCAAAACATGAGCAGAAATGTGGGATTTTTGCCTTTCATTTAGCTACCGCTAGGAACAAAAAGAACTGGTAAATCTGAAGGTAGGGCATGGATAGGAAACATGGAGCTTTATGGAGTATAAAAGAAATGGATTGACCTTCATTTTAGCCCATTGGATTTTTCTTAAATAATACTAGATTGCCTTCAGAAACTGAAGCAGGACTCCAGTGCGAAGTGAAGAAACAATCTTTAAAATGCATTATATATGTATTTGACATAAACTTGTTAATTTACCATTCAATCAAAAAAAGGGAATATTGTGTGAGGTATGGATTGCATTATAAACAGAGTGTTCTCTGATCTGAAGGAAAAAGTACACGCTAAACAGCAAAATTTGGTTTGCGGCAATTTTAAAAAATAGTTGTTAGGTGTGTCAAAAAATATTTATCTGTTATAGGAGATACACATCTAAAATGGGTAAATGTTGCTTAGTGGCCAAGATTTCTATTATGCCAGGGCACTGATCCAGCATTCAACCAGGGGAATCCCAATATGTTTCAACAGGCCTGTAGAATAAATTAGCATGCTTCTACACTGGAAGATGACAGTGAGTAGGCTCTATGAACACTACTACAGAAATAGTCTCCCTTTTAGTATTAGTTCTTAAGAACAAATCCCACAGTGAGTAATTCCTATGGTCTCTCACTGCAAGGGAATTCCAATATAAGTTTTTTTATGACTAAGGGCTTCAGGCCTGACCTTTTCTGGTACATGCACTGTAGCAATTGTAAAATTATTTTCTGACCTGCCCTTTGTTATTTATTCATCTTCTTAGTGCCAACATTGATGCCAGCTCTTGATGGCTTGTTTCCAGAGATGCTGCAGGCCTCTCTACAAATGATCTCTCTTGATACTTTAGTTAAATTTGGAGAAAATATAAGGATTATATAAGGATATTAAGATAATACAAGGATTAACCATGCTAACAAATTAGCAACTAGCCAGTAAGATAAATATGTCATGTAAAAGATATCCGTAGACACATGAGACACTAACCCATATGGTTAGTATCTCTTGGAAAAACAACTTAATTCTGGTTTCAAAGCATAACTGCTTTTATCAGAGACGTAAAAGGAGATTTGGTGATTGTGCACAGCAGTTAACTACTATAGAGGAGCTACGTCCGGGTACTCACAGTCATGTTAAACACAAACTTCATCACAATAAATGGCCCCTCTTAAGATGATAGGACCACGCAAGGCATAAGTAAGCATGAACAAGGGTATTGATCTAGCCCTAGCAAAACGAAAAAGACAATTATTTAATTTCAATGAATCAATCAGAAATCAAAATTTCTGCTGACACGAATTTTCCCTGAGTAAGAAGGCAGGATTTGATTAGAGCAAAAAATTAGTCTAGACCCCATAGGGAACAAGCTGGAACCCTTGATGTCAATGTCACAGCTGTTCATCCTAAACATTTATGAATTTTCCAGGATTTGCAAATGTTTATGAATAATGTGGGCCACCCAAAAGCGTATGAACAAAAAATAGAAAAAGTAACATTTAAACTATCCAAACTAGAACACTAATTTGGAGATATATTAGTAACTCATTTTTAAAATTAATTCACTATCTCCACTGGAAAAGCCAAAGGATGCCTTAAAAAAAAAACTGCCAGCTCTGCAAACACTTAACACCTACTCAGTTTTACATGTGCACATGATTATCTTCATTCAAGTTTGCAAGCTAGGTCTTACTGCTGGTAGTCAATTGTCAGAGAATGCTGTGAAACCATAATTTCAAGAGAAGTAATTTTGCACAATTAATGTCTTAGATTGCTGCTTTTCCTTTTTATGTACTTCCAGTGTTGACATCAAATTTAGCAACAGCAGAAATATTTATACTTAGACTACAAAACCCTTGATTTTGCCTAAATCAACAGAAGACTTTTTCTCATCCTTAGTTTTAAAGATTTAATCTGGAAGACATAGCATATTGTGTGATACTGATTTTTTTTTTGAGTCAACTAAGTTAAGACTGAGCCAGCCCTGAAGGGATTTAAATCTGTGGTTCCAGAAAGACTGCGTATTGAAAAACTGGTATTTGAACTATGCAAAAAGTAGACCACCATGTAAGATAGTTGGAGAGAAAATGTACGTCTAATTTCATTTTCTATAATATTCATACAAACATTCATACATACAGCAAAACAAATCAGTAAGAGTATGTAGAAATAGATTTTAGGGAAGAACTGTTTATAATCAGCATTTTGCCAGCAAAGAGGAGATCCTTCTCCACTACAGATTTAGTGTCATTGAAATACCAAATGTAAACATTTGTCATTGCTTTTTTGAGAAACAGGAATAGAAATATACACATTTTTCCCTCCCATTTTCTAACTTTTCTTAGCATGATAACAATTTGCAATGTTGAATACAAAGTCTAGGATTACTGAAATGATTTTTTCTTTCTCTTGATTCTCAACTCATCTCTCATACAGCATTTGTCTATACTATGTGTGTTGCTGATAATTGCCCACCAAGGTCAAACTCAAAAGACTAAAGATGTATATTTTTCTAGGTAGCTCGTTAATAGAATAGTGCAATATGATGCTAAGCTTACCTATGAAGCAGTTCTTCGATGCACTTGTCAAGTGTCATGTTGACTGTGGAAAATAGACATGCTGATTGAAGAACCTCTTTGCTTTCACCATTTCCATGCGCAGTAATAATCTGTTTCATAACAGTGAGTAGCAGGAAGACAGATTAACATATTTTAGTTTGGTTCACATCATGGCCTTGGCGATGTCTCCTTCAGCTCTGGAAAGCAGATCTCAGAAAACTCTTCCCCAGGTATCTTGCTCAGAAGGAAGATAACACTGCTCTAGTTCTGCTAGTCTGTTCAACTGGTTATGCATGATTTTGTTTAGAAGCTCAATGCATTTTTTTTTTGTTGTTATGACAATAAATGCCCCAGACTGTGCACCAGGATGATTCTGCATTACCTACAAGAAGTAATTTGCTTCAATGAGTTCTTAGGAGTAAGCAAATATGATAACCATCACGTTAACTGTTGTCTGTAGAGTGGACACATTCACTAAAAGGATTCTTTAGATCTAGAGCTGAAAGCAAGTTACAGGCAAAGGGAAGTTTTTGAATAAAGTGCCAGCTGAAATAAAAGCATTCTGCAAATTCTGTAAGGTAGAAATTACGAGGACTAAATTGGACTTTAAGAGACCATTTGGTTGCTTCCTTTTCCAGAGACAAATCATCTATGTTATTCTTGACAGAAGTTTGTTTAGGTTATTGTTAAAGCTCTTTTAGTTAGAAAGGTGATACAAACTTTTCAAGAAACCTGTCTTTGACCTCAGAAAACTACTCATTTCCTTTCAGAACATTTCTTCTAATAGCTATTCTGCATCTTTTGAACCTTTTGCAACTTAACCTTTTATTATGCACATTTCATTTATGCAATATTTCCTTGCAGTTCATATTTCAGTCTCCTGTGAAACATGACCTGCATTTTCCAAACTTCTCTCCATTTGCTGCAAATCTTCCTGAAAATGTACTGCCCAAAGCTGGACACTGAAATCCAGCTGAGATCATCTGTCCTAACTAAAATCTTGTACTTTTCCCTGTTGAATAACATTCTATTTTCTCAGGTCCTCCAACTTGTCAAGTTCAATCTTAACTCTCTCTTCTCCTTGACTATCTCTGCAGTTCCTCCAAGGAACAAGTATCATCAACTGCAAGTTATATAAATTCACTTTTTAGTCTACAGTCCAGACATTAATTATGGAATACTACCAGCTCTAGGACAGACCTGTGAACAATAAGCCATTGCTAACTACAATTCACATATAATTTTTCAACAGTAAGCTTTGTCAGCCTGTGTATGGATTTCATCCAGATAATATAGCTTGCTTATGACAACATCATTTAAAATAATGCCAGAAGTTAACACAAGTGCACTACTATGATCTTCAGAAAAAAAATGTATTCTCTGACCTAAAACTTAAAATTTTTAACAAACAACGACTACTTCTGGCTTCAAAAGATACTGGAAATATTTAGAAAATTGCAAAAATGAAATGCAAAAATTGCACTCCACAGAGGCAGCTGTTAATCCCATAAAATATTATATATGTGTACTGTATTGTAGAGTATGCTCATTATTAATATATTTTGAAAGTCCTTTTGCTTGAGTAGAAAATTTCAAATGTCTTCTGATAAATCTATCATTCATTTTGATGCTTTCCTTTTAATAAAGGAAACTCAGACTTTGTACTTACCACTTGTAAGGCAGAACTGTCTTCTTCATTTTAGAGAATTTATAGGAAGTATTTCATACTAATTGTAAATGAACAGTACGATCATGTTATATTTACACTTTGTCTTATACTCTAATATTTTCCATATTTTTATATTTTCTTGTAAATTGAATACATAAACAGATTTTATAAGATAAGATAAAACCAACTTAATAGATGTGTAGACCTCCCATCTCAAGATCTAGGTTCTCAGTTAGTTTATGAGTCCAAATTTGATTTGAATCTAAGTTATGTTTGTCAGCCAGTTCTGACATTTGACTCACTTGTCATTCTTAAACAGCAAAACATACTATCTATATGTCTCAAGTCACTAATGCATTTCATTTTGTGAAAGGATGCCTAATTTTTAACATTTGTAAATAGAGACATTATTATGGACTTAAATTACTGTCAATGTGAGGGAGTTGTTTAGAAATGAAGATCAATATAATTTCCTACAGAATGTCTGTGATTAAAAGGATACAAACATAACCTTATTTTGTAGCTAGGACTTAAAAGTAGATGACATCAGCTTGTATATTTCGAACACAAAGCAAAACTAACACAGATGTCTACAAATCAGGGTCAGTCTAATTAGATCTTCTTGTATTTACTAAAAAATGAATCTTTGCTTAGGTTCCTGAAGTTCCCTAATCTGTATTTTGAGTCTAGCAATTTGTACTTGTGTAGTTTGGCTGCAAAACCCAAAAAAGGGCAGTAAAATGCTGTTACAGTATTATAGCCTACAAGTAGGTGAATCTTGCAGAGCTAAAGGAATTTCATACATCTGTATCCCACTGGCTGCCAGTCAAAGCCTGGCCATTAACAGAACAGCCCTAATGGGGTATAGTAAGCTTAACTAAGAGTGCAGACATATTTAAAGCCTACAACTATAGTTTTTACAGCCTCAGCAGTACTACCTATGAAATAATAGCTGTCTTCCTCATGCATATTACTACATAAAGTAGCAAAAAAAAGGTTATATGCAGAAATATGAAAAAGCTAAATCCAGTATTTCCAGTTCTTGGCTTGTGGATCTGAGCACAAAATCAACACCATTTGGATATGAATTTTCAATTCTGTTACAGTACATGTTACACATGTTACTACATGTTATAGTAACTTATCTCTCAGACTAAAGGTTTGGGAATAGGATGGTCAAACCCCACTAGTGGTTAGAATAGCTGCTACATAAAGTTAAAGAAAATTTATTTTTATATATATATAAAATATATGTTTTTAATAGTCTAAAGGAAGCAAAGTAAATCATAGCTGTGGTTTCATGACAGATTTTTAAGACGTGTAATGAGATTTCTGAGAAATTTAAGTCTAAGTAGGAAAGATGAACAGAAAGAAAAAATGAATGAAAGGAAACAAATGCATTGGATAATAGTGCTTTTTACTCAAAATCATATGGCTCAGTTTAAGCTCCAGGGAAGGAACCCAAGCTTCCTGAGTTCCAGTCCAATTATCATCTGATCTAATTTCATCTAAGAATATCCCACTGGCATTGTAGATACAAGATGCTTGTCCAGTTGCAGTCTATAAGATCATAGAATCACAGAATCGTTAAGGTTGGAAAGGACCTCCAGAGATCATCTAGTCCAACCCCCCCCGCACACGCAGGGTCACCTAGAGCATGTGGCACAGGATTGTGTCCAAATGGGCTTTGAAGATCTCTAGAGAGATCCACAACCTCTCTGGGCAGCCTGTTCCAGTGCTCTGTCACGCTCACTGTCAAGAAATTTAAGGTGACATATACTTGTTCAGTGTGGGAAAAAGTAAGGTTATTTTAAAACGTAAATATCTAAAGGGTGCAGGTACCTTGGGGTCATCTTTATGATTAAGACAAAAAATCTGAATTTTCAGTGACAGAGAAATATGAGCAAAGTAGATTATTTATCTGCTTCCTTTCTCACTGTGCTCTTACAGACAACCAGAATATAGTTCACCATAGACAGAATATTCTCACAGACAACTGTGGTGTTAAGCCTACCTACATTTTTTTCCCTCTACTTTTTGCTATAAGCTAATATTTTTTTAGAGCAGGCTAAGGTGTGTGTTTTTGAGAAAATTACCTGTGTATAAAAATTCTAGATGGTCAGAAATGTTAATTTTATGCTACATTATGCATATTTAGCCTTTTGGCTTAATGTTGTAGTACAGATTTCAAAGGAAATATTTTAAGGCAGAATTATTTAGATCAATATCTGTGATAGTCTGAAAAATCCACTAAGCAATAATTATTTTACTGATAAACTTTTTCTCAGTAAAGACATTGATTTCATTTAAAATGTTATCAGTTTGCTAGATAGTGAGATTTTCTGGACATAGACATTTATTGGAATGACAGTTACTTTAATAATCATGAGTCATACATGCCTTTTACTAATTGCTCTTTTTTCTCTCTCTTAAGTCGTGATATTTAATATATTCTGACATATCTAGCTTCATTCTTGCATCAAAAAGTCGTATAAAAAAGGAATGATGACAAAGAAAACTTTCTAAAAGGTATCTTAAAGTCTTACTCAGCTTTTACTCAGTTGTGACTCAGGAAGCTTCCAAATTCTTTTGAGTTGTTCATCATAGCATGTCTAAACAATATTTATTCATGTTGAAACATGCTTTGGATACTGGTTACCAAAACAACAGTTCCATTTCTTTTATCCAACTACTATAAGGAATAAGTTCATTATTGAAAAAGAAAAAAAAAAAAAAGAATATTTTCTTCTGGTGAGCGTGGATTTTTATCATTGAGAGGTTCCCAGGACAGGAATAAATTATTTAAGTCCAAGATAAACCTCTTAATATTTTAAACCTAACAGCAGGCAGTAGATTCACCTCTTGCTTTAACATTAAGGATCTGATTTAAGACACTGGTTATCATCTCATGTACTTCACTTGTTCTTTCAGTGCTGCATACACAAATCACCCACAAAGGATGATTAAGAAAAGGAAAACATTTGATGCAAATGTAAAGAAAACACTAGATTGCAAATACATGAGGTCAGACCTTGGTTTGAAGATATGACTAACACTGCTAAAGTCCATGGATTTAATCAAGTAGACTATAGCTTATGTTAAAAAAGAATACGATAGAGCATAAGAAGTGAGACACTGTTCTGATGCAGTTTTTATAGTGTAAGCATAGATGCAATGAAAAGGAACAATTCCATTAATGATATAGCAACTGTGACACTATGACAGTGCCTAAAAATGTATTGTGGTTGATATTTTAGATTTTAGGCTGACTAAAAAAAAGAGTCCTTATTGCCACCCCCGCCTTTTTTTTTTTAGCTAGAGCATGTTATTTTTAGTAGCTCATTTTTCTAATAAAGATTCAAAATTCAGAACTGTTTTCAAAGTCAACTGAGTATATGTCAAATTCATTAAAACTTTTAATTAAGAAGTAGACAAAGCATTTTGCTGATGTCAAAAGAGCCCCTTTTAAACAAATTTATGTATTTTGAGAAAACTATCATAAAAGACTACTTGACATTACTTGAAGAGAATTTTGAGTTTTTCATTTTGAAGAACTTTTTCTCTTCAGCATGCTACTTTATATTATAAAATAAATTCAGATATTAGAACTAATATTTATGTAGAGGAATCAATCCATCCAAACCTTCACATTTCATCCCATTTAAAAATTAAAGCAAACCCTGTGATGTCAAGAATTTCCACCGAGTGGAAAACCCAGCTTCTCAAAATATTCTGCTCTCCCAACCAGACAGTATAAAAGTTCTCCTTTAATTTTTTTTTTGGTCTTGCAGGGCAGATGAAGAAGAAACAACAAGTAGACTCCATAAGGGAAAATATTACCAAAACTACTAACTCCAGTGAAGAAACACTAGCAGAGAGAAAGTGTGAGTGTGTGTATGCTGCTTTTGCCTCAACACCCTTGTAAGTCTTGTAAGCTTGTAAACTTGTAAGTCTTTCATCTTCTTAAGAGTTTCCAGATCAACACCATCCACAAGAGGGCTAAGTCTTTGTGACATGCCATCAGGGAATTAAAACTTTCACAGTTATCAGACTAAATCAAACTAGGTTCCTTTTGGACAATGTTAAGGACAGGGTGAACTTTGTTACGGAGGTTCCATATATGACAAGAAAATATATATGACAATATATGTGACAATATATATGACAATATATATGAAATATGACAATAAAATATATTTCTCAATCTGCATTTAATTAACATTAAACATTATAAGGTTAATAAATGAACACACATTGCAGCAAAAATTTGATAAGGGTGTGTTCCAGTGGCATGACATGTAAAACTATCACTCTTTCACAGCAGCCTTCTTATCCTTTCAATATATAATTTCCTTCTCACAATCACTTTGTTTTCCCAAAAATGCTTTTAAAGGCCGTAGAATTTCTTGCAAACCTGCAAGAGCCTGACAAGCAAGACTCATAGTTTATGAGATGAATTTAGGAAAGACAAAGACAATGTTTCAGCTAATCCACTTTAAATGAATCTGCAAGTTTTTCTTTTTACATTTGTTATTGGATTAAAGTTTCCCAGACAAAAAGAACTCCTATGCCCATGTAACTGCAATTTCATCAGAAGTTATTTAGCACCACTCACCTTCTTAACTGTAGTAGGAACACACATTATAGTGGAGTAAGAGAAGGTCCAGCTTTCCAAGGTGCTTTACAGTCTGCTTCCAAACTCAAGGGTAAGGTTGTCTGAGAAACTGGTATCTATTTTAAAAACAATCTTTTTCAAACAAGGGAACATATACTGAAATCAGGTTAATTTTCCTTAAAGAGGGCTTCCTTTATCTATATCACTTCTTCCTTTTCATTCTCTTCTTCCAGTGAAAATCACCACTACAGCACCACTGAGTAAATCCATTACATTTCCACAGACTTCCTGTGCTAGTGTTTCATGCTTGCAACACTTCCTCCACTTCAGTGACACTGCTCCTGACATATACCCCTGAAAAGAAGAAAATCAGGTCTTTGGATTATTTCCCAGAGATTAATTTGTTGTGCTGAATGTGTAAATGTCTGTTTCGCCAAGATCCTTGTTGTGAGATAATTCCATCCTTTTCTGTTAGGAGACAGAATGAAAAGATCATATATAAAGAGTAAAAGATAGCATCCACTTAGTCTGCTTAAACTGAGATAAAAACATTACATCGAAATAGACTGGGATCAGAAGAAAGTTCTTATCTGGGGCTCTCACCACATGCATACCTGATCTGTAAATGTGACAAATTCATTAGCAACTTTTTTGAACTACAGTAGTGTCAAAATTCATGATAGTAGCTGAAATATTACCTCTGACTGAACAGCTATGTAAAATCAGAACATACAAAGAGGATAACAGACAATAATACATAAACAAACAAACAAAAAGAAATAAAATTTTCTATTACTGCATATTTCCAAATATTAAATTTTTCAACTTCCTCAGTCTTTGCAGAGTAATTAATTGAATTATCCTAAAGAGTATTCTTGCATTCAGGGAATATAAGAAAGTCTCAAGTACAGCTTGCACAAAGCAATATTTTAACTCACTCAGCTAGGCAGTGGAGTATGTCTTGTACCTGCTGAGTTCCTAGGAATTTGCGACTGGTTTTGAAGGCCCAGGAGTTCACCTATAAATATTCTTTATATTTGTAGAAGTAAAGTTCTAACATCAACATCATGACATATCAGTGGATACATGGAAGTTAACTTTATTTTCATATTTTTGCAAAAACAATTTTCAACCACTCGATATTCATTTTAGCAAACACATTGAGCTGTTGCATGTCCAAAAAAACTGTATTTCCTCAAACAAGTAACTGTACAGACTCTGTGGAGTTTGGAAATCTATAATATAAAGACAGGCTTAGTAATGTAATTTTCAGTAGATATTGAGAAACTTAATCAAATACAAAGTACAATCAACTTCCTATCCATAAGCTGGGTAACATCAAACATGCAAATAGTAACACAAGAAACTAGGATCTACATTTAAGTATCAATCAGGCATCTCAAGCTAGCACATAACTATATACATGGGAATACTGCATGTGGCAGTTATAGGCTGAAACTGAATTACTTATAGATATATACTTTAATCTATGATAAGATCCCATTTTAAGTATTTTTCTGTAAAACTAAGTTGTCTGGGATGAAAAGATCAAAATAAAAAAAAACAACAAATTATCTCATTTTGTAATGTTAAAGTATTTACTGAGTGGGTGTTTAATACACACACATTAATCAAGGTTTCCCTCCAGGGCCTGTAAGGCCTAATTAGAAGAAAAAAAAAAATTATTGGAGACTTGCCAAAGGCAAAATTCCTACTTTCTTGCTACCTGCTACTCCCATCTAATAATGAAGAAAGACTACTAGAAACAGCAATCCATCAGAGCGGCACATCAGTTTCAGCACTGATTACTTAGGTGAGCAGGGGATTTGTAGAGGCAATGAGTAACTTCAACAAATAGATAAGAAGTAAATAAAGTATGCTTCTAGCATATCTTTCTTATTTACGAGCATTCAGAGCTTAATGCTCATGATACCTCTGTAGGATAACTAAATCTTCTTTCTTCACAGCAACAGAAACTCAACAGGTTAAACACTAGAATGAGCAAAGCACTTACATACTTTCATCTTACATCGCTCTCATCCAATAGAGGGAACAAACCTGTGTGATAAACCTATGTGAGATTTATAGATGCCCTTAAAAGCCATCTTTAGTTTTCTCAGCTGCTGTAATGTGTTTAAATTTAAAAACACATTTAGGTTCATTTTTGCATAATTAAAGATATTGCTTCTCAGAACTGTTCATGAAAAGCCTCATTCTAGCTCTCTTTGGTACCAGCTGGTAAGAAAAACAAGACTTATTTTGCATAATTTGATCAGAAGTAGGATGTGTTTCTGAAGCTTTCTCATACTTCTAGGGGTTGATGAGGGTGATTATTGGATTATGGAGGAGCAAAGTGCTGCTACTCCAGCAGCATCAAGTTGCTCCCAACTTTCTTCTTGTCTGAGAAACTCTGCCTGTGCTTTTCTGACAGCGTGGACATACCCAGTGGATCCAGTTTCAACAAGCCTACCTCCCATTAAGGAATATATCATTCTCACCTCAGTGGAAAATCAGAGCAATATGCATTGCATAAGCAGACACTGCATGACTAAAGTTTTGTTTGATATAAACAAATTCATAACTTTTTTTTTGTCCCTAAGACATGTTCAGTGCATCATATGCAATAAATCTGCAAATTCTGAAATTAATGTACAAGTAAAGTGTGCCTGTAAAGTGTATGCACAGAATACTATACTTGTGATACAGGTACTATATAGAGGATCCATTGCCCATTGGAGAAGAATTTGCTTAGTTGGTAGAATGGTTGGGTTTGGCTACTGGTGCCAAATTATCAAATTCTTCCTACCCCAGTGAGAATTTGGAAGCACTCTTCCACATAATCCAACTGCACTGGATAGAAGAGGTATATAGTTTAGAAACCTAAAAGAAAAAAAAGTATACTGGTTACTATTACATTATATTACATTTTTCTTTACAAAAAGACATTCTCAGGCAGACTTAAATCTTCTTAGGCAGCTATATCTTGTGGAGAGTGGTGAGAGTAGTGAGGTGATTAGTAAAATGTGTACCTGCATTACTGTGAGGTCAACAAATTACACTGGGGTTACTAATAATAAGAGCTGCAACTGCTCCCTCACTGCAACAATGTTACATTTTCTTTCTGTATTTCTTAGATCTGCTCAATTAAAATCAAACCAAACAAACAAACAAACAAACAAACAGACAAAAAAAAAAAAAACTGTGAGGACTGGAATCACATGTGAACCTACCTAGGTGCAGTCAGAAGTCTCCAATGAGTCAACAGTTGTGGTGTAACTCCTGCTTTTAAAGCTAAATCTGAATTCAAGGGAATAATGACTGTTTGCTTTATGTGAAAATTTTCCTCCTGAACTCTGATAATACTCTTTGAATGGGGTTTGTTCTGCAATGAATTTATTTTGATGACTTATATTTTGTCCTGTACCAAGAAATAGAAGACTACTTATCACAGCAAAGCATCAACCTAGTTTACTCCTTGCTTTTTATATGCATTAACTTGACAAAGTCCTTCTGGTATCACTACCACAGGAAAGATTTAAAAAATAAATATCATTAACAATTACAATCTCGTATTGTTCCATTTCTGGCCTATATTGGTAAAGAAAAATAAATTGTAATTCATCAAAGATATGTGTTTTTATTAGAAACTGCAGGGAGCTGTAGATTTTATTCAGGAAAGACATCTTGTGATGTTGGAGAATCCCAGCTATGCCAAGAATTTTTTCTTGCTTGTGCGGTGAAAAAACAGATTAAAAAAAGCAATACAAATAAAATATTCATGTACTATCTTAACAGTCAATTAGTGGCATTTTATTGGTCAGAACTTCAAAATATTTCAGTTTACAAAAGAGTTTGATTTTTTCCTTCTCTGAAGCAAAAATCTGCCATGACACTTTAAGGAGTTTGTCACACTAGACGACAAATAAAGCGGAAGCCGGAACCTCTCCTTGCGCCAGCCCACCTGCCCTGTCCCTTTGACAGGGACAGCAGCCCCTGAGGCACGGACATCTGATCATTTTGTGAATCAGGCTCTGCGTCTCCAGCCTGGCAAACTATATTTCATAAGTGGCTCAGACATATCTGGTACAGAAAGGGCAATGATGTCCATCAGTGGGCTGAGGCAGACATCTGGGGGCAGTAATAGCTTCAGCTATGTTTAATTTATCGTCATGGGCCTGTGACAGCCCTAAGAACATGAGCCCAAATCCTGCACACTCACCAGATTACCACCAAAGCAGGTGAAGTCAATTTGCTGCTTGTCAAAATTACCAAGACAAGGCATGGACCCACGTCTCACCAGTGCGCATTGCAAGCAGTACCCTGTGGCAGGAGGGAGAAAAACTATATATACACTAGTTCATCAAGTCCAGCAGCAACCATTTCTCTGAACATTTCTGCTGATTTCTGAGAAGAAAGGAGGAGACTTCTGTGATGTTACATGGTTGAAACTCACAGTATTAGAAGGTTAAGTGCAACAGTGTTCAAAGTTTGGATGTTTATCTGAACGGTAGGACCCTTTCCTTTGAGAGTTTGAAAAGTAGTCACAAGGTCTATCCACTCTCATAGAAATGAATGGAAGTCAAGCCAATTTGTAGAACTCATGGAAACACGGAGTCACATGAGAGATTAAGATGACATTCTCTTCTACTTCTCTTCAAGGCAAAGATATTCAAGAGCAAGTCACCTGGAATATTTTGGGAGTTTTGCTTGAAGGCCCTCATTCCAGCCACAATCTATAATGGGATTTAACACATGTCCTGAGGCATTAAAAACAGCTTTTAATATTACTGGCAGAGTATAACTGACCAGACAACTCAGAAATAGGGCACTTGATGTTTAAACACAGTTTTGAAGTATTTAAATCATATTTGGTTCATGTTTGGAGAAAAGATCTTATCTAAAGCATAAATTAAATGGTGAATAAAACCTATGCCATCCTTGACAAACCTATTAGAGATATTATTTCATGGAGTAGTGCAGAAAGATTTGACTTATGTAATATGTAGATGCAATTTAGTGGTTACGGATGATTTTTACAGATTCCTAAATTATTTAATTTCTATTCCTGATACTAGATATCACTTGTACCTTGAGTACATTTTTTAGCTTCTGTTCTTTGTCCCATATGTTATGTCAGGTAAGCTGCTCTCAGCTAACTCAGATGATTTTTATTGGGACCAATTCCTCCATATTTTTACAGCTGCGATAAGTTTGGAGGAAATATAGTCCAGAGATCAAAGAATTACTAACTCTACTCTGCAAAATGTCAAATTTCCTTAGTTTAGTATACCAAGTTTGCACTAATCAAACAGAAAGAACATTCCTTCCAAGCCTTCCAAGGCTTAGGTTTTGCTTGACTACCTCAAGAGACAAAAAACTTAGGTTGTAAGTCCTGATGTGGTTACATCTTATGACTCATTGTGTCCTTCAACATGAGACTGCGTTGTTACACAACACTGAGGACAGGCACACATTTGGAGCACAGTGTATTTAGTCCTGGGTTTTACTTTACCCTTCTCACATGTGCTGAAGACATGGATATTTCTAGTGGAGATCTCATGGGAAGGAACGCTGCCCTGCCTGGGACTGTAGTCAACTCCTTATGCAGAAACATATTTGTGTCTGTGATGATCTCTCATGACAGAGAACACATGAAACCCCATAACCAACAAGTTTCTATATTTATTTGCATTTGCTTTCAAACTTTCACACAAAATGACACTCAAACTTCATCAGAGCACTAAGGTGCACATAGCATGTCATTAAGGTGCACACAGCATATCATTAAATGTTCTCTGTAGTTCTCTGCATCATAGGATGTGACTAAATCCTCAGCCCAAAAGGATTATACTAGAATTTCTAGTGTCTGGAGCTCTCAGAATACCTTTTGAAGGAAGGGGTATGCATGAGTTTAGCTTTGTTTCACAAAGTCATTCATGCTAGATGACTATGAAAAGCTACCCCCTAAGGCACAGATGACACCTGAAGTCCTGCCCACAGGGTGTGTATAGCCTAAAGGAAATTCAAACTTTAGCAAGGCCGGATAGCATAGTTAAATAAAACACACGTTTTGGCCTGCATGTTAATGGAGCTTTTCAACTGTCTTATGCTAATTCAACTGAGCTCATGCAATTAAAAAAGAAAAAAAAAGAAAGAAAGGAAAAAGGAAAAAAGAAAAAAAAAAAAAAAAAGAAAAAAAGGAAAAAGAAAAAAAAAAAAAAAAAGAAAAAAAGGAAAAAGAAAAAAAAAAAAAAAAGAACAGAATATACCCGTCAAGTTACAGCCAACTCTCCTGCTTTTACTGTGATTCTATACCTGCTTTGCAGGGAGTGAATAGATCAAGAGATTTGTAATCACTTACAGCACACTATTTCTCTTATCTATGACACTTCTGCATTCCAGAGAAAGGAAATTCATTAGCACCTTCTTGTCCTTTGGGGAATGAGCTGGCTGTCTTAGTTCAGCTGAAATTTGCCACGGAGCAACACTATAGCTCTACCTTGCTCTTGTTCATTGGTCCATTAGGGACTGGAAACCACATTACCTATGGCGATTCGATTTCACTGAAATGCAGCCTGATTTACTATCATGAAGCTAATAAAATGGATCCAAAGCCACTGAAACTTCTAGTTCATCATTTTTTTCACCAGCAGCAAAATATATGCCTTAAACGCATAGCTTAAAATCTGAAATCAGTTGAATACAGTACAAAACAGAACAGTGCAAAACAGCTCAGTTTTGAATCAATACTTTAGAGACACTATAAAGATAGAAGTTTGCTTGAACATTTGCCAATGATTCAGACTAAAACCTTCCCTTTGGGCTTCAGAATAAATGTTTCGTTAAGGGTTTTCCTGAGAGTTTACAGGGAAAGATAATAGCTGTGGTCTCCACCTTATATATACTCTTTTCTGTAATAACACAGAGGAAACATAACACGTTATGTAATAACAACCTTAGTTGTTTCATTTTGAACTAAAATAATCATCCGTAAATAAAAGTAGTGTAGTAGGAGTTTGGAAAAGCTCATCTTAAAAATAAACAAACAAAAAAAGAAGCTATGAAAAAGCTTCATTAAAATTCATGTAAAATAATCTGGAAAGATATACATTCAAACTTTTTTACCTCTTCGTTTCCTACAGCACAGAATTCTAAAGATTATTTTCAGAAGACCGATTTTTTTTTTGTTTTTCTGCCTAGAAAATCTAGCAGTCTGTTAGAAGAACCAGGAATCTGCAAAAATATGTACAAAACATGCAGATTTGTCTGAGCAGATCTACAAACAAAATACTGTTGCATTTTCTCAGTTTTGTAATGATTAAAGAGAAGTCCCACTTAGCTTAAGCTGGATGCAACATTCGTACTTTAAATGGAATCTATTCATTTCAGGACCTTCAGTTAGCAGGAAATTATGGTGTATGGGATGTAGGCATAAAAGAAGGCTAAGAAATATAAGCATTGGTTACAAGTGAAAGAATATGTCAGTTCAAGTCCAACCCTAGAGATGAGCATCTGATTAAACAGTGTGAACTAAATTTTGTATGGTGTCCACTCCAATGGTCATCAGACACTTATTCAAGCCATTAAAAATCCCTCATCATTACTGGCATCCTCATTTGCTGTTTCAGCACAGAGTACAAGACCCAACATGTCCAGGCAATTCTTTGAATTCAAGATCCCTCTCTCACATTCAGCACCTGCACTTGGACCGTTCTGGGCCATTTGCACTGTTGCTAGTGAGGTGTACTTGGCTGGTCTCAAAAATTTCCAGCTTGACTCCCCTAGCAAATTCACACTCAGATTTTAAATGCCTTTACTGCAATTCTGAGGAATCAGGGCTCCTCACTACAATCTAGAACTAGGACTAGAGATACAGTATGTGACAGCAAAAGACTTGCCTGTAAAGGTGTTAAGGCTTAAAGATCAGTCAGGTATAGCAGGTACAGTTTAAGTAAGCACATACTTACCTCTCTCTTTTCACACAATTTGCTTTTAAGATAGAAGAATGAGCCTCATTTAACTGCTGTCTCATGGCTGGCAAGAAGAATATCAGAGTGACATGAAAGACCCATAATAGCTGGGAGCAGACAGCAACTTTAAAGCAAATTCCTCTTTGTAACACCAGCAGTAAAGCAGCAAGTCTGTGATCATTAGCACACATTTGGAAGCACTGTGCTTTGCTTGTTTGTCACTAGAGGTCCCTGTCTGTGTAATCTCTGGAAATTAGATTTTCATCTTGGAAGAGCTTTGTGTCCTTCTTTAAAAATGCATAATTACATCTCAGCTGAATAAAGATCAGGAAGAGGTCTCAAAACTGTCTATGCTTGCAATAATTTCTGTGAGCCTCAAGTGACCTTCAAGCAGTGCTGGTTTACAGGCTACTCTTAAATTCCAATTTAGGTTTGGAGGGAAGGAAAAAAGCCCTAAGGAGACCATCCACTTTAAACTGGCAGCTGTATATAAAATAAAACAAATTGCTCTTCCTGTACAGGATGTTTCCTTAGGAATATATTGGGAACAGCTCCACTTCCCAATCAACAATAAACCGGTCCCAAAAAACATACTTGAAAAGAAAGGAAATATGTAACACGGTACATGACGCAGGCATAGGTGTAAATGAGAAACTATGAATCACTACTACATTTTGCCATTACTACTGCCATTGGGACAGACTAATGCGTAAGTGCAGTGAAATCCCCTAAACCACTCTAATCTTGCAATGCCTCAGGTTTCATTATAAATTCAAAATGCAGAGAAAGGTCATGGCTAAGCACCTCAGGTCTTCCAAGTGTATATTGACAAAGCTAAAGAAAATGTTTGCAAAACTCCCTGTGCAGATAAAGATTTTCATCTAGGTCTGAGTTTGGTACTCAGAACTGGCCTTGCTGTTAGAGGACAAAACCCTGGAGTGATATATTGTGTCTCCAAGTGCTTATTTGAATTTGAGTTGAGGAAAATTCTCAACCTTTGAGCAGTATTTTATCTGCTGCTTTTTTTAAATGCAAAAATGAAAACACATTTTAATGGGAAAAGAGACACAATTGCTCAGAATTTTCACGGGAGATATTTTCTACCACGTGGTACAAGATTAATGTGGGAAGGAGGCATGCTCCCAATTCCCAATGCGGTAGTGGCATTCTTTTCCTGGAGATAGGTTCACAACTGCGGAAACAGATGAAGGCACACTACTGACTTACATATGACCGTTGTTGTTTTTATTTATACTGGCCAGATGCTTGGAGGACAAGTAGTTTTGTATTTGCTTAATAGAATATATTTAACTCTCTTTATAATATTTTAAAACATTAATTTACTGTCCATGTACAGTATGAATTAGCTTGCTTTTGTCAAAGCAGATTAAAAAGGTAACCAAATTCTTTGTTTTCCTATGCTTGACTGACCCGAATAACCTGTCCTCAGAAAAATGGCCACTTTATTTTTACCTCAATAAAGCAAGTCTTGGGCAATATCTTAAATCGAGTTATTTACGTATTTCCCAATAGGATAAGTGAATCTTACAGAGCTCTTCTAAGCATTTCAAATACGTCTTGTGATTCAAGCTTCTCACTAGGAAAGGGAATACTGGACAACTTTACCTTGGTGATTCTTTTTTTAGAGGACTATATGGTAAAAAAAAAAAAAAGGCTAACATATTTATCAATAGATTTCATATGCAATACCAGTATTACCTGCCTTATCAAGAAAACCCCTTTTAAAATGTTACACAGCTCCCAATCCTGATGATTTTATGTTCTGCAAACTCATTACTGAACTTTATAGGCAGCATTTTTTGCCATAAGAATTATACCTAGCAGACTTTTCATATTCCACCACATCTTTAGCAACTAACATGACTGTAGAGCATGATATGCTCCTAGGGCACTATCTAACTAATAAGGCACTATGTAACTAACAAGCAAACTCTCAAGAAGCTCAAACTTCTTGCCAGATCTTTAATCATAGAACAATCATAATATTGTTGATACTTGATTGTGCCATACCATATGCCCAGAAGGCTGGAAAATATGGGGTTTAATGCAGAATGAGTCATCACAAATTCTATGTAAATAAAATCCTGGGAGGGATTTCGGATTTTCGCTCACTACCAGAAAGACAGCTATGTCAGAGGAGATTTATGAAGGAATGTGGAAATTCGCACAAGTGGAGAGGACAGTCACTTGTTAAACAAGGGAATTTCCATTCATTCATTTTCTTAAGAGGCAAGCCACAAAGTCAAGCATTTGAACAGGAAAACATACCTGAAAAAAATCCCTATTGAATAAAAATGGTATAATGTAGGTTATGTGGTTACAACCCAAACTCTAATATTTTTACTAAAGCATACATATCAAAAGGAGTTTCCCCAGGGAATATTTATTACAATATTCAATAACCTTGTCAATATAGGCCTAAAAGAATTTTGTGCAACAGTCAGACCTACCTCCAGGGAAGAAGGGATTTTGAAGCTTTAGGTAATTGAAATAATAAGATGAGAATAACAGAGTTACTATGTCTTCTGGCTGAAAATATCCGTTAGTCTAGCTGAGGGTACTATTTTTTGCAAAACTGTATTTATAACTGCATGTAAGGGTATGTAGTAGTGCTGTACTGTGACTCCACCAAGTCAGCACAGAAAGAGCTAAGAGAACCTATTCTAAAACTGGCAAACCCATGTTCTGAGAGTGCTTCCACTAAGAGCCTGATATGGTCGCTTTAGTCATTAGGAGGCTATGATCATTTTGAGGAAGTTAGTTTTTTGAATGCCTGTCTTGCTATAAGAAAATGTTTGAAACAAAAAGGGCCTGATGCAATAACTCTGTAAGCAATAAAATACAAGTCTAGCTAGGTGCTTTGGACCAACTATTTCAGAAAAACAGAAATTGATAGCAAGGACGGGCAAATAAAACTGGGGTAACACCCAGCCACATACGTGTAATTGTCAGAGCTTCTACTCTTTACCAGGACATTAAGAACTGGTGTTAACATGTACAGATAAATGAAAATAAGGGGATGAAAACTGATTGTTTCTGTGCACAGCTCCTTCAAAGCTGTGTTCAGAAACATTGTGCCAAATTATCAACAAATCTCTCAGCTTCTCTGTTTGAGAAAACTTAGCATTAAGCACGTTCTCAAATAGCGATGGGATCATGGGTAAAAATGTTGCATTACAAACTCCAAGTAATCAAGGCAAGCAAAACAACAAACAAACAAAAAAAAGGGATCCAGCCTGGTGAAGTTACAATCACGTAAAGTAAATCTTTTTCACGGATAGTAAATTTCAACGTGCTACATCCTATCTGCCTATTAACCTGGACAAACTGGATAACTGGGCAGTGAGAAATCTTATGAAATTCAACAAAGTGCAAGGTCCTGCACTTAGGGAGTGCCCCTCTACTCAGCCCTCGTGAGGCCACGGTATGGAGTATTGTGTCCAGTTCTGGGCCCCACAGTACAAGAGGGATGTGGAACTGCTGGAGAGAGTTCAGCGCGGGGCTACAAGGATGATCAGGGGCCTGGAACATCTGCCCTGTGAGGAAAGACTGAGGGAGCTGGGCCTGTTCAGCCTGGAGAAAAGAAGCCTGAGAGGAGACTTGATCAGTGTATATAAGTACCTCAAGGGAGGAAGTACCTCTTTTCAGTGGTGGCCACTGATAGAACTAGAGGAAACGGCCAGAAACTGAAGCATCAGAAGTTCCACCGGAAGAAGATTCTTGTGAGTCCTACTCCCTTTTAGGAACTTGGACGAAAGTCTTTATATGGGCTCAGCACCCTGCAGCTCAATGTGAGCTACTGTGGACTCTTGCCTAATTGAGAGCTGTGAAAATTCAGCCATGTAATTAGCTGCCTAAATGGAAGCAGTAACGTAGCAACTCAAAGCCCATGAACAGTGAATATGATACACAGAACAAATCAGCACTAGGAAAAATTATAACATGTCCTCTCTCCACTAATTCAGTTAAGCAATTAAATGTCAGTGTGGAATTATTGTTCTTTTCTTGGTATTGAGTTCACAGAGTATTCTCCTGACCTCACCTGACCTCATTTGACAAGTAAGGCAAGTAGGCCAGCACTTCTGTGCCAGCAAGGCCTGAAACGTTTCCCACAGCAAGACAGATTTTCTCAGGTAAAGAGGCTATAGGCCCCGTCTAGAAGTTGTGGATAGTGTCACTCAAACTATTCCAAACTTTATTTGCCAGTCCTATGGTGAAGAAAGGGCAGTCAGTTCCTGCTGGGTGTTCTTTGTTATACATGAAACATTTTTGTGTTCCGTTTCTGGATGAATCACTTTTAGGAAAGTCAGCAGGGAACCAATTTCAACATTGTGAATGAGGTCTTTGAAGTCTGTCTTCTGCTCTGTATCACAGCAGTGAATCAAACATTTACATATCTTCTTCTTGTGTTTCATGATGCCTTGTACATGCACATATGCCTAAGTATGATCTATATTGGCCACTAAATTTGAAATTTTTCTTTGCTATGGTATTGTTGTAATAAAACTAAAGTTCATTACAATTGGTTTTGCAGTAAACTCCATGACAGTGTGATGATAGATTTTTGTGCACTTCCTATTTTGCTATATCCACTAAATACCATTCCTTGTATTCTTTATTCTCCTTTATGTATTCTTCTTTGTAAATAACAGACTTCCCTACAGTTTGGGTTATGCCAGAAAATTCTTTGCAAATAAAGATAATACTTGTATAGATTGCAGACTGAAATGTATATACAAAGGAATAATGCAAAGGAACAGAATGGAGAAAGAAGAAAAAAGCAGGGAGGTTCAGCTCATGTCATTGCCCATAGGTCCTGCCTTAAAGTACTGAAAAGCCACAAACAAGACAGAGAACACAGATACAATCATATGCGGACCATGTTACACACAGGGCAACTTTGTATCTTATGAAAGCATACAAATAGATAAGCGTCCCTTGTTTTCTACCAGTTTAATATCATTGGATCACTAATGTCAGTTCAAAGCCACAGCTGGAGCGGGTCTTGAGGGGGAAGCTAGAGGACTCCTTTCTGCACTGCACAACAGAAGGTGCAGCAAAAAGATGTGGTAAGTACTGTTTCTTTCATAGTCATGTAAACAGATGAAGAAATACACTAAGATGCCTTCCCACAGAACTGAAGAATCTGTGTACCAATTATTAAACCTTTAAGTGCCTATAGTGTACTTATATGTGTAAGCACAAGGCTCTGACTTGTTCCAGCACTCTATCAAGGAACCTCCTCTGAGCTCTTCAGCCAACCTGACCTTCTCAGTCTCTCCAATTATGCCTCAGCTCCTCATTGGCCAGACCAAACTGTCCCTAAGTCCCAGTGGAATCCGCCAGACACAAAAGGGATCTTGGACAAGAAGATTGCAACTTTAAGCACCAGAAGCAGAGTCAAGAAGAGAGATGAGGAAACAATCCCAAATGGAACTAAATTGCTCTTAATTTTTTTTTCCTCCACAATATAGGTAGGATTTCTAAATCCTCTATAAAGATTTACCAATGTTTGTAAAATCACTAGGAAGAATAATCAGCAAATTTAAGCTCTGTTTATAAAAAACAGTAGAAAAACCTAGTCTTTAACAGATTTTAGGTAAATTATGTTCTTCTTATGAAAATGGATGCAAAAAGAAATCTGCTTCACTACTCTTATGATCTTTTTACTTCAATTTTTACTTTTACTGAAAGATTACAATCAACTATTTATACTGGATAAAATTTATAGGTTCACAGGCAACTTCTCTAATCTCCTCATCCCCTTCACACCTGTAAACTGGCTAGCTACAGTTTTCTATATTGACCCGTCAGGTTGAAAATAATGGTGAGCTGGTGAAGCAGACATGCAAACCTTCCACATCTCAGTTATCTGAAACCCTAGTCATGAGCTACAGAATAAAACCTGACAGACTTTTGTGCTGTAATTGTCTTGATGTGAAATCATAGGGTCTCAGTTGTTGCTGAAAGAATGGAGTTGGCAGAAGTTACACCAAGTTAAGACTACTGCTTTTCATAGCATGTGAGAGGTTTTTGGATGACTTTCAGGTTTCATATTGTAAAAAAAAATCCCTCACGCAACACATTTCATTTTTTCAGCACAAAGAAAGATATTTTTGTTACAGTTGGTTCTTGCATGCCATTTTGGGAGGCTAAATGATGAAACTCCTCTTTACATGGCTCCCTGGTGCCTGAATCACTTCCAAATTTTTAGCTGATTAGAGCCTTCAGAGTGTTCCTGCCCGCTTTACTGTCCATTCATCCCTTGTGCTCATTAGACAGATGCAACAAATGTAGCTGTATGGATTTGTTTTCTGAAGGTTTTCTGTTTTGCTTTGTTTTGTTAAAGGGATTGGCCTCTCTAAAATGATATCAGCTATAGCCCACTGCAAGAATGCCATTTTTATGGTCTTTGACTGGGCTCTGATATTTCAGATAATGTTGAGTGAGGTTCATTTTCTAGCCACACATTGAGAGTCGTGCTGAATAACATTAAATGGAAGATAGAAACGGATTCCGATCTGTGATCCCCTTCTTTACAAATGCCTTTTAGACATTTAGATTCTTAACTAATCTTAGCTGGTAAGTGGATCCACCTGTTTCCAGTAGATTGTTCAGTACAGCCACAGCCTTGCTAACTGACTGCTTGTCTCTTATCAAGGATGATGACCTTCAAGAAATGTTACACCCACAGGACACTGCACTGCTATTATTGATGGATTTTAGAAACACACACATACAAAAATTCAAATAAATTCATATGACCTTGTATAAAAAAGTTCCTTGCTTTTTTTTTTTTGTTAAGGGCTAGTGACTCTACTTTAGGGAACCAAGGACTCTTCCGCTTCCTTTTTTCTGCAGCACTTCAAAGCCGGGTGATGTGAGGGCTGACCTATATCCTCAGTGCCTATTCTAGCACAGAGCTGCCTGAGCCCGGATCAGGAAATAGACTGCACCTTTCCTCCCAGGATGGTGAGGTTACTGTTCTGGAGTGCACACCCTAGTGGATGAGATCTGACTCATCCCAAGCTGCTCTGGAGGGGCTTTGGCCATTAGTATCCTTTCCACACCCTTTGCAAAATTTCTGAATGCTTTTACTAAAGCAATCATTTCCTCATTAGCCAGGACATGCATGTCTGTGGTGTCCTCAGCTGGAACTTATGGCAGACTTAGAATATCCATATATCTTGAAGGTGACTTTTAATTGCCTCAAAGGCAAACTTAGAAGAGCTGACAAGTAAACAGTAGCATTCTTATTCTAATTTCCATTTCTAATACAGAAAGGTGTCCAGTTCAGAGAGATAAAGATCACGCATACACATGCAATGCTATATACAAAAAGCTAATACCATGTTGGATACACTTCATATATTCCCCATTCATGCACAAATTTACAGTACAGTTACAGTCATGGAAAATATTAAATGCAGCAAGATAAAAGAGCAAGGAAGGCAAAGCCAGAGTAAAGGAAATATAAAAACATATTTAGAAGTTAAAAGGAAAATCCAGCAGCTAATATTTGCTTTAAAAAATAAAAAGGCTAAATAGTCTGTAATTATAAAAGGAGTGTGGCCTATATTTGACTAGTCCATTCAGGAGGACTTAACAGCAGTTTCTCAAAATGCCAGTTTAGAAAACTGGCTTATTATCAGCTATGTCTAATGCCTACTGAATATATAGAACTATATATAGGGGAATATATATTCCAGCAGAACTCCAGTGGAAAGTAGAAAAACACTTCAGATTAGAAAATGAGCTCTTTGGTGTAGAATGAATATTTTTCATCTTTAGGGTTTAATCCTGAGCATTCTGGCATAATACGGCAAATCTCTTCTGGGTGGTTAACTCCAGTCATATGAACAATTGTCTTTAGTGGAACCTGCCACAGGCTTAATACTAAATGTGTCCAACTACGGTGGTAGATCATCTGAGAATGCTTTGCATTTTACAGGCTTGAGCCCTTCCTGATTAATGATATATACTAATATCCATCTATTTCAGTGTCTTGTTAGTCATTCATTCTGATATTTATTTCACTGTATTAATCTCCCATTTCTTCCACAGCCTCTCCATGCTTGTATTGGCACTCCCTGTGCATCAGTTCATTTCAACTTCTGGCTTGCAAAATTTCTTCATTTTTCATTCAAATATCTCCTAGCACTCCCTTCTTCACTAATGTACAAGATGACTCAACAATAAACACTCCACCAATTTTAAATGGAGTCATTATATCTCTAAATGCCGAAACTGAATCATCTCCTGAACATATTGCCACAAGACTTGTTCTCTTGTAGAGTTTATTACCCTCATTCATCGTGTCATATCTAAAATTAGAAAGTAAGCTCTTTGAGGTATGGGTTATATCTCTAACTTTGTTCCATAAAGGGCTTTTTAAGGCCTAAAACTAAATTAATTGATAACAAAAATCATAAAAACTGAATAATAGTTAACTGATAATTCCTTTACTAATTAAGGTTATCATTAAGTCTTCATGCTAAATTCTGTGAACCTTTCAAATCAAATATTCCACTTCACTGTGTAGAGGTCACATATGACCTCTAATTTTCACTGTGTTCCTGTTGATGAACTCTTCATAAGAGTTCCTTATGATTATTTCACTATGCTATTAAATTTTACTTACATTGGTTTACTGTCTGTAGGTCAACTATGAGTAATTGAGCTTGATGGAGGAAGACCTTGAGGAATGCTCTTTGGCATTCATTTTGTGGTCATTCATACTGAATGACTATAATCATGTTTTCTAGCCTCAGAATTTCTGAATAGGTGCCTTGCTTTTAAAGTATGTAAAGTAAAATGAGGGAAGAGCATTAGAATTAGAATAGTAAATCGGTTATAATAAAGGTTTCCTACTTATTGTTACTCTAAACTTGATATTCTGGGATAATACACAGAAGTTATTAAAAAGAAAGCTTAACAGTTGAAAGAGAAAAAAAAATCCAGAACAATCTGAGAATCCAAATTTGTCACCTTTTGTACAATTGGGCTAACATCATCTTTTTATATAAGGCAGTGCTTGTTAGTATAACTATCCCGTAGATTCTTCCAGGCTGTTTCATTTTTTGTATTAAAAATTGATCTACCAGGATAAGAAACCTTAGATACTAAAAGATGTTGAATATCTAGGTGACCCTGCGTGTGCAGGGGGATTGGATTAGATGACCTCTAGAAGTCCCTTCCAATCTTAAGCATTCTATGATTCTATGCATAGTTCTTACTGCAGCTGTGAAGCCCCAAACTGTGAACCAAGCAAAACACATCACTGTCTGATTTTTGGTCTAGTAATACTTTTTGAAGAGAACCGTAGACCATACAAAGAAATTGAAAACAAATACCAAATTTCAAATCATTTTTTGGTTTCTGAACGAGTTTTCAAATATGCCTTCTTTATCTCTGCTTTTAAAATGAACACATATATAAATAAAGTGAACAAAGACAGCTTTTGAATGCAATAATTTAGCTGGAATCAAGACAAGTCTCTTCATCCTGAAACATTCTACTGTTTTAGAAGCATATTTTCAAACTCCATCATGCAGAGCATATTAATTACTATAATCTAGTTAAGAGTAGGAGTTACTGGCATGCAATTTGTGCTCAGGTGAGTTGGAACTAGATGCGTAACTTGTACTGTAGGATATCACAAGAACAGGTTTATCTTGAATACTTTGGTGTATTTGAAAGATTTTCTTTCAAATCTTTTATTTCAAAAAGTCTTTTTTTTGTACCTGAACCCAAACATTGTATACGCAAACTTTCCATGAAGGAACCTTTTCAATTTCCAAAAGACCAGAGTTTGATGTTGTCGTAGTAGTATGTATATTTCTTTTCATAAGTACAACTGAATTTAACTATTAACTAAAAAAAAAAAAACTTTAGGATGTGAGCGCATATGTTTAGGAATGAGTAAGTATAAATGCCAGAAAATAATGGTTTATATTGGAAATACTGACTCAACCTTTAACTATAGAGGCATGAACTGTTACCTCTGTAATTACCAGTCAACCTCAATCTTTCCTAATTAAAGTTTTCTTCTGGCGGTATGTACTCAAGGCTAACCCTTACTGTTTATTCTATAATATATGATTACAATGAACCAAGTGCAAGATAAATGATGTACTTGTGTCTGGTTACATACAGCAGTTTGATAGAGCTTGGTAAATAAACAAACCTTCCCCAAAAAACTATGATATAAAGCAACTTGATACTTCCTCATTGTCAACACCACGTCATAGCACAGAGAGCTATGATACCTCAAACAGAGCCAGACGAGAAATATGAAATTTCAGTTTTGTAAGTTAAAGGTCAAAATAAGAAAGTTGTCAACATAACAGGACCAGCATCCTATCCCAATTTCACAATATCGCCCTTTTCACTTTTGTGAAAAATTTTTAAAATTCTATTAATACATGAATTGTGAACTTATTAAAGACATAAATAGTGCAAAACCAAAAAGAAACACTCCACATTTAATGATGAAATTATTTTATTCTGAGAATTCTTATTTTAGAAAGTTCATTAGATTAGGGGTAGTAACATCTGTTATAATTGACCCAATTTCAATCATGGAACAGTATGTTTTTGGGGTTTTTTTCTCTCAATTATTTATAGCTTGACCATATGTTTATCACTTGGGCTAAAATTTCCCTGCTTCAGGATGAACTTTTCAACTAAACTGGCTCAAATATTTCAAAGAACAAGGGTAGGCACTTGCATAGCTGTAATTTGCCCTTGGTTGTAAATAAGCAGGAAGAGATGATCATTAATTGCATGATTCCATAAAATTACTCCTAAGGACCCTTCACTCATTCAGTGTACAGGATGGCCAGTACTTCTGAAGTGAGCTGCTAGTTCTCTTTTCCTTCCTTGTTATTCAGTCTATGGCTCCAAACTTTATTTACTACACAGTGGGCTTAGAAGAAAACAGTCAAGATTAGAAAACTGTCCTTAGGGGTTTTATAGGGTGCCTTGATGTAGCAGATGAGTGTCTCTCAAACATTAATCTTTTGAACTTCTCCTGTGACTAAAAGAACCTTATCCTCATTTTACTGATGCACTGTGATTAAGACTGGGGAAAGAAAAAAAAAAAAAAGTAATCGTATGCCTAAATTAACATGCCTTGCAGTCTGTTTCTTCAAAGCATTAGCACTAAGTAGCACTGCATGTTCAAAAACCAGTTCCCACTGGCTTCACTTTTGTTTATCAGTTGCATCTACTTATTGGCTGGCAGTGCAACACAGAGCAAAATGCACACAGAAGACAGATTTATAGATCACAGCTGAAAATTGGCATAGACCAACTGACCAGTCATAGCTAGCTGAACAAGAGCTAATATCCTGAAGCTCACAAAAGAATCAACTGCATAACAGAGTCAGGTCTACTAGCCTCCATCATAAAGTAAATAGGATGTATATTTATTTCCAAATGTACTGGGATTATGTAAAATACTACCAGTTTTAGAAGGGTAAGTTGTGCATATATGAATTTTTTTTAATCTCTTTAGATATGCACTTAATGATTCCAACAAAAGCAAGGTTTTCCTACCACTCCAGTTGCTTAAGGAGGCCAGCAATTAATTTAAATGCTATGATATTTCTTTCAGAATTTACCATAGACAAAATTCAACATAGACAGGGGGTGTAGTAATTCGCATATTTCATTTTCCTTGCAAGGTAGCCCAGAATTGTTTATATTGCTTTGCTTCAGGGAGTGATATGCATCTTTTTATGTCAGTGGCACCCTAGGAAAAACAGAATATTATTCAAAAAGTAAACATTCATATGTAAAACTGCCTGTCACTGTAAGACTTTTATCAGGCAAAAAAATGATCAGGTCCAATAGAAAACTGAAGAGCAACTTGGTGAGAAAAATTCCTTTTGAGAAGAGAGGAAGGCTGTTGCCAGCTTGCTTTCAGGGATTAAAATGAGGTAATACAATTTTAAAATCCTTACATATCTAAGTTTTGTTGCAACAAGTTGAGTCTCAAAATGAGACTATAGAAAAAATAATAAAGATGTGACAAATCAGACAGAACCAAAGCAGGAAATCTAAATTTTTAATGTTATTAAACTTCCCTCTTGAGATTATTTTCTTTTTCGCCTGATAAAATATTTCTTACTGCCTATTGGAATGGAACAATACTGTCACCTAGCAGTTAAGGTTACCAGCAGAGGTGAACCAAATCAATGCAGGAAAAGGCGCCTATTTGAAAAACCCTTTCCAGGATCCGCAGTACAAATGCTTGAATGAATTTGAGATCTGGGTACGATTTAATTCAGAGAATCCAAACGTGGCACCACTGACCTTCAGTGTTTCCATGGAAGTGGGCTGGAAAAAAATCAATGACAACATACTTTGCTTAGGCGAGAGTCAATTGGCCCTATATGGTTCTGCTAGAGATCTATGCTGCAGCTTTTTCTAAGTGCTAAGCTACACTTCCCCTTAAACTGAATTCCCATGCACACACAGTTTCTTAGTGCAAATATGGCAGATTTGGATTCCCATTGGCCAAAATAGCCAAAGGTCCAGGAAAAACTAGAAATGAAACATTATTGGCATTGTAATTGGCACTAAACCAGATTATGCCAACCTTAGTTGTGTTTGGTGAGATTTAAGTACTGAGTTGTCCAACTGAAGTCCAAATGATTACGCTCATACATGTTGCTATTTCAGTTATAGAAGGTAAGCCCAAAGAAATGCACCTTGAATTTTAGATATACAAGTATACCAGTCCTTCATGCTGATTTTACAACCTTTTAATACTAATTTCTAACCCTGTGTTGATCACAGTTTCTGCCTTCTACACTAGTATGTTTTATCAGTGCACTACCATACTCTTCAAAAGTTTGAGTTTCAGGTAAGCTTTTTACAAACACAGTTCCTAGGTATTTAAAATAAGTTTTGAAAACTCCAGTTTGACTTGGCAATTTCCGGGAGAGCCAATGCTTGTAGCAAGTAGACACCTTCTTCAGACCTTTAGCCATTATATTACTTTCTTTGTTGCTTATCCTTCCTTTAGTCATAATATGAAGTACTGGCTGATTATACCGTTCATGTCCCTAGATAGTTCACTTTTTTCAGAAATGTCATGTGCAGCTAGAAGAGTTCTCTATTCATGGGAAAACCTGAAGTTCTGATGACATAGAACTGTCCATTTATTCCTAACAAGAGCTGAAAATCTGTGAACAATTAATCCTAAAACATAATCTCTACTAACATTAGAAAAACAACAGACATCAATTCTGCAATACAGGAACATTGCACCAGCCAGAAAACCAGAAGTGCTCTTACAATTGACCAAATATCATCATGGACACTTCATCTCCTCCAAATTCTTCCTTTTTTTCTCCTCTTGCTAGAAACCATTTTTAGCCAGCTGCCAATTCCATTCAGACATTAGGCCAATTATAGAATGGTGGTTTATCTGCAAATGATGAAAGGCAAGTAGAACAGTGTGTCATCTACTTCTAGCTGACATGTATGATGATATCTGATCTGTTCCAGATAACTGAATGTTAGTGAGAAAAAGCATCCTTAGAGGTCTCCACAATCAAAAGGTAGGTGAAATATTACAGAAGCAGTTTCCTACATTAGCTTTTGAATGTTTCCCTCCAAGATAAACTCAGACGTTTTTCGTATGTTTCCTTGGACTCCTACCAATTCTCTTCTCACAAACTGCAAGAGACCAGACAAATCTACTTTCAGGATGTTAATTATTTAGTCACAGCAGGGCTCTTTGGGCCCCATTCCCTGACCTGAATATATACAGTGATAGAGCAACATAATTGTCCATTGGTTACCTCTTCTATAATCCTGACTGGGATAGAAGGTTTGGCCCCAGAGGGTATTTAACCAGAGCACTTGTACCTGAGGTGAATATTTTTTAGCATCAGTCTAATTATGTTACCTTTTTTTGTTTGACTGTTTGTTTTTTTAAAGTGTTCCTTAAAGGAGTGGCTCTTGTCAGATCTTGTCAGGGAACAGATGTGATATAAACATCTTTTGTTCCTGGACCTGCTTTACAATGAGGAAGAACCCATTTTAGATTCCTTCTTAAGCTGAGCATCCCTTGGTATACATGTAGCCTTTGGAGGACTGCGTGTACCAGGCTCTCGGAAAAGAGGTAGATTTTATTTGCCAACTATCAGCAAAGTAGATTCTGTTGTTTGAGAAAGTTTTGCAAATGCTCTTAATGAAGAATAAAGAAAATCATCATTTAGAGCACTCGGTTCTCATGCAAGTTGTGACTGCTTTGGATTGGTGAATGCTCAGAGGCAACTTTTACCATTCTTGTGCTGTTCTGCTGTCCCGTAATACAGCTTCAGCATAAACTAGAAGTATATTATGTTCATCTTGAAGGTACAGACAGACAAAAAACGTAAGTACTTGAACCCCAGTGAACAGTAAAGAAAATAAACTCCTACTTGTTATTTAAGCGTAAACTGCAGCCAACAATAAAATTTAAGTTACGTGGTATTCATTGCTGGTACTGTACAGTGTTTGCAGACAAGTATGCACAAGTCCCGTCAATGGAAATTCATCTTCTGTAGACTGTGATTTTTCCCAGGTGAGAGAGGCTGACCAAGAAGGTCTGTTCCAACAGAACTCTTTGGAATAGCATGGTCTATACACGGCCATATACTATATTCCTGAATAAATGACAACACTTGTTTCCTTCAGCATCCCGACTTTGGTTCTTTTTCTTGATGTCTGTATCACTACAATCACTGTTCTGTCTGGTTTCCCATTACTGTCCCTCTATCTTTAGTTTATCTGACTTTTTTTTCCTCTGATCTTACCCATGCTGGAATGCAAGGAAAGAAAAATAGAAGATGCTTTTTTTCAGAATGGAAATTTAAATTTTATATTGAGTGTAAATTATGGAACATTTATACTTCATTTTTTAACCTTCTAACAAACAAAAATCCAAAAGAACAAAAATACATTAAAAACAGATATGAAAAGGAGAGAAAGCACAAGCCGATATCAGCACTAGATAGACAACTCAAGAGAGCTGAGTTCTCCTCTTCCTATCGTATAGAAGTATCAGGGCTTCATCTAGTGTTCATAAAGAAAATTACAGTTAAAAAAATAAAACGTAAGCCAAACCACAATATATAATGATAATTCTAGCTTGCTTATTGGAGGACCAGATATATCCTTTTTAACTGTTGTTAGGAACAATATCCTATAATTTGAATGAAACTCAAACCGCTGGTTACATGTATGCCTCAGTTTGCCCACTATGTGAAGTATACTGACAGGGTGCGTTGATCTACAACTCATATGCAAGTACTCAAGACCGTTCTGAGTGATGTTAAAGTTTCCTTGAATTTTGCATTGTTTTTAAATCAACATTAGGATTTTCTTAACTGTAAACCTAATGAAATCTGTAGGACAATTTCATTTGTTTTCATTCTCCAGTTCAACACAGGTATGTCTAGAGGTTCAAAGGACTTAAAGCAATGCACTGGCCAAGCGTCTTGGCCAATAATTTCAGGATCCATCATATCCCCTTCACAAAGATTAGTAGGAAAACTGTTTGTCACCTGTGTGTCTCAACACGGCTAAGGCAGTTTGAAAGGAAGTCAATCTGGTCAAAAATCATGACTCTTGCCAGGCCACTCCTAGTGTGGTAGAAGAACTACTCAGTCCTGCATAGAAATGCAAAATCTAAACAGTGGCAAAGAAACATCTGCTTGGGAATGACAACTATGCTGTGTGCTGAGCACAGCAAGCTATGCAAAATATATACATTTTCCTACAAGATGTCAGTTATAAATAGCTCTGAACCTTCCTAATTCCTTTTCAGAACAGGTCCAGAATATTATTTTTAAGAGCAAGACAAGATTTATAGAAATAAAGGTAACAAAACCTGTGATTTTGCATTAGTATGGACTATATCACTTCAGAAGTACACACAGAAAGGAACAATTTGAACTACAATTGAGCATGGCTTACATAACATCCCCATTAAAAAAAAAAAAAAAAAGTAATCTTACTGATCTAGACTATTACAGTTAATTGTTGTACAACATGAAAAATGTGGATGGAACATTTTACTTGGAAATATTCCCAGTGAGAAAATCTTTATCTGCCATACTGGTTTCTCGGTGTTTCATTTAAAAAACAGCTACCTGCACTCTTTATGTTCCCACCAGATATAGTCGTTCATAGACATTTATTTCACACATAGGAAGTAGTCAGAATTCCTTGAGCAAGTACACCATAAGACAGAACATTACATTACATTACTATCCTGAGCTGAGTGCTGGGATGGATCTGCCTTAGAAAAAGCTAAGCCGTATTTAAAGTAGCAAGGGAGATTATTTTACAGCAACTTGCAATAATTCTCTTTCGCATAAAGGATTCCTAAACTCACTGTCATCTCCTCCCCACCCTATCTTTCCATAGGATTTTTAAATCCAAAGCCAGCCACAAGTCAGTTTGAAATCAAACAATAGTTTACTTGGCACTGAGGGCATTTACATAAGACATAATGAGCCATCCTTCAGCATCGCGAGGCCACTAGCACAGTTCTTTGGTGCATGAAGTGATATACAGCACCCCAAGACAGGGTGAAGCAGTCATGTTTTGTTGTTCTCCATCCACCATGACCAAAACAGAGTACTGAGGATGGTTAATTTTAGCCCAGAGATTAGGTCAGACCTTCAGTAATTCATACAATCTATTGACAACGCATTTACTGAGACTTGCTGCTAACTCACGTTTAGATAGAAAATGAGGAAATAGATGTTTTTCAGTTACTTCAGGCCAACATGTCCCAACGAGTCCTTAAAAAATAATAAAAAAAGCTATATTATCAGAATTGTAGTTTGATTAAGCTTATTTCAAGAGATTATTCACTAGTACAACAACAATAACCACTGAGCACTAAACTGCATACCCTTATTCCCTTTGGCAAGCACTCTCATGAGCTCTCCAACCAAGTATTTTGAAGAATCCAGTGCAAATACTTTTCCATTAGCAGCAAAAACAAGAACACATTTTGACTCATTAGAGCTCTGTCTAATATTTTCAAAAAGCAGAGTCTGGAGTTAGGTTCTAAAAACCTTATTTAGACCTTCTGGCTTTTAATAGAAAAACAAGCAAGCACAGACATGATGGAAAATCATTCAGAATGCAATATGATTTCTTGAACATGTTTGCTAGCTATTAATTCTGCCATATCTCTGAAGCTGTGACAAGACTAATGGAAACACAATATGCAAATGAAAGACAAATGCAAGAAAGTCAGGGTTCTTCTCTGTGCTAAGTTATTGTAAAGATCTGAAAATACTTCTTTTTTTCCCGTAAGACAACTATTTTGGAACATTTAATATCATACAGGCAAATAATATAAATAAATAATAACTGAGGAGCACACATAAAGCTTATAATCAAGGAGCACCATGTTTCCTTATGCTATATACCCAAAGCCTGTAATGAAGGAGCACCATGCTTCTTTAAGCTATATTCCTCTCCATGTTCTCTTCACAGTTTGCCCTAAAGCATCAACATACTGTGTGTATTGTGGGATCCTGACATCTGAGTTGTCTACTTGCTACTACTATGGAACACTTCATTCTTAACACTTTGCAGAAATCCAACAGATAATCAAAATTATTTTTCTCTTTTCTCGTTAGCACAAACTTCCCCCTCTGGGTCTTACTTTGATCAGCTGTACATCTGAGCCCAGTTTAATGAGGTAGACAATCTTTCTAGGAAATTCCTTTCTTTAAACTTTATTTTAGTCACTTGAGGTATTTGATATTGTCTCTCAGGTTTTGAGGGGATTTTTTTTTTTTTGGTCTTTTCAGTTTAGTTGCATTTCTTTAGATAGCCAATTCATAGTTTCCACCCATTTTTGGAGATTTATTTTCATTGAAAAAGAAAAAAAAAGGCACCACCCAGTATCATCACACAAACAATTTTGATTAGGATTTTTAAATCTAATTAGTGACTTGAAATGTCTTGATATCTTGATGCTTGAAAAATTTACCAGCTTCCTTCATCATTAGAAGAAAAGCAATTACCTCTTCCTAAATAAGTCAACCTATTTAAGAGAGCTGAGGTAAGACATTCAAAGTGAAGACATCCAGGGTCTATTTTGGTTTGAATCCCGACTCATGATATCATGTATTATTAAAGATAGCTCCCTTCTTTGCAAATATCACCGTAAACTGTTCAAGACAGGAATCTGGCAAACCATGATGCTATTTTTTTTTGTTACAGGCGTAGATATCATAGCAGAATCCTCAAAGAATCCAAGAGATACTTTGAAACTATTTCCCCAGTTTGCATTAAACTGCTTCACAAAAGACAGCCACACTAAATGCAAAAAATAATGGCATAGACAGTTCAGTCCACCAAATACAGTTTGTCCTGTGATAACTTAATTGAAAGCTGTATACTGCAGCAATCCATAGCCTGAAATAACACAAAGTGAAATAATTATTTCAAAACCTTATCATAAGGCTAGATATTTGGTTGGAATTAATTGCTGAAGAACTATTTGATATTTTGTTTACAAGACTACATATTTCTCAGAAATATATCATATGTGATACTAAATTAGGAAGTGAATTTTGACAGTGGTATATATAATTGGATTGCAGACATAGGTAGGTTCCTAGTTGTTTCATCAAATTAGCGTGCAACTATCATCATGCAAAATGAAATTCTGATCTCACTAAACAAATGAGACCCCATTCCTTTTGTTTTTCAGCTTTCTCACATCTTAATTAAGACATGAAAATATTTGATTTTTCTAAAGCTTGCCAGCACCTAGAAAAGTTAAAAGCACAATATTGATGTACAATATTTATTACCACAGTGACATATTTTATATTAATATATTAATATTTTCAGGTGTTGGACTGCTAAGAAAATTAAGCCTGTGTGACAGGCTTCTTTCTCTCTCCCTTCACCCCCTCCCCCCCTTAATGAACATAAAATTGCAATCAGCTATTTTTCAGTTGAAAGTATATCTTGCCTTAATAATGCTCCCTCTTCTTCACCGCAGCTTTATGAAACTATGTATCTAATTACAAAAAAATGGAAAATCACATTAAAACTTTGGTTGCTGTAATACAAAAACATTAACAACCCATTCACTCTGAAAGTTACAGAAATAGCATCAAAACAGCTAAAGTAAAGGCTTATTAAAATAGCACATGTGCTTAAACAAACATCTCAAGCAGTTTTACTAGCCAGGATCTTTTTCTTCTTCTTCAAAATCTGTGGCAAAGAAACCTTACAAAGGTTGTACCAGTAGTTCAACTTTGAATAGGTCCCAACCCACTCTGCAGAAAAGATAGGATGAGCTAATAATGAACACCACAGCTTGTGAAAGACTCAAAAAATAAAACAAGCATATTTTTGCTTTCCTGATTACTTTTTCTCTACCAATTCCATATGCAAACAAGGTGAAATGTCATTGTAAAAAGTCAAAAGCAGAAGTTTTTAAGTTCTCGAAAAGATTTATTTTCCAAGGATATTCTGGCTTGCGCCTACTGTTATTTGAAGGAAGACGTACATCTTCAGTCACATTTGTATGGCATTTTCAGCATGCCAAAATGGCAGTTGAATATGTGTCATCTAGATATATATTTTAAAATACTACTAATAGATATATATTTAAAAATACTACTGTTTTCTAAGACCAATACTATTTTTCCTGAAATAAGTATTTATTTAGTCTGGTAAATTCGCTGATCTAGAAAGCACAGTTTGCCCTGAAGCATTAGCTTCAGGGCAAATTTATAAAATAATATTCTCAAAATAACTTCAAAAGAAAGATCAGATAATGTAAATGATTGTCTTTAGCCCCTCAAATATAAGCTATCTGATTTTCATTGAAGTCTTAACAGCATCGTAGTCGACACAGTCAAAGGATGGTTGCATCCATTGCAACGGCATGACCTGACCTTTAAGCACTCTCAGCCGCACTTTCTCCATCAACACAACAATGCTGCCTCAACACTACAAACATTTCTGAAACAAAGTAGAAAGACCTTAGAGTTGTTAAAGGAAACAAAATTCTTTTGAATAACCTTTTTATTATTTTCAATAATCTTGCCTAGAAAGCAAGGTCAGAAACACGATGCTGTTTCAACAGATTCTAGGTTTCTTTAGGTAAAACCTGTAATAGTTGTGAGCATAATGTAAACACTTACATCTTTGTTAGCAGCAGTCTCAGCATCTTCCTGTGCTTAAGAAAGATACTTAGGCAATTTAGCATATCTACTAAATTAGATTTCCCTCTATTCTTTAAGAATATATATTTGCAGCAATGGCCAAAATCCAAACTCAAACTCTCCTAAACTTTATACTTTTTATACTTTGCTTCTTCAATGCTGGAGAGAAAGCACAGTGTCTCCCTCTCACAAAGGGTCTGAAAGATATGATGAAGCTTAGTTTTCTCACGATTTAAAGAACGATATAAATCAACCAAATAATAGTTACAAGAACCAAAATACACTTGCTTTTTAGGGTAAAAACCCCTTCAGATTATATGTAAATACAAGCTTCCATAGGGAAAAAATAGATATACTGCAAGAAAATTTTCTGGAAATTAACAACAAAACAAACAAACAAAACCCCCAAACACCTGATACCACAGAAACAGAATTCCAACTTAATTATGTAACCAGAATTAGGTAAGAAAAACATTGTCAAGACTTTTTTTACTTTTCTATAGATAAGAATCTTCTACTAAGAGGCAACAAGTTTGAAAGTGAAATTTGTTCATGGGTTTTGCCAATGCAATTAGCTACAGTTTGAGGAGGCATCTTAAGATATATTTTATTAGAGCTAGATAGTTTTTTTAAGAAAGCAATTAATTAATAAAACAAACAAACAACATAATGGAGATAGCACTTGAAAGCATGGTGGATATAACACAGAAACTTGGCTTGGTCCATCTATTTTTTTTTAATGAATACATTGGGTTCTACAGAGAGCAGGAAGACCTGTGCTCAGATGGCGTAAATAAGTAGTATTCCACACCATTCAACAGTTCAATATTAATTTACTTCAACCAGGTCACTGACACCACAGTGACTAAACATATATCATGATTTGGAGATGTTAACTGCAACATTTTCATTTAGAAATCACTATTAAATTATTACCATATACTTCTTTCTACTGGTAACTGAAAATAAACAATCTTCAGACATATTTCTACTTCAAATACAGCATTTGAAACCTCTATCCAGATATATAAAAATAACAATAATATAACAATAATATTATACTGGAAAGCCCACCAGCTAACAAAGCACATAAAGTTTTAAATGCATGTTTTTGATCTACAAAATGGTTAGCAAAAATATTTTCATGCAATTGTCAAGGAATTGCTCAAGACAGTTAATAATTTAACATAATAGCTAAGCTAGATATCCACTAACCAGGGTAATTTATATGGCTATAGCATGTTTTTCCTTTTCCCAGTAACAATTGCTTTGAGCTGGAAAGACCATCCACAGTGAGGTCATTAAGGGGAGTCAAATACCGGTAGGGAAA
>NW_010585781.1:0-26995 GCF_000705375.1 Tinamus guttatus | reverse complement strand
ATTTTAATGAATTCCATTCTAAATACCCTAAAATTCAAAAATTATGTAGCTGCATGAACCACAAGTAAGGTAAGCTGCCATGGCCCCCTTTTCAAGGACTAAATAATAGAGCATTGCAGAGTGTTCCGAGTTCCTTTTTCAAAATCCTTTCTCTGTTAATATATTTTTGTAAAAAATAAATCCTTTCACTTTTAGAAACTGTGCTCAATACTGAGTACCGAGTTTCAGTGAAGAACCTGGAAGTATAAATAGAATTGTAACGTTACCTTTTGAATAGTAATTTATTTAATAATTGAGAGAGACATAGATAAGAAAAAAAGAGAGACCAAATGTGCAAATATAGCGGTAAAAATCTAATGGATAAGGCTATAGTTAGTTCTGCATGGAATATGAAAGATTCATGTGACTGACTCCACGTCAATACATCACTTCTAGGCATTGTTTTTTGTTCTTTTTCAGAAGAGTAATATGTCTGACAAATACTGCACGGTCATTTCTATGAATGAGACCCCACTGATGTGTAGACCTAAATTTAAAGACGTTTCCATAACTTCACATCTCTAATGGTTAAAAATCTTCCAATTTTCCAGTTCCATTTATTTATGAACACTTTATTCCTTTTGTTATATCCTTGTGCCAACATTGTCTTTAATTTAAATAGCTCTTCTCCCTCCTTGGCATTAAGCTCCATGATGTATTTAGAAAGGAAATCATATGCCTTCTCAGCCCTTTGACAATGCTGAATTGTTCCATTTCGTTACCCCTGGGCATGCTTTGAACAAAAGTGCAATGAACTAGTCCCTTCTTTCCAAACATTAGCTTAAGAGTTGGCTCTCTGCCACTTGTCACTCAAAGAGCAAGTGCAAGGCAGACCAGTTGAAATCACACAAATTTCTCTGTTATTGTGCGGCTTGTTTTGTCTGCCCCTCTGGTGACCAGAGCTAAGAAGAAACTCATGAGACAGCTGAGAAAAAGTGCAGTACGCAGGGAAAAAAATGATCACATTTAACAGTCAGTTACTGTTGTGTCAACCTTATTAATCATGTGGACTGTTATGAAAGGTATATTCATTAATTATAGTAGAATTGTATCCAAAGACTAATCCTTTTATATTACGCGGAGTTTTGTGCCATCTCTGTAGGAAGCCAATATTTCCATTTGGATGTTCCTTTAAGGAAAGTTTTGGGTGACCTCCAGGGCACTCCAATACTGGCAGGTCTAGTGGAGGTGCAGCGAGTAGCGTATCTTGATCCTTTAGCCTGCCGCAAGACTGACATCAATAACTGTTTCTCTCTGCAACGGATGGTTCGGATTCCTATTCCTTCCTTAAACCAACTCCTGTAGGTTGCATTACTCATTCCCTCAAAGACACAGGTGCAGCAGGTTCGGTGCCAGCGAGTTCAATACTGCGCAATAAAGTCAAGGCAAGGCAACTAATCAATTTTCTATGAAACACACCAAGCCCTCCAAGAAAAATAAAATCCGGAGTTAATTTACTCAGTCACCATCACCATCAATTATATATATCGCATATTTAATATTAATTGCTACTGTGAATTTACTCAGCTTCTTTTTGCTTTATAAAGCAATATTTGCTTCCCTAATGTAAAAAAAAAAAAAAGTACAAAGCAAAACTGTAGGTCTGTGTACAAATATCATCCATCCTTAATGGACCAAAAATCAAAAATCTAGATCTTTAGGCTGAATGTATTAAAATCAAATACAAGAGGAAAGCTTCCCATGCTCCATTGCTTGTGCCTGGAACAAAGATGCTTTTGAACCACAAACCTGCATTCAAAGCTTTAGTTCTGATCCAGGCTTTTGGCTTGAGACCATCCCTTAAAAGGAAAAATTAAGCGCTCCCAGAATATTCAACCTCTCTTTCTGCCACGTGCGTTAGAGCAGGGACTCCTCCCCTAATGACCATGACCCAGAATAAGTGAGAGCTGGCTTAAAACACTTCACCATTTAGGAAAATTTATGGCACTGTAACTACTGAACATTTGGTCACAGCACTTTCACTCGAGGTTTGCCTAATGAGCCTGTAATCATTGTCTTCTTTCTGAGGGTTTTGGTCCCGATGTTCACCGAGATGCTCCCGTTTCTTTGGAGCAGTTACCTTGCGGCAAAGAGGAGCCAGGGCAGCACTTTGGAAATTGGGGCAGGAAAGCTGGGCGATGGGGAGAGCACTGGCCATGCTGGGGGTCCAGCTGGGATTCCAGTGGCTGTGGGACCCTCTGGAAGGGGGAGGCAGCCTAGCCTGAACCTTCCTTATGCTGCTATGGCTATTAAAGGTCATACTCAAAGTGAATATTGTGAAACTTGTTTCAACTTTTTATGTTGAGAAATGCATGCATTCAGTGATAAATACATCCAACCTAAAGTACATTTACTCATGAAGGTGGACAGAAAAAATATTTCAACTGGTATTTTCAAGGAAGGTATGGTTGTTTCTCATTCCCTCGGAGGTTCTTGACTCCCCTGAACTGAGGCAGGTATATTCCAACCACTTGGAAAACAGCATAAAGTTGTTGAAAGAACATTTTGCAGAAGGGTGACCTCAGAAGTAACCCATTGCCAAAGGCAAAAGCTTGTTCCCAGGAGCTCCTCGGAGACAGCTCTAGCTCTTTTACACTGAGGCATCTCTGCGTATCCCTCCGGCGTCCTGATTTCCACCAGCAAACGATGGCAGACCCCACATCCCTCAGCAAGAAAGGTTCTTAAAATAGGACACCTATAGCTCTGCTCTTTTGCACTGTGTGAAATTTTATCCAGTGCGTGAAGAGTAGAGATGAGAACAGGAGCATCTGCACCCTGCAACGCGGACCCAAGTGTGGGGACACCACGGGAAAAGTCTGCAACATCTTTATGAAGTAGGGAGAAACAATAATGCTAATCTCCTCTCCCACCTACTTAAAAAGAAAAAATAATTATGTCTTCAGTTGAGACTGCAGCTCATACAAGCTCTGGATAGCAGAGAACATTTAACCTAAAAATTTGCTTACAAAGACATTCTTCTTTTAGGAAATGAGTGCTGTATGAGACAAAGGTTTTCTTAAATCTAGATTTAACACCATTCTAATGTCTCCTCTTTAAGCAGTGACTGGCTATATCTACTTCTCATTGAACAGTGGTAGGATTCACCAGAATAGTACAGTATTCTTTCTTTATTTGTAATACAGTATTCATAAGTAATTGAAATGAAACTGTAAGTGAAACTGAAAAACAGATTAATCCAATTAACTGTAGAAAACAGAGGGCTTGGATTGTTTGTTAAGACTGAACTAAACCAACTACTAGTTATAACTTCTTGGGACCACCCATCTAAAACCATTTTTTTTGGCCACTACTACAGGGATGCCCCAACCTCCTGGCACAGCCACAAAGGAATTAAGTATTAAAAATAAGAACTAACTCATTAACTCTCCCAGTTCCCTGTAGGTGAAGGAAATCTTGTTACAACCTGGGTAAGTTGTTTGGCATAGCTGGAGATGGTGTCATAGCACTTTTAAACAAATAACTTTCTTGTTAATAAAAGGAGAAGTTTTATCCACACTTCTGCTTGTTTTTTCATTTCAGATCATCCTAAGCAACTCAGTTTTTATTCCTGTGTATCAGACTTAATTTTTGAGACCTGACATCAATGCTTTGGGTCTGCTATTCGATTTTTCTCTCTTTCCTGATGTCTAACGGAAAAAAAATGTGATTTTCAATACCTCTTTTTTATTTTTTTTCAGCTAATGCAATTATCTGTGTCAACTTTCTGTTATTTTAAAACTTTAACTACAAGACTGACACAATTACCACTTTTGTGTCCTCACAGCAAGTGGAGCAAAATATTTCATGATAACCAGGGAACTGTCCTTTGATCAATCTCTCTGTGTCCCTCCCTGTGAAGTATAATTGCATCCTACCAGCAGGATCCTCCCTCCTCATTGATTACCTCCTCACTTTATTTCTTACTGATTTATTTCTCCCATTCTCAGCTTTAATTAATGCAGATTTTAGTTCTTTTTTTTAATTTTTTTGTTCACAGACAACCAAAACTCCTATCAGCCACATGTGTATATGTATCTGTATTTTTACAGCAGTTCTCTTTTCAGTCCAATGATATGTTTTGCATTCTGCAGACGCGGTCATCGTACCTCTCACAGAGCAGGAATCATTTCGTTCTCATGATCTGCTTTTGTTCTTTAGTGTCCTGAAAAACAACTCTAACACCACTGTCCTCCTCCTGTTTGGCTCCTGGCAGTTGAACGGTGGCACCTGATGCTTCTGGGTACATTTACAGGCACAGGAGCCATAAGTCATTACTGTACAAATGAGCAGCAAAGAGAATGATATTGCCAATTTTCACTGATTACATACACGCTATTATAGAAATAGCACAGAAAAAAAAAAAAAAAGAGAGAGATTTAATTAAATGACTATGCCTGACAAGATATTCGATGGTACTCAGCTTACCTGAACTAAGCAATTGTGTCTGACATGAACTTAAATCTTACTGAATGCACACATAAACCTCTTGACTTTGAGACTGTAGTTGTTTTCATATTGGTGTGTGGGTCTGGAAAAATCAAGGTTAGATTACTTGCCTCTATATTACTTGGGCACCTTGGAAATGGGAAAGTCAGAATGTTCCTTTAAAACAAAACAAAACAAAAAACCCTCCTATTTTAGGGTGTGCAGGAGAGGGTTATGTCATAAAGCAACAAGAAGCATCCGGAGACCCACGTTGCCTAAAAAAGTTATTTTTCCTGATCTTCCTGAAAGAGTGCAACTCTTAATTTGTTATTTTACAAGCTCAATCTCTAAATGAAAAATAAATATATCAAACTCGATGAGATTCACAAATGTGCAGATAACCGTAAGAAATACTTAAGCTTTAGTTAAACCTTATTTGAAGTTGCAGCATAGAAATTATCTTTCTCCTAGCGCTGGTGTTGATATTGCATAGCTTGCTTTTTGACTGGCACAAGGTCCCTCAGTGTCCTGCGGCTCAGGGATTAGAGCATCCCCCAGGTTAAATGCCACTCGCAGTGCCCTATATGCAGCTGTTAACCTATGTATCTCATTCATGCACAGATTCTCTGTTTATCCGCCCCACCAAATATCACTCACACAGCAGTCAGTTCCAAAGGAGAAGTAAGAATATTAGAAAACATCTTGCTTTTTTAAAATGAATGTGAAAGCACAGTTAGAAACTGTATTTGTCTAATTTGTCAATGTTCTCACTGTGTGATATGGATACTAATATTGGAATAATAGTTAATTTATTATTATTATTATATTGGCACTGAAATGCTGCATTTTCTATAGCAACCTTATCTGTTGAAAGTGGATAAGCCTTTGGGAGAAAAGCCAGTGAAGGTAAATAAGAAGACTCTGTCTTAAAATAGTGCCACAACTGAGGAGGGATATGTTTTAGGAGCAATTTGGCAGACTCGGATAGAAGCATGCAGTCATGAAAAAGATCTCATGGAGCTTGCATTATGTATAGGACACGCAGGCAGACAGCTGTTTCTGGCTGCTTTTGCTCCAAAGCTCAAGCAAAATAACCTGACCACATCATGCGAACGATGGAGCAGAAGGTGCCGAATGTCCTCTTTTGTCCCTGACTTTGCAGGCCCATATTGGGGCATTTAACCAGGCCAAAGGCCTATCCCACATGCTAGAGTTTCCTATAATAGTTCAGTTGGTCCTGAGTTGCATTTTTCATGGTTTTACCAATGCAGTGCATTATTTGAATGACCTGTTTGTTTGTTTGTTCTTGTTCAAATATGCCATGGGAGAACACTCCTCTAATCGGTCACCATCCAATTGATTCAACTCCTAGTAAAATCAAACCCAAACTTTCCCTTGATACCAAAGTCATGTAATCCAAATAGGAAACCCCTAAAACATTGGCCTTATTTCACTGAGTTATTTTCCAGATCTATCTTTTCTATTCATGATGTAGCTCAGCCTTCTTCCTCTTGTTCTCCTGCTAACGCTTTCTCCCTTGGTCTTTCAGAAGCACCAGATACAGTCTGATTTGCTATACAACACAGAGAACGATGAGACCTTCCCAGTTTCATCTCAAGGCCCCTCACTGTGTGTTCAGTCCTTGAGAAAAAACCACCAACTGCTGCATGCTCATGTCCTGTAGCCACAGAGCCTGTTTTGCTACGTGCAAACACTCAGTGAGAAACACCATTTGGAAGTGAGGTAAAGCCCGGGTTGACTCTCACTGAATGACAGTAAGAGTGAACTCTGAGAAGCCAAAATATGCTTGATTTTGGGAAACAGTCTTGATTTGGTAAAGATCTTGCCGATATGGTCTTTCCTTTTTATTCCTGGAGTCATCAGGCATGCACAAACCTTGATAAACCTATTTCTCGGATCATTTTGTAAGGCAATGAGCACATATATTATGGACAGTTTGACAGTTTTACAGGTGTGAAACTCCAAATATTGCCAGGTGCTGCCAATCTTTTTATGACCTGGCGCAGTAGACTTGCAAATGTCCATGACAATGGCCCACAGAGTTGATCTACCAGCACTAAGTTAACTATGCAATCTCAGCTATGAGAACTGATAAGAGCCTCACTTTAAAGGTCCAGCAGACACAGCAAGGTGGTGATTACCCACCAGCTTCTCCATGGTATGCACAGGAAGGTCCCTTGTCTACAAAAATAATTGAGCAATCTTCTGCCGTGCTCTTTCCCCGTTAGGCTCTGATGTTGCCGTGAAAAACACCCCATAGTCAACCTTGCTTTTCCACCCTTGAATTCTGAACAGCAATGCAAATATTTGCTCTGTTGAGTGTAGGAAGATGCTGTAAACCACACGCTCCAGGTGCTAGGCGCAGCACGCGCTCCGTGTTTGGCAAGCAATGCCTGTGATCCGAAATTTTCGGTTAGTGAGCAAAGCAATGCAGTGATGCTTTTGACTAAATAGGTTTAATTACCAAACCAAAGTTGAGATAATAGACAACCTGGCACTGTCAGGCTGTGGAGAGAGCTGCAGCCAGCTTACTGGAGTTCCCATAGCACTACACATCTGATATCCATCCCACCCTCCGTTTCTTGTTGTCAGCTTTCTCCTGCTTTAGAAAAGTAAGGAAAAGTAGAAATTTTACAATTCTGCCTCTGTACCTCCATGTATAGAAGGAATGGATTTGCAAATGCTGCCAAGAAAACTGCATAAATGACATTCAAAAGTACTCTGTAAAATTCTGATTGCACTTTGGTGAAAGGACATGAAGACTTCATTGATATCAGAATAATCTATCAGTTTTCATGCTGCATAATTATTTCTTGTGGAAAGCTGTGCTTGGAAGAGGAGGGCCGGAGAACACCTGAAGTACCCATGACCTCCAGTGGTGGGAAACATTGCCATAGGTGTTAATATCTCTAGCAATTATTTGCACAAAATCATTGTTATAATGAAACCGATTGCAAGACTGACTTCATTTCCCTTAAATTCATGCATTTGTTTTTAAAAGGGATTATTTATATTACACTTTTTTCTCACATGCCGTTTGATAGAGACAAACTTAGGCACCGCTGATGAATTTTTGGTAACTCTTCTAATGTTTCTACTCATCTTAGAGTTCACTGTTTTCTGCTATATTTATATCGGAGAGTGGAAATCTGATCTTTCAGAAAGTGCACATTCAAAGTGAGCTAAGCACTTATCCATTTACCAGAATATTATGTCCCAGACATCTCTGGCCTCTCCACACAAAATTGTGCCTGATAACCTTCAGGGCCATCCCTATCTACTAGACAAAGTGCATTCTGGCCTTGCTTTCATAACAGTCCTCAGCCTTTTCAGACCATCATGGTCTGCATGTTCTGCAAGTCTTGATTTTATTCATACTGGTGTGACCGATAGACGTGTTGGACATCAAGCCACCAAGGTCCCCTTCCACTCCGTGGGGCTTCCTTTCCTTTGCTGTGATTCTTGGAGGAGAAACTCACTGCAGACAGAAGTTTGGAGCCCACTTCCATGCTGCCATGAGCACTGGTGAGAAAGGAGTTTCTCGCTACAGCTTCCACATTCAGTTTATATTTACTCTTACAAATTTTGTAAGCATTGCATCAGTATATAGAGATATATAATGCTGGTGGCCCCCATGTGTCTCCAGAAATGAGAAAGAAATGTATCCTTGGCAGGCGGATTCGTTACCTCCTCTGTTCTTGATGTTACAGGACTGCTCCTTTCTGGGGTTTTTGCTAAATAACTCCCCATCCACAACCCATCAGATGATGGCTATTTAAAGAGCTCTACCCGTCCTTCCGTGTACCTGCAGCAGAGCACTTAGCACACCTCACTGATTTAATCTGCTGTGACTGCTCTGCAGATTAAAGACAGCTCAAGATAGTATCCATTAGCAAACTCCAGCATAATAAAGAGTTTAAAATAATAATTGTATACACTGGCAAACACCTGCCAAACCAGAGAGTCTATTTTCCATTGACTGATGTTGAACTGCATTTTGTGTTACAAGTTTGTCAGTTTTTCTTCAATTGAGGTTTTTTTCCCCTTAATCTAATATTAAATATCTTCCAATGGTATTTTTATAGAAATTGTGCTACATCCTAATATAGCATTTGGAAAGAATTTTAACAATTTAACCTTATGCATTTACTTTTGTGTATTTAAATATGCAGTCATGCAAGTATAACTAAAGCTTTATTATACTGTTCTTTTAATCTGATTAAAGGGACTTTTATATTTAAGCTTGTCCCTATAAAACAACATGTCTGAGACTCTGCTACTTTTTGAAACATTCTCTGAATTCTATCAGTTTGTCCGTTTCTTCTTAGTAACATAACGTTGCACACTGGATTCCTGTCTGAAAGGTATTTCAAAGCTTAACACACTGCATGAGAATGTAAGTATTTTACAAGCAATAGATCTTTTTTCATTTTAATGTTTCCATTTTATTTATCATGATCTGGTTATTTTGATCTTTAATGTGTTACTATTAAGTATTCAAAATCAATAGAGAAAAAAGATATCTTCCCCATAAATCAGAAGTTATTTTCTTTCCAAGATGCTTCAGATGCTTTATAGGGATTTCTTCTTTTATTTTGCTATGAGAGAAGAAATAGCTACTTTTAAATACCAGACATGCACCTTGTACAACACATGGACTAGGGAAGGGATCCATGTGATTTAGACAAAACTAGAATGTTTTTCATGATTCTAAATCTGCACAGTTGCTGAAACTGTTGCTATGTTACATGAAGACATTTTGTGGTAGCAGAAATTGTTGAAGAGATTGAAAAGCTATGCCAGATGAAACACAATGTGATACAATTCAAGTGTGTCTTTTTCTCTTTTGCAAAATTCGAAAAGGTTACTACAAAAGTTCCCTTCAAAAGTAGAGAAAAATCCCTTGTTTGGAGCATAATTGTAAGAAATGTGAGTGCCAGCATATTCTCTGAGGGCTGGTTTCTAGTTGTTTGTTTTCTGGTTGTTGTGGGGTTTTTGAAAAAAAAAAAAAAAAAGAAAAGAAATAAATATTCTTCTTTTAAAAGCATCTGTTTATCAACCATGTCAGCCCAATTTACTACATACTTAAGAATCCTATAAAGCTTACTGAATGATGATACTAAAAGAGATTTTCAGGTTCTCATTTCATGTTTTCTGTGTAAATGCCTAAAAGACAGGATCCTGCTTTGTTTCTCGAATCAAGACATCTCAGAAAACAGACAACACTATTAGATTCGTGCCATTGTGTATTGGAGGGTATAAAACTGGGAGACTTGAAAAGTACATTTCCATATCACAGATAACTATACCGACCCAAAACACACAGAGAAATAACCGTGCCGTTGCCTTCCTCTGCTTCTGCTGGTGAAGCTGAGGTTGACACCCGTCCAGACATGGTGCTGCCTCATAGGGTGCACACAAGAACCCTTTTTCCTCTGCAGTTGCAGAGATCGAAAGAGGAGTTCATAATCTGCACTTCAGAAGTGACAGCAATAGCTAAGCGATGTTTTTTTCTTGCTGTTTTTTTGTGAACAAGAGCAAAGGACAAAGTTATTGCACAGAGGAAAAGCAAGAGAAGCCTATTGCCTAAAAACCCACATAATGAGGGCAGCAACGCAGGGAGTGACTTCCCTATAGATTTTATTAAAGCGGGCCCCAGGGAGGCTTGCTGTCAAAAATCCATTGCATAATAGCTTTCATATTTTTGATGAGGCGAGTAGTACAGATTCTCTATAAAATAATCTTAGCAATGGTTGGGATTAGATTGTTATTTGCAGAGAGGAATAGCATGTAAATGCATAATCTGGAAACAGGATCTATAAAATAATCTTAGCAATGGTTGGAATTAGATTGTTATTTGCAAGTCGTACTCAGAGAGGAATATCATGTAAATGCAAAATTTGGAAACAGGCTAGACATCCAATGGAAAAGGACAAAAATCCCCGTTCTTGCTTCACTCCGCTTGTTTGGGGTAGCTGGATGGGGTGAGCTCATGCCTTCTCATGGGGGATCACGATCACTGCTAGAAGCCCACTTAAGCATTCAGCCCAGTTTCCTGATCTCCTTCCCTGGGCATCGCTCACCCTTTCTTTCCTTCTGCTTTCCCCTTCTTTCCTCTTACTACCTGAGCACAAGTCTCAAACTAAAGGGGTTAAGTATTAGCTTCGATAGTGGCTAGTGGAAAACCACCCGGTGATTAAAAGGAAAAACATGTCTATGATTTAAAGCCGTAATTTTTGTATTAATAATTTGGTGCTACACCACTCACCAAAAGCACAAAAGTGACTCCCCCTTGTTCCCAGGCGCTGTCTGTAGCGACAGGGCTGCAAGGCTGTACAACAAGAGGTAAAAATGCTAAACACAAGGAAGTTCCACCTTTGCCAAACTCCCAGGAGAAATCTGAAACATGTCATATTCCATATTGAACCATTTCAATTTCTGTATGAATTTCAGATGTTACGAGGAGAGGACGAAATTTGAACAATGCAGATTGTCAAATAATTGGGGCAGATCTAAATAAAATGGTCTAGTTTCCAGAAGACAGGCATAAATTATAGATCTTGATTTAGAAGGGACATGCAAATGTCACAGCAGTCCTGGTGAAAGATGATGAGCTTCATACTGATGCCAGGAAGGCTTGGAGCTGCCTCCACAACCAGAGGATACGTCCACAGGTTATTGAACTTACAAGAATGGTGTGATACCCACCTGCACCATTGAAGGTCAGCCTAGGATCTCACCATCTTCCCCTGTTATTGGTTGATGACTGCCGATAATAAATCTTTTACAAGTGAAGAGTAAACATTTTTTTCTACTGCATAGGAACCTGCAGAATTCAACTCCTTTTATTTTTTTTTCTATCACAGTAATAGTAAAGACTATCAGAAAACAAATAGCTAGAACTCAAGCACACAGATCAAGTGGAAATGGTAGGGAGGAAAGGGATGTCAGTTTGTGTAGATGTTAATATAACCACTTCTTAAGTATAAAAAGTGTGAACCATTTTTTTTTGGTGTGCGTGCATATATATACACACACGTATATATATATTTATATAAACTTTGTGGGCTGACAATTTTGTTTCTGATATTATTTAGATTTACAAGGCTTCTTCTGAGTTTTGTTTACTGTGTTGTATTTCTTAATGATCGACTTGCTGCAGTAAATAATTCAGGAAATCATCCTGTATGCTATTGTTCTTCAGGCATATGGATTTTTTTTTTCTTCAAAGCTTGAGTTCCTACTGTATGTTGAAAATTTCAAAGCTCTCAGAGGAACTGAATACAGGTTTTGTAATTATAACAATTTCTAGCCTAACACCTGTACATCTGCTCTATCCTTTAGGGAATAGAGCAAAACAAAATGTATGAATTCCCTCTGGATAAAATGTGACAGGATTTCCATTTCCTATTTTTTCAGACCACCTAGGCTTATAATATTTGGAACATTGTTGTTCTAAATATTGCTATTAAGCAATGGTGGATTGTTGTGAAAACACAGACAAGATGCTCAGCACAGCTCTTCTAAACAAAATGGACTGCACAAGTACGACTTCTTTTACAGAGATGCAGCTGGATCTTCACAGACCATAGCAAAAATAGATATAGAGGACTTTACAGTATCAGTCTTTTATGGAGAGGCATCTTGAGGTCTTCAGCATGAAACCACTAGTAACTGCTTTTTGTCACATGGAAATATCTTCCTAAAGAAGCCTTTTACAGGTGTTCTAGTCTGATAAGTGTAACAAACACTGCAAACTTCCACTTTTTTTCCCCTCTGGAATAAAACTTGTATTGTGTTTGCACATATGCATAGGCAATATAAACCATTATGTGCAATTGAACTTCGTGAAATGTTTTTATAATACCATTCGGTATCACTGCGCTGCATATGTATTATTTCATGTAAGAGAAAATACTGAAATAATGCACTAAGCTATCAAGTGAATATGATGCTCTAAAATTAAAATATTATTGTTCTAGGGACAACTTTCTATTGTAATTTTTAGAAAGTATGGCATAATGAAAATGATCTAATTGATTTTCACACCTGTAGCCCCCAAAAGATATTAAAAAACATGCAGAACAGTGAGGAAGTGGGTAGATTTGCAGGTAAAGCATAGCGCTATGGAAGCTAATGACAAAAATTCCATTTCACCTTGGTGTTTTCTCAAATCACCTTTGAAGACCGGTTACTCTCTGCCTCCCTTATCATTTTAATTATGCTCTTACTATTTTTTAATCATATGCAAGCACTAGGTTGTGCCTCTTGTGCTGCTTGTGTATTTTCCACCATTTGAGGCGTTGAAAGCTGGGGTGGGAACACCTGATTAAAGAGAATATCTGAGTATTTATTCCCTGCCTGAGACTCCAGGCTCAGACACTAACTCCATTTCAGCTTCTTGAACGTTTTGGACGCTCTGGGAGCATCGGATCTTCCTCTAACTCACACCACCACGGCACCTTGATGTTACCCGAACAAAAACAACGTGACCTGGCTATGGGCAGCAGCTCTCTGCCCAGGAACTGCCCGGTGTGGCTTTTACTCTGTAGATGACACTTTTCACCCGTCAAAATCAGGCTTGAACACAAGTGGCCTTGCCTGCCCCTATAGAAGGACACGAGGAAGAGGAGCAGGTGCAGGGAGCTCTGGTCCTCCGGCCGCTGTTTCTCCTGGCCGTTTTCTTCCTCACTGCTGTGTTCCCCAGCCTGCCCTCGGGTGGTTCATGTTCTCTGCTTATCACAGGATTTCATCATAGAATCGGCCCGAGCTGCTGCTTAGCAAGATGCAGCTTCGGTGCTGGAGTGACTGACAAAGTCATAAGAAAGTAGAAGATAAGAATAACTAAAAGCTAAGAGGTGTCAAGAACAGCTTTTTAAAGATCTTCTCAGCAGTAGGTGGTAACATGGTAAAGCACTCTTCCTAGTTCAATCCGGTGTTTAAATAATTACCAAAGGATGGGGTAAGCTGGTCCTTTCACTTTTCCACCGAGCAGTACTAATATCACTTACACTGTCAGTCCTTGCCTTGCAGCAGGGGACAGCCGTACTCACGCAGCTGCCATCAATAACTATCCCTCTACACCAGAACATAGAATTAGCTACCTGCTTATAATCCAGCCCCAAATCTCCATTATTTCAAGGCATGATTTGGAGGTTGCTTGCATCTGTGATCACTCCAAGCACTATGTTGTCGAGCAGCATGACTAAAAGACAAGAGAAGAGGACCCAAGTCTTCTCTGCTCTTAGCTTGCTTCCTACTGCTCTCCAAATCCCTGCTCACTCGACTACTGCATTGTGCTTCTTTCCATGATCTACTCTTGAGTGATTCTGTTAGTTCTCTCCAAAAAAAACCTGGCTACAAATGGTGGGATAATGTCTTCTGGGACTACTTCACGTTGTGCTGGACACCAACTATTCTAATTTTGGCATGTTCTTGCTGATCCAGTTATCCAAAAGTGTCCTACGGGTCTTGAGCTCTCAAATACATAATCTTAGGGTTACAGTCTACACACAAACATGTAATCTTAGGGTTATAGTCTACCAAACACCTTTATTGGGTTGTTGCACAGCCCTCTCAAATCTTCAGATGATTGAAACAGCAAGGGAAAAAAAGAGGGAAAATAGTGGCCATGGGGATAATATAAGTGACAGATGGAAATGCGAGGCAAATGCCATGAGGTTTGGACCTGGCATGGGAACAAGATTATCCATGTCCGCTGCGGCAAATGCCATGAGGTTTGGACCTGGCCAGTCTGCCCAAGGAGCTCTTTGTGCTATGGGAACAAGATTATCCATGTCCACTGGACTGAGAGCCAAGGTTTTCTCCATTCCAATGTCTGCACAGATGCTGAAGCAATTTGCTCTTTGCACCACTGAAGGCACCTCCAAGAGCAATTTCTGGTTAACACAAGCAGGGACTCAGGGAGACCCTGGGTTTTGAAATCTGGAGCAGGAAAGAAGTATTGTGTTCTCTCCGTCCAAGGCTTCATATAGCAACCTATCTCTTCTCTTTACATCACAGGTCATTACACTTGGGCAATTGCTTTCTAATCTGTGTTTTTCGTATCATTCCTGTCACTTTGACATTTGGAATAAAGGCCCTGGATGGCATAAACAAACCTTTTAGCTAAAAGGAATGGCTAAAAGGGATGGGTAGTATCAGAAATGGATCTTGCAGGGATGCTCTTTATCTTTTCCTTTCTACTGCTTCATAACCCTTTATCTCCTCCCTACTTAGAGCACAGATCTTCTTAGTTCCTGCTATCTAAATTACAGGTCTTTCAGCGGTTTATTAAATGTAAAGAAACATGGATCTTTTGTGTGGTGCAGTAGGGCTCTCGTTTTTGTTAGCTACTAAGTCAACACTCACAATACGCTGTTTCACAATATGGCTTTTCTCCTATAGCTTCACAGTGTCTAAAGGCAGAGCAACAACAGCATCAGAATAAGAATGCGAAACATGACCCCAAAATTTGAGGCAAGGGGAATAGGGTTGATGTTTCAGCATGTGCAGAATGTTTGAATGCGAACTCAGCAGATGATTTTAATTTTTTCATTCGTTGTGAAAGACTCGTTGTAAATACGTGCTCCTTGACAGTGAGCTGAGAAGCGCCTCTTCAGCCAAATGCATCAAATTAAAAATATGGCTAATTGCATTGACAAGTTAGCAATGGAAGCTCATGTTCTGTTCAGAGAAAATGAAAGATGCCACATTCTACTAGCTGAAAATATTACAGAAATTGTATGGTTTCTAAAAAACAAAATAAAAATAAAATTGGTGTCTTCTGTCTTGAAAGTTTAGCCTGAAAAATCCCCTCAAAAAGAGAAGGGGTAAAGACAGGTCTTTAAGCCAAAGTTAGAGAGAGACATCAGAAGTATAGTTTAAAGTATATCCTTAAAGTAATATCTCTATCAAGGAAAGCAATACAGAAAAACAGTCTGAGTATCAAAACCAAGAAACAAATTAAACCTGCATGCTGTTTTTATGCACGTATATAAAAAAAGCACCAAGCCTTCCTTCCCAAGGAACAGCACCTGTGTTGTATTGGTGGGAAGCAGATGACAGTTGTTCTCCCTTTCTGCAATTGATGATGGATCTTAATCTGCAGTTCAGTTCTTCTAGGGCACTTTTAAACTAATTTTCTCATTCTGAATGCGTACAATATTCTGGGTATAAAGCACCTCTTAGACAAACTAGCATAGTGGCTTACTTCGTACACTTAAGGTTCAATCAATGCTGGTTCTCCAATTTTTTTTATTAATAGTTTTCTCAGTGTATTTTCAAAATGGTAGACCATTTAAGAAATACAAATCTATAATTCCCAAGCTGAGGTTTTTGAAGGAAGAGGATTGCATGGGTGGTGTTTTCATCTGGTAATAGAGAAAAGAAAGAGTGAATATCATGCCAAATTCTATCATATTTCTGGGATAGGTTTCTTTAGGTTTAAGAGTGAATAAAAAAAATCCACAGGCAGGAAAGAAGTTTAACTTTGCCTAAACGTGAAGAAAAATCCCCAGTTTAATAACATCATTTAATTTTAATTTGATTATGGTAAATGTGGTTCCAATTAATTTTACTTAGCCAGTGCAGATGGAGCCAAAATCGTATCGAAACATCTGAAGAAAAACCTCAAATTTTCTCTTAGGAGAAATAATACTGAAATTGCCTTGCTGTGCTTGATAGAAGCCATGGTGAGTAGCAGTTTGCAGTGCTGAGCATTTAGATGGTCAGAGGATGCCTCTGATAGCAGCACGCAGCAGTTAGTTAACATTGCTGCTCTTACACACTAAGTCATAGATTAGGAAGATGAACCGTTAGTGAGTGAATTCTCAGCATTTACAATTACTTCTCAAAGCCCTGTGGAATGAATTAATTGATTTTTTTAACAGGAGTAAAGTCACAGAATTGGTTAAGCCATTATGTAGGTCCCATCAATGTTCATATATGTTTCTAAGCTGTTAAATATCTCCCCAAATATGACTTGGGGTCACTTTTGAAAATCTGAGCTGGGGCCAAGGTTCCGAGGAAATGTCTAGGCGCACTTGAAAGTCTAGTCTGATATTTCTGTACATGTTTAGTTGACTAGATGACTATTTACCATTTAGCCATCTAGTTAGTCTAGATGACTATTAAGTTCATTTATTGGGATCACACTCAAAATTTGTTGTGCTTTCTGTCTTCTCCCTTATTGCTCCTCATCAGCTGTGTGCTGAACTGTGCAAATGTTTCTTCTTTAGTAATGACTACTTATTTTTCATTGACTTGTAGAGCAAATAGTGCCATGTGCTTGTTATTTTCTTTCCTCCCTGCTCTGAAGACATTTCTCCTTGCATAAACAGCCTGGATTGCTATTAATGTTTTGATTTGGAGATAAATCCCCAACCCAATGAGTCTTCTGATTTCCCTTCTGGTTTGCATGGGCTCACGCTTCCCTTCTCCCCCTCAATGATTGTTGTTGTTAAGAAAATTTTCCCGTCTGTAGTTAGTGTCTCTTTCCATGAACCAGAACTTTACAGTCTGTACCAGGGCTTGGCTCTTCTCAGCTGGAAAGGATCTGCCAAGTTCCATTCCCTTAGAGTAAGGAACTTGCTCATTTTGCTTTTAAAATTGCCTTAAAATTAAATAGGTCAATTTTTGTGGCAGATGATTGTGCAGTGTGTTTCAGTAAGACATTCAGAATGGTGCTCCTAATCCTTGGAAATCTCACATATTTAAGTTGTGACATTTACAAAACTACCTTGGTATCTGCTCCTCCTTCTCTACTTATTTATTTATTTATTTATTGCAGCATGGATAATTCTCAGCATTCTACGCCTCATCCTTCATGGTTTGGGATGTACTCAGAATTACATGGTCAAATTCAAAGTGAAAACCATGTACCTTTTCCTATATCTGTCTTTAATGTGGCCAAAAAGTGGAAAGGAAGGAAAACCACTTGGAGAAAAAGTTGTCTTTATATATATATAATATTTACTGTATTGTTAAAACCCATCGAATTCATAATTTTCATAGTAATAGATTCCTGGCAGTGTAACTAAGCTCAAAACCTGGTGTGTTTCTGTTGTCTCTGCTAACCCCTCAGCTCCTGTGTTGCACCCATGAAGATGGGGTGCTGCTGCTTCAGCAGAGCCTGGGAAAGATCAAGCAGGATCTTGAAAAACCCAAACGTCCTGTAGTGACTTCTCAGCAAAGTGCTATAGCAAGAGCAGCTATAGCTACAGCAAAGTGCTATAGCAATTCCTCTGGTAATTCCTTTTAAAATCTCAGGCCTTTGAAGCTGCAGGTGACGCCCAGACCTTCACTGCTGTACTAAAAATCTGGGTGAAACAGAAGTCAGGTTTGCAATCAAGAGCAGCTGATCTAAAAAATAATGAAATTGATGGCACCAAAGGCAGGAGATCATGTAATGTCGAACATTTCCTGGCTTTCCCATGGCAGACCAAAGATGACAGGCATCTCACTGAGCTGAGGTTACCAGCTCATTAGCTTTTTGCAAGCTTTAATCTATGAAAGTTTTCCATCAGATCCCAGATCAGAGGCATATGTTTAGGTATTGATTTTTTTTTCCTCCTAAATTAGACAGTGAAAATTAAGCCAGCTTCTTGCAGTTTTCTGATAACAAAGCATGTGTTTGGAGAGAGTTGGGATGCCCAAGACTCTTGTGGCTGGGAACAAGCTCCACTCGAGCCCTGGCCGTGCCCTGGTTGGCAGCTGCCCCTCTGCAATTCCCCACACTCGGGGCACCTCTTCTGTGATCTTGTGCAGGAAAACGCTTCTGCACCAGCCCATGCACTGGGATTTCAATTAATCTCCTGGGAAAGAATGAGGTGGACTTTTAATTCTTCTTCTTTTTTTTTTTTTACATTTTTTTTTTACATTATTTTGATACAGTTTGAGCTGGGAGACACTAAGAGTCCTAATGTGGATGGCAAAGCTGATAACTCTGAGTATCTCATACTACCAGGACAGGCTTCTGCAATGCTAATTATAAGAATAAAACCTTGACATTTTACATCCAGGGAGATAATGCTCTGTATTTTTTTTTTTTTTTGACGAGAAAACTAATTAGATTAAGTGTTAACCACTCTAGAATATTAGCTGTTAACTGTATGGTCTGTGGACAAGTAGACAGTGATCTGTGATGCTCCTACTGGTCATTTATGGACTTACAGACTTCCAGCTTCTAGACTGTATTAAAAAGCCAAATATCCCATTGTTTCCTTAAGTAATTGATATATGAAAGAAATTCGTGTTGACATCAGGGATAACTAATCTCAAATACTTAAAAAACAGAATATTATAATTAGATGACATTACAAAAAACCTTTTATTATTTTTAAAGCTGTTTTTTCCCATCAAACGTTAAAAAAAAAAAAGATATTTTGTAATTGGGAAAAAAAAAGGTACAAATATGGGGTAGAAGCACAAATAGAAAGACATATGGATCTCAGATGAATGTTGTTCGTGTCTGAAAGATCATGAAGGATACCAAAGAGATTTGTGACATATGGAGGAAGCAGATTAATTAATCTGAAAACAACCTTTGTACAAGGAACATTTTCTGCTAAAGTAATTAAATTTAAAATGCTATATAGTTGTCAAGGTTCGTGTACAGAGAGGGGCTCACAAGCAGGTTTCAGGAGAGCTACATAAAGCCATGTAGTCTAATAAGATGAGAAAGGTTGATACTTAACATTTCACTTGCAGAGGTGTTCCATGTCACCAAGAGCAAACCCATTGCTTTGCCTGCAGTGGAGCTACTGATATTTAGCTACTGCTTCCTCTCCTTGTCCTGGCCAAAGTTCAGCTCTGGGGAAGGTCCTCGGGGTCATCTTGGCTCTTCGTCTTTGAAAGCACTCACCAAATCTCTCTTCCTGCTGCTGAAGGGCTGAAGCTCCCTCCTCTCTGCACCACAGGACAGTAAATAACTGCAAAACAGAGCTATTGTTTTAAATCTTCTTGGCTGACATTTATTCTGAAGAAAATACCCTCAATCCTATTGAGCAAAGAGATTTTCAATAAAATATTAAGAACAATGTTCACAATGTAAACACTGAAATATTGAGAGGTTTTCTTCTTCCTTTCATGGATCTTGGATGCCAAGTGACCCTTGCCTTGAGGCCGGGAAGGTTTTTGTGCAGGTGGAAGAGCAGCCCGGGCACGGCTGGCACTGGGTTTATTGCATTCTTATTCCATCTCACCCTCTTCAACAAGGAGAACTTTGAATTTTGCCCTAGGTTTGGAGGGGAAATGCAGTGGTCCCGCTATGCAAATATATTTGAAGAAGTCGAGGAAGTAATTTCAAATTATGTTAAATAATACTGTGATTTAGTCTACCAGCCAGGGAAGGTAGCGAAGAGAAGAATTTGTATTACATGCATTGCTCAGAGAAAACAATAGTGAAGATACAAGACTTACACACCTCCTGCATTTTGTATTTGGTCTGTAGGACTTCTTCAAGACAGCTAACCAATCCCAAATGGAGAAAGAAAGACTCCAAAAAGCCCATATTTGAATACATTAAGTACATCTTCCCTGAATTCCCCGCCAAAGTCACTTCAGTCATCAAGCTAACACACAAATGATATGCATACATTCTTACAAGAAATTGCCTTTTCCTTTCAAATATTTCTGAAGAAAAAAGTAAAGTTTAATTATGAAGAGATAACCAGAGGTGTTACCCACAGAATTTAATTATTATTTGATTAAATTTCAAAAAAAAGAACACAACTAAGCCATGACAGGGACAGAAAGTATAGTAAATGGTAATTATGAAATAGGAGATATGAATTAAGATAAGTTAGGAAAGATTTTTTCTAAAGTGCATGCCTGTGGGAAGGGGAATAAAATAAGTGAATATTCTCTCTGTCTTATAAAATATTAACATTTTGAGCCAGAAGATGGATTAATTGATGCCATCTGCTGAATGGACATGAACTAAGATACCTTTTATCCTTTGAAATGGCTTTTTGTGATGAAAATGGGGTACTAATGGAGCAAGGGTGGCTTGGTTGCAAAAGCTGTGCCCAGTGTTTTGCTGGGGGGGATTCTACTACCACAGGAAAAGTGGATCCCAGCCAGGTTCTCCTTCAAACCCTCTGAAGCCAGAGTTGGACCTACACATTGAACTACCCAAAACCAGAGATAAAAGGGAATTGGCAATGGTGGGATGTGCCAGTAATGAAGGAATGAGGAAAGGCAAAGGCAGCCCGTGCGTCACGCTGCAGAAGCTGGCGGGTGTATAAATCAAAACGGCCCCTACGATTTATCCTCCAAGCCCTGCAATTGCCGTTAATGTTGACATATTTTGAGCAGCTGGAATTTTAGGCTGCTGGCTTCCCGAAGACAACAAAATTAAACATACTTTTAAGACTTCATATTAATGATGTAGAGTCTTATACGGTTCTTTAAACCGTCAAGCTGTTTTGCTGCGTCGAGGACTGCCTGCTCGCGGTGCAAACAGCAGAAAGCTGAGCTTTGGGAATGGCAACGCTGAGGCTCAATATCTTTTAACGCATCATTCCTAGGAGGAAGTTCACCAAGGAGCCGCTTCCTTCTCCTCCGCCTCCCCCCTTCCTAAAAATTCACTACTCATAGCAGTGTCTTTGGGAATGGCAATGCAATATTTAGCTTCCAAGGTTTGATTTAAAGGCAATGATCTAGGGAAGCATGCTGAGAGCTAAATCTTGCAGACCTATATTCACAGAATTTACAAGATTAGGATTAATTTTGGCATGAATTCCCCCTTCCTCGGATATAGTTTATGGTAAAAGAAATCTGTTTTGATAGATTTCCCTTCCTAAAAGGCCTTAGCCTTCAACTAAGCACTTATCTTTATTTTTCAAGGGCTCAGTTCTTTAACTGCTTTTCCACTTTGATAACGGCATTCTGGTGTTATATTAATTTTACTTCCAGATAATGAAGACACATCTATGGAAAGCATCTAATCCTGAAGTCAATTAATAAATCCATTGGAAAAATAATTTGATCAGAACTGGAGAGTGGACAAATATCTTGTGTGTGCTGAGATGCTTTTATTCTGTCCTTCAATTAAGATTTTAATAGCCTACAATTATCGAAGTGTTATTTTTCACTGAGTTAAATAGTTGTCTTACTGCCCTTAGGAAAATTTCAGCTTTTTCCTGCAAACTCATCCCAAGGGATGAAGCACAAAGACAATAGTTGCTACTGAGCCTCCACCCTCATTTCTCTAGGAGGATGCATGAGGGCTGGGGTCTGCTGGCACTTATTTAATTCAAATTACAGATGAGTTCTAGGGATTCTTTGTATTTCAGTGGAAACACGTTGCTTTTGGCTAATGACACTTTCTGTGGTAGATACTGTACCCAGTTTTTAAAGCAACTGTCTTTTATAGACTGAGAGCAACGTAAAACAATGGAATTGGTGCATTTATCCTGCTGGTTATGTTCCAGCTTCGTGTGTAAAAGGTACACAGTGATCGCATGGTGCTATTAAATTTTCTCATTGTACAGAGCAAGAGCTCATGCACCAATATTTGTATGCAGTTTCTATAACAGCAGAAATTAACTGCGAATACGGCATACAGCACTATCGATAAAGGAGTTTTACTTGCTTTGCTCACTCCTGGGCTCCACGGGTTATCTTGGAGGATGCAGAATGTATTCTGAAATTCCCCCAAAATTGAACCTGGCATCCTCTAAAAAATTATTTTAACCAAGTAATAACTGCCAACTCCAAATGCAGTTGCTATGATTTTAAGCGATTACTGACTTATTTTTCTTACTTTTCTCACCCCTTCTGGTGCTCCCCTTAGCAAGTGCCTTATCTTGGGAACATGGCCAGAGACCTCCGTGCACATCCCGCTACTCAACACCAGGCAAAAATACAAAGATGCTTCTCCAGTGGCCCTTGTGGTCTCCCTCCGCCTGTTGCTAGGAGACCTCTTTAAGAATTAATCACAGAAACATCAGAAATGCAGCTAAATCACGTGCTGTGGCTCCAAAGAAATGAGAAAAAGGCACTTTTTTTTTGTGTGTGTGTGTGTGTGTGCTATGCCGGCGAGGACTGGTATGCGGCACAATTTCCTTCGGTAAGTACACGGCTGTACAAGCACAAAATATTTACCCTGTGTCTCCAGCGAAGTTGACAGTCGTGTCTCGCCAAGAACTCCGTGTACAACAAGGACAAACAGAGGCGCATGAGAAACCGAGCGAGGACGGGTATGCTCAGGCGGCTTTCGAGTTCCAAGTAGGACTGGGGATTACGTTTTCCTTGGGAAAAAGAATCCGCGGATGACTCCAAGGGATGGGTGGGCACAGCATGAGGAGTAGGAGATGCTAAATAAATCTGAAATGGGACCCATGGTTGGGGCAAGGAGGGATACAGTGAGCTGGAAAACGGTGAAGCCCTGAAGGCTGCTCTGCGCCAGAAGGTCCCACTACGCTACCTGTGTTGGCACAGATCCAGTTATTCCAGTGGGATCACACTTTTTGATGGGGTCTGGGTGGGAAGAGAAAGCAGCTACTCCAATACAGGGCTCTTCCCAACCAATCTGGTGTCTTTCTGTGAAGGAATTGGATGGAAAAAAACTAAAACAACCGACTGAGCACTTAAGCCATTGCCAAAGCTGCATTGAGAGCAGAGCAGGGTGGGCAGAGCTGGCGCTTGGAGCTCACTCAGCATCCCAAGGCTTCAGAGCGGGAGCGGAGAAGCGCTGCGGGGTCGGGCCGTCACGTCTGCTCTCTGCAGCATATGGCTCGGAACTGCTCAACCTCCGCTTCGGGAGATTCGGCCTAAGATTCCCGCCGCTGAAAGCCAAAGTTTGGTAAAAATAGCTTTTCTTCTGTGAATGCAGCCACATTTTGACTGAGGAAAAGGGCAGTCATGGTTTCAGGCTTGTGCTCTGATCCAAGGGATTTATGAGCACATTGCGGCCCCAAGTTCCCATTTCAGGGTATCTTTAATCAAGATTTCAGCCTGTTTGGATGCGGTGGCCAGGAAGAGATCTGAAGATGGCCTGGTAATCTTCCAGCTAATAAAACAAGGCCTTGGAGGGAAGATAGAGTCTATAGAAAGAAGAGAGGACTATTTTGCTTTCAAAGCCTTTTGCAGGATCCTAAGGAATTTCCGGTGCCAAGTGCAAAATATGGGAATGTTAGAAGCGCCCTGGAGAGTTTGGAGCACGAGTAATAGGAACAGCCCCTGCTTTCCGTTTGGCCCTTTGCAGTTACCAGCTCAAGTGGCTGCAACTGCAGCTCCACTTGTGGCTTTAGTCAAGCTGCTGTTGGACAGACATCCCTCCTACAAAGCCAGGATTTTGGAGACTGTGATTTTTTGGTTAGTTTTGCTCCACTTTCATAGCAGAGCATTGGTGAAAGGACTTTGTTGCACCCAACGCAGGAAGGGAGAACTGAGTGGGTCCTCCAAGGGTGTTGGGGAGCCCTGCAGAGCACCTTCCCCTTTGTGCTCAGCACTCACCTGCCATTGCAGAAGGTTCCTCTATGAACATCTTTCTATTGTGTCTTTTAAGATGCCACGATGACACCAACTAAACCTTGAGGTTAATAATAGTAAAGCTCAGAAAGCTTTGAAAAGGATTAGAAAAACATGATTGAAATAAAACACACCCACCCCCTGCTAAATTGTCTGTGTTCTGACAATATGGAAATATTTGAGGGACATAAATCTGTGCACACAGGGAGAGAGGATACCTGATTGCTTGGGGTTGGGGTAAGCTCTTATAACCTTGTCCGCAAGCTACTTGAACATGATCCAGCAGGATGAACCCCATATTCCTCATATCCCTAATTCCTTTTAATGAAACAACTGTCCAAAAGCACCGCTCACTCCCCCAGACCTCTCCATGGCAGATGTTCATTTCTGTTTGTTGAGAATTTTGGAAATGGAGAAGGTCGGTGCTGGAACAGCGGCTTTGGCCACCTCTCCTCCAAGGGAGACCCAGGAGTTTGCAGTATCACCGTGCTGCCCCATCCAGCCCATTCCACTCTTCACAGCAGGATTTTCCATATGCCTCTGAAGAGGATTAAATGCTGATTTGTATTGAATTAATTGTTTCTCCTTTTCTCCATCTCATTGATCCAGGCAAGCAGATGCCTCAACACCTTGGACTGCGACCATTCCCACTGCCCATCCTTCCTCCTTCCAAGCGGTAATCATTGCGGCAGCCCAGGAGATAAAAAGGCATTAAAGGTAATGACCCTTGTTCTGATTTCACATACGGCTGGGGCTTACCCAACAAAACACTAATTCCTGTTTTACCAATAATTATATATCAAAAGTGATAAATGTTCTGTGACAGCGTTACCCGTGGCATGCTCAAAGGCTGCCTCATCCGTGAGTAACCTCGCACAGGTTTGATTCAGGTGTTGCAGCAAGCACACATGCATGTTTGCAGAAGCATTATCTGCCAAAAAAAATGTATTTTTTGGGGAACCGGATAATAATTCTGTGTAACAGTTAACTAAAATTCTGAAACCCAATTCTGTGTGCATGCAATACTACTGCATCTCTGGATGGCTTTTAGAGCAGTACATTAGGCATGAATATCTGCTAAAAACAATTCACAATCTGTTAAATGAGCAATAGTTACTAAGATCACGTGATGTTTCTTTAAAATTATTTATTGTATCAGGTAAAAATAAACTGTAAATAAGCAAGACTGGAAAACACATTTATTGTCACATCCCCTTTAGTACCAGCTCCTGAAGTAACTTTAAGCAATGTAAAATATATTAACATAATATTTGGTGTTTTTTGCTAAAGGAAAGAAGACTCAGTTCAGTCTTTAAATTCACAAAGGAAGCTGATCAAAATTAACAGGACTTAGGGGTCAGAAACCAAAGGAGGCTAAATATGAAAGCAGAGCAAAGTAAAGGGAAATAATTTTAGTTATTTAATAATTTTGGCAGGTTTAAAGCTCTTTGACAAAGCAGAGCTAAATCTGAGGAATTATTACTGTTCCAGAAATATAATTGACAACTATAACTTCAGCATATTTAAAACAGTTTGAAACCAATTAGCTTCTCACCTAGACTTGAAGGAAGGCCAGCGCTACTGCTGCAGCATAATGTAATCAAAATCACATTGAAGTATAACAGGAACTATCCTTAGACAAGGATTTTTTTCTAAGTTTAGAAAAAAATTAATTGGACAAGTGTGTAGAGAGAATCACTATAGAGTAGGTTGGTCAGTGGAAAAATCCTTTGTAGAGCCATTCAAACTCCATCCTTCTGCAAACACAAAGCAACTTTTTAAATAGGTTTAATTTAAGATTATTGAATAATCCATTGATGTGGGAACAGAGTGGCAAGTAACCAAATAAACCCTATGGGCTGGATTAAATCACATTAAAAATTACTCAAATTTCATGTGCAATCCTTACTTTGGGATATATGAATGTCTGGCTGTGGGAAATGTTGTGTGCACAGGCTGTGCATGCAGATGCAGTAATTTTGCCTCTGTAACAGACGTGCATTTATATTTTCGTGTTTGAAAGAAGTCCATCCTTAGAAGTTTAAGTTCATTTGTTCCCTATTGATAATGCTTTTTTTTTTGTGACATGCATAGGAGGCCACATGGGACATCAAGGTACAACATGCTGCTTTGCTCTGACCCTGGTTTTCAGAAGCTGCGGTGCCTTCAGAGAACCTGCCTCACTGAAACTCATGTCAGCTTTTTGGATATTTGATCCCAACACTGAATCCAAACCATGGCTTGTGTGAGCTGGAGAGAAACGGGGAGACCAGGGCAAAGGCAGTGCACAGATCTGGTCTTGGTACTAACGGCCTGTTCCTGGCGGTGCCAGGTATCCTCCACGGCCCTTGTCACCTAATGTGAAAGTCTTGGCATCAGTATAGGTTCCAAGATGCTGGACAGGCTGCGCTTTTTAGGGTTTGTTCCTGCTGTGGTTTTTTTAACCCTCACTTCTTTTCCAAAACATTTGCAACTCGCTTCCTTCTGCTGCAGACTTAGCTCGCTCTGCACGCGTTCCCGCGGCAGATCCGACTACCTTCCTGTGCCCAAGGAAGGACATATGTCTCGCGGCTCTTCCTCGCAATGTGCCACGGCAAGGGAACACCTGCTTCCCCTTGTCCCAGCCCCCTGCTTCTCCCGATGCATCATCCTCTCCGCATGCTGACAAAGAGCCACCTCAAACAAAGTTGCACTTTTTAAAAAGAAGTGTAAAAAGTTACAAAATCAACTTTTATTTTAAAGCAGTAATGAGTCCATGAATGAGCCCACCTCAGACTATTTAAGTCCTGCTAGTAAAGTGTATATAACATGTATGTGATATATCATAGTCTGGTACTGTGAATAAATAAAAGATACAAACCAAAATCAACTTTTATTTTAAAGCAGTAGTGAGTCCATGAATGAGCCCACCTCTGCTATAGACCATTTAAGTCCTGCTAGTAATGTGTATATAGCATGCATATGATATATCATAGCCTGGTACTGTGAATAAATAAAACACACAAAGAAGGTCATTTTTTGGAAGCCCACAGCA
>NW_010585779.1:5982-27727 GCF_000705375.1 Tinamus guttatus | reverse complement strand
TCGTTCCCCCTTTGGACCCCTGAGGGGATGGGGGCTCATCCGAAAGCGGCTTCCTGAGGAAGAGCCCTGTGTTACTTCAGCGACCGCGGGTGGAGGCCACCTTGTCCAGCCTGTCCCCTGCAGAATGCCAGTCCCAGGAAGCAACTTGCCATCCAGCCGTCACCCTGGGCTCTGTTTTATCACCAGCTGCCTCGGGTGCATCAGAGCAGAGGGAGCTGAACACCCACATCACACTTCCACCCTGGCCCAGCGCTGCCGGGAGTCAGCAGGGAGTCCTTCCTCATGGACACCAGCCCCAGCAGAAACACAGTTCCACAAGCTGTTAGGAGCCCAAGAAGTGCTTCAGACCCCTGCCTCTGCCGATCAGGGACCAAACTAAGTTTGATATGAAATATCATTGCAGAGTACAAATAATGCCCTTAAAACCACAGCAGTCGAAGTGCTGTTTTGAGGCCCCCCTGCCCCTGTGAAGACCCTCAACAGACGCAGCAGCCTTCTGAGAAGTCAGTAAGCATAAGCAAGTATGGTAAAAAGGATGCTAGACAATATGCAAACAAAAACCAAGACCAGACCCACTTTCTCCATGGAGAGATTACAGCTTCGTAGGCAGAATTCTACAGCACTCAGAACCTTCGCAAAAATAAAAAGCAAAATACTCATTTCCATTAGAGAAACATAACTTGTTCTATACTAGAGACTTGTTCTTGTACTAGGGAGTTCCTCCACATGCCAGGTTGTCACTTATGTTTGAAAGTTACTCAGCGATTCTTCCCTTATATATCTCGAACCTTCAGTAGTCCTATGCAAATCTAAAGGGGATCAGACAAAAATATTACTCTGAGTATTCTCATTTTTATGACGAATACCCACCTTTTATAGGAAAAAAACATAAACACAAGAAACTAAAAGAAAAACATCTTGTCAGTGGGTAACTGCATGCTCTATCCTTCCCATTTCAGTCTAGTTTCTGATGGACATTGAAATTGTGATTGCTGAAAATTTGATACCCTATGGACTTACCAGACTCTGAATTACTGCGAACAGCAACAACTTCCACAGCACCTGACCCCCACTCCTATGTTATTGCAGTATACAATTCTGGTTTGTTTTACAGATCTATGCAGATAAATTGTGGGAGCAAAGGGAAATTAAGATGGTTGACATTTACAGAAAAGACACAAGGCAAGAGGAAAGAAGGCTTCACAGAATTTCAAGTAACAGTCACGTGCTTTCTCTGACCATCCCAGTGAGAGAAAGCTATTCCAAAAGTATCTTGCTACGAATCTGAGGCAGAAAAAAATTGAGACTCCCTTGTACCTTTTACTATCAAGGTTTTCAATGTAAAACAATGTGTGTGTGTGTGTGTGTGTGTGTGTACACATTCCCTGGGAAATTAGGGACTCAGTGAAAACTCATTCTGGATTCATGGCATACTTGTAGGGTACTGTAGACTCCTAATTAATCACCTTTAACAAAATAAAAATGCATTAGAACTGGACAATTACTTTACTCTAGACTATTGGGCTAATTAATCCCAGGTGCAATTCAATGGAAATCAATGCTAAAAGGCTCATTGTTCTCTGAACACAGTAAGGGAGTCCAGACTGGTCTCCAAGTACCAATAATACAAATATTGTGAACAATAACCATGTTTGTAGGTGAGCCATTCCCAAGGAAGGTTTGTGGGAAATGCTCTCAAAAAAAGAGCAGTAACAGAAGTTGTTTCCATCAGTCAATGGAGCTGTTGCTGTTCTGTCTTAAGCAAAAGCAAATATCCATGGATTTATGCATATGGATAAATCCATGAATAAAAGTTCCTTTACTGCAATACCAGCATTAAGCATTAATTAATACCAGCATTAATTAACTTGTTTTAAACAGAAACAGTGCTCTATAGCCTGATGTGCCACTCAGTGAGTAAAGGCCTCGAGCTTCCATGCTCAGTTATGTTTCTGTACAATGTTAGTCTAGAGTGATAGTACCTTTGCTTCACCTGCATGCATGTGCAAAACTGGAGGTCCTGAATATGAAAACTGTTACTGGTCTAAGTAAAAAGCCTCGGTTTTGCTGCAGAAAGGCTGCAGTTTGCTCCCCACGTAGCCAAGACTAATCTTGTGTATAAAGGTACATGTGTGCGCAAATGTTTAATCCCAGAGTTCTCAAAGATCATTCTCTCTGCACTTGAGGCAACCTGCTTTTGCAAGGCTGGTATTTACTTGATGTATTTTATGTGATGTAAATTTTTTTAGAAAATGCTTTATGTAATGCTGCTAGCTAAAGCAACCTTCTTGGTATGTTTGCTTCTGCACAAAGATACACTAAGGCAAATGGATTATTCACAAAAAAAAAAAAAAGTAACCCCAAAGGAAATAAAACATGAGGTGATGGGGTTCACAAATATTTTTTAAATCACTTTAGACTCTTTCCTTTGTCTACTGGACCCTAATTGCTCAAATATTAAAAAAAATGTAGCAATGTAAACTGGCGTGCATGGAAATTCCTTCTGTCCAGAGGAGACAGTGAGGACACAGTCCCTCTTAAATATATACATATATAAACAGAATGCAATATATAGAAGTAAGAGGAATTCAAACTACATTTCTTCTAAAATTGCACTTAAAATGAAATACCTTGATCCTGCAGACCTAGATATTTTTAAATGTTCCTTCTTAATCAGATCAGGCCAAGCGACCCTAACTGTAGGGTGACAACACACAGAAATCCCCTACTTTACACAGCAAACAAATAGATTCCCCTCAGATATTTGCAGAATTTAGCACACCTCTGACTCTTGTATTGTACAAATTGAAAGAGAAAGGTGTTTAGATATAGCTGGTAATAAAATACACATATAAAGACATATATATACAAAAGAAGATATATAAAAATTAAAAATAAAATAAGTTCTCGAGAGATTTGTCCTTAGAGGATAGTCCTCCAAGAATCTAAAAGGGTTGGCTTACTGCATGAAGAGAGCAAGAGACAGCAGGCAACTCGTAAAGTAAAAAGTCATGCAGTAGTGTTACGTATATACCATCTACCCTGATTTATATCTGCCATTCTCCTGGTCAGGGCCTGTGGGGTTATGCTGGGTGTAAAGCAGGAGTAAAATACAGAACTTCCTTTGAAAGAAACAAAATTTTACAATAAACAAATAAACATTTTAATTTTGACTGAATTTTGTGACTGGGAATTATTCAAACAGAGACCACAGACTCTCCTCAGCTGACAAACATCAATTCTATTAACACTGTCAAAGGTTCAGGACATAGATACCATGTGATCTCCATATGTTCATGCATAAGACACCTCTGAGAGCTTGTTAGATGTTTCACATGTAGCATGCATTACAAATCAGATCTATAATTACACCACGAGGTAATTTCTTTGCTTTTCATAGTTTTGTTTACATAGGGGAAACATGCACATCCCCCTGCAGCCTGCTCAGCACTGTCAGCTCCTACTCACTGCTGTGATTGAGAGCGCTCAACACCTCAAAAACTGCTACCTTAGTAAAGGTGCACCTATATTCAGACAAATGCAGGAGGGATTTTTAATCAGCTGGTAGAGTATTTAAGTTAAAAGTAGGACTAGGCTAACAGATTCTGCAATTCATTAAGATCCAAACACATTCAAATTAAATGCAATGATAGGAAAGCTGACAGTGTCTTATTTAGGCTTCCATGGTACAATATTCCAAGTAGAACCACTTTGTAAGCAATAAAAGCAGCTGACAGATTGTATCAGAGAGTGATTTATTACAGGGATGAACAATCTTGGACTGAGCAGAGACCGAGCAAAAAATTACACAGAAAATCTCTTGTAAAAGAATCAAAATTCCTTCTTATTGCCTTAAAAAGGTTCTGAGAGATGTTATTTTCTCCATCTTGATGTTATGTCAGTTTGCATAAATCTCCCTAAGTGTGTTTATCAAAATTATTTTGCTTAAGACACTACAGAACCATCAGACACTCGTAATGACTCTCAGCCATCACACTCCCCTTTGGAAGGGCATCCTCTTAGTGTCTCTCCAGTTTTCCAGTACCTGTACCTTACACAGCTCTCCTCCTCCTCCCCAGGCCTGAATCTATTCTGAACCCTGTGCCTTCCCGTGTACTTCACTTCTGTGAACATTATTTTCCTTCTGTTACTGTTGGAATGGCAAGAGCTTTGCGAAACTGATAACTCATCAACACAGCAATTTAATTTCAGAGTTTGGTGGCCTTCTAAGCCACATGTTCTTCGAATATTTCAGTTTAAGGAAACTTAGTATTCATATCTATACAAAGTATTGTTTTCATTAAGAATGAAGGAAAACTATATATAAACCTCTGTCATGTCTGATTTCAGTCCTTTATGGCCATTCATAGCACTACAAACAAGCAAAGAACTGAGATTATCACAATAATTCTCACAGTACCTATTTCAACAATAAGCTTAATGATTTTTCCTTTTTTTTTCCCCCTTTTTGATTTTGCCATTTGATTATACACTCATCTATTTAACTATTTGGATAATCCTTCAAGGCAATGTACTGAAGAGCATGTTGCTGCTTTGAAAGAAATGCTATTGTAGAGTCTTTCTGGAAATGACGAGTAAGCTACCAGTGCTAAATATAACTTCTTTTAATTAGGTAATTTAAATAAGATACAGCTCAGGATGTCACCCTGTTGATTTCTAACTTTAGTAGGAGAGCATTAGTATGGCCTGCATTTTAATCATTTGTATGCAGTAGAGAACTTATGTTTTAAGAACAAAAACAGAGATTATTACAAGTTGGTATTTTTCCATTAGGAAAAAAAAAAAAAGATACATTTTTTTCAAGTTCTTTTTCATTCTTCATGACATACACAGCTAAACTGAAAAAGAAATGACTGAGTAAAGGAGATTCTGACCATTTGGTTCTGCCTGGTATTTCCCAAACACCCCAAACAAGAAATTTAATCCCGACAAGCTATGAGATTTCCTGGTAGTGAGAGTGGAGGAGAGTTACCATGCAGTGACCTCACCATCTGAGTTCTGGTGCAATATTCCAGCCATTACATCAGGTGTAATAACAACTTGCCAGGACTGTAAACATGTTTCCATAGGATTCAAAATGGCACAGGAAATCTGTGGTTTGGGGAACACCCTGTCAAGAAGAAGATAAAAAAAATAAGTAAGCCTAAAGACATACGCTTGATAACTACTTGCTGACTTTCTAGCTTTCAGTCTGATTTTGTACTCATGATAACATGTAAAATGGAAGGTTCACTTTAATCACTGTCACTTAATGAAAATAATGTCATTGCAAAGTGTGTATCTACTTAGGAGTGAACTTACCGGAGACATCAGTGAGCCCATGGTTGGTCTTTGCTAGTGCTGTGCAGCACAGTGTCCACTGCCTGTTACTTGATGGGGATAGGCCTGGCCAGCATCTGGTCCAAGGGAAATGTGATCCTGCAAAGTAAATATAAGCAGTCTGGAAGTATTTTTGTACCAGACCTCAAAATAATACTTTTTTTTTTCCATTTGAATTCTAGACACTCAACTTCATAATGCACGCCACAAGAAGCACAGCCTGTATACATCTAGCAAAAACATTGGTTGCCCTCGTCACCAGGACACGGACTGCCTCCAAGTCATCTGAAAACTAATTCAGCCGCAGCAGCCACGGGCTAATTTATCCTGCTTCTGGCTGTTAGTTCAGACTACCTGCCTCTGGGCACAAGCCATTAGCCCAGACAGAACTTTGTCCTGTTACTCCAAACTGTTGCTGGTACAGAGGTTCTGGTGCAGAGGGATTTAGCGGGAAGCCGGCTCACACGTCTCTGTGTTGCAGCAACCCGGACTGGAGCAGCTCAGAGAGAGCACAGTATTTCTGCACTGCAAAGACAAAGCGAGCATGGGCCAAATTGGCCTCCCCTTCACTTAAAACACTTCTGAGACTTCTTTTCCATTCACAAAAGGTGCCCACCAAAGAACTACAAGGGCAGCAAGGAGCTAGGGAAGTATTTCCCAAGGTGTGCCTCATCTTGGGGCCACAGAATCCAACAAGGGAGCAACGCTCATCCTATAACCCTCACAAACTCAATGAGTTTGTGGAAAACGTTAGAAGAGTTTAGCACATCAGATCCACTTAATAATGAAGGCATTAGACATGCAGGTCTTCGTTGCCACATCTGTATAGAGGTAACATCAACTATAAATTTGCAGAGCTTAGGAAAAATATGAAAATCTGTCAATTATTAAAAAGAGTACTTATTAAAAAGACTATGAGATTTAAATAAGGTTTCAGAAGTCTTTAGGTAGGTATTAAAAAAAGTAATTTATAGACAATTTAGATGAGACACTTAATTACATTTCACTTCTTGCTTGACACTTTATATATAACCCTGACGTTTTGCTGTTCTTAAGATGACTTAAAATCCCTGCTAGCTATGCTTGACCTCCAACTAAAAGATTAATGTTGACATGCAAAGTGTAACTCATGCACAAGCAAGCAGGGAAAGCTTTCACTCTTCCCAAATCTCTAGAAATAAAAAGGAGAAATAGAAGTGAATTATTAGACTATTTCTTGAACATTGAATTACTAGAATATTTCCTAAATGCAGGAAAGTAAATGGAAAGTTCAGCTCTAGAAGTGTTATTTTTGATAGGTTGTCTGCCTGAACCAACCTAACTGAGCAAATGAAATTATGTTGAAAGATTATGTGGAAGTAAAGCTTTCTATGAATATGTTCACATTGTCCATTGGGCTTGTAAAGGCTAAAGCATGCTTGGCACACTGCAGTCTTCAGGGAGTTTGGACCAAATTCCTGTTGAATATATGTAAATTGTAATTGTAATTTGACTTACCAAAACTCGAGCAACATTATATAGGCACCTCTGTGTAACACAAAGGATACATATATATCTGCATATTTCGAGTTGGTATTCTAATCTAGAATATTTTAATTAACAATCTATACTTTTTTCCTATGCCTAAAGTCAGGCTGGATATTACAAAATAAATAAAAAAATCTACTGTTACAATCTTCAAGAGTCCATACTAAAGCTTTGTCAAAGTTAAAAACAACTAAAAAGCAACCTTATTAAAACTGTGTGATATTTCCTGTTTTAAGAGGCAGAGTCTATAATTTAAAGAAACCTTAAAGAAAAGGTATTCTTACCTTCTTTTAAAGAATACCAACATCTCAAAGTCAAGAGATGTATGATAAAAACAGATCCTCTCTTTATAGAGGATTTCCTCAAAAATAGCTACTTTATTCTGAGAAAAATTTTGCATACATTTACTCTAGTGCCAGACATACTTGATTTGTCTCTTAGCCGTGAAGTCCTGTTATTTTGTCCATTCTTGTGCATCTGCAAGCTGTGAGACTGAATCAGAAGAGACTAGTGAATGTTTCGGTCTCCACTGTCCTTCCAAGAATGGAAGCAAGCACGACAAAGACCTTTGAAGACTTAAGTCACATATTTTACCGCAAATTGAGTCAGAAGCCTCAATCTTGCAACAAAACCACATGGAGGACTCCTTCTCTCCTCATGAAGTCTCAATAAAGTGAACTAAGCTTTGAGCAGATACGGAACGTGTTCACGGAGCACAATACATTGGCAGGTCCAGACACACACGCCATCCAACTGTTGCTTCTGTACCAGAAATATTTCTGAGCTCCATCAGTTTAATAAACTGCTAGGTCAAATTTTCTTCTTTTCCCAGGAATATCCTGTTACCACAAACAATATTAGTGCAAATTAAGATGTAAAAAATATATTGCACAAACTCCAGTCAGCTCTACCTACCTGTACAGGATTGTCCTAACCTGTGTGGTTTAAAAGGCAGCTAGATAAAAGTTCATGTTCCTGTGATACCTTTCATCAAGGGATCTCAAGGCAGCTTGCGAAAATGTCACTACTTATGTTGCAAAAATAATATGAAAAAAAAATATGTCTGTTTTAAAGAGCTGCACAACTATCACCTAATACATAGTAAAAATGGATATTTTTAGGTATTTCACCGAGGTATTTCACCTATCCATAGCGAAAAAGCAAACTAGTGCAATATTTCACCTATCTGTAGTAAAAAACAAATTAGTGGCAGAACTGACAGTACAATTCAAGTGATCTTGATTGTCAATCCTTTTTGTACATAGGATATCAAAAAATCTAAAATATGTCTTCAGGTTGTCTCTGGAGGCTTTGGAAAAAACCTTATCTTATAAATCATAACAATTAATTTTGAATTTCTGGTAGCTTCCTCCAGCAACCATTGTTCTTGATTTGAAAATTCATATATCATCTTCAAATTATATAACAGTTTACCTGAAAATAATGAATACCCTCAAGCCATAAAGTATTACAGCTAATCAGGCAGGAAAAGTATAGCTAATGTTATTAGCAGAAACAAGATCTGAATAATTAACGAAGAGGAAAAGGGCATTGGGGGGGGCGGGGGCAGGGGGCAGTGTAAAAGGGCGTTTAAAGTATAAATCATATTTTGCCATCTTCACTTATTCCCTGACAGAAAAGTGTTTGGTGATCGCAAATTTCATTTAGCTGGAGAAGTTGCACTGGTTAAACTTCACTCAGTTTTCAGATGCTATAATTAAAATCGTATATATTGGCTTAAGAATGTTTTATTTCAATTTATCCTGTAATGTAGAGGATATTTGCTCTGTCCTAGAGCTTGTACCAAAGAAAGTGTCCACACTGCTTGGCTACACCTGTGCTATTTTTTTCATAACCTTAGCATTGCTGCAAATTAAAAAAAAAAAAAATCCACAGCACTTTTGATTCTTACCTGAGCCTTGTAATCCCGTTTCATTATAATAATTTTGTTTAGTTGATTCCCAATTAAATGACTTCTTTTTTTTTTTAATAAAAAGCTTCTGCATTAAATTTACAGGCACTTTATACTGTCATTTCAGTGATCTTTCAGATAAAACTAGAACAGCTTCAATCCGCAATCAAAGTAGTTTTCTGAACCCTATAATCTGAATTATTGGACAGAGCATTTAGACTACTTTATATCATAAAGAGTAAATAATTTATAGCATTTTTGGTACACTGTGTATTTTCTAATATAAAATTAAATGTGTTAGCCTTTGTTCTCTGTTTTCTGGCTGCATTAATCATCAGACACGCAGCCAAGAAATCTCAGTATCCCAAGGCCCCGAGCGGCGTGTTGTAGGCCTCACTGCACAGCCGCTGGCGCAACGGCAGCTTTCCCACAGGAGCGCAGCGCAAACGCCATTCCCGATGACAGTCCCTGCCAGGCCATTCCGTCATCCGGGAGAACGTGGCCTTGGCAAACGGTGCGGTGTCCAAATCCGTCTGCTGGCCAAACACGGCGAGGTGAGTTATACGCTGTAATTAGTGTGCAACAAGAGCAGCACAAAGCCAATCAGCCTGTTTATTCTGGGATCTTCTTACTGATAAGACCTGTACGCAGAGGAGACGGCATTAGAGTTATCCAGGGTGTCGTGTGCCATCTGGCAAGCTCAGGGGGTTTCTTCTTTGAAATAAAGACTATGAACATCTCCGCAAAATGCCTGCCAGCAAAGAACACTGTCACTGCTTAAAAACAGGGACAACTCGCAGCACCTGGAGGGCCTCTCCCTGTACTTTAGGGTCTCTACAGGTCAAGAGTTGACCTGTATTCCAATGCATTCTCTGCAAGTAACGTCAGATCTCTAGATTTATCTTACACAAACTGGAAGAGATAGAAAAGTTCCTGTGCATTTTGAAGGTTTAGGAATATTGAGTACCAAGGTAACAAAGAACAGCAAATTAAAGTATGAGAGAAATCTGGCATTACAGAGCAAAATACATGTAAGTGAATTGTATAGGAAATAAAACCTTGTAGACTTGATCATGCACAATTGATATCAACAGTCATTTTGTTTGTATTTCAGTGCACACAGGCCATGAACTAACTATTACAGACCATGTTTTCAGAACTGTTCAATGCTTAACGGCTCTCACTCAAAAATATAAATAAATAAAGGAACTGCAGGATGCATACTGAATTTAAAGTCTGACTTAATCTGCTTCTAAATATCCAATGGACCAGTGCTTTCTCTTGAAAAACTCGATGCCTGTTAATGTAGCTAAACGAACATAATGGGTTATTTCACAATCTTGTTCCAAGAAGAATATTAATATTTTGGAATATTAAATTGAATAATGAATAGTATAACCTATTAGCACATCAGTCTTTAAAAACAAGTTGTCAGAGAATATTCTTGAACAAAAGAAACAAGAAAAAAGAACAAAATCTCAACTCACTAATAGAATTGCTAAAGGCAGCACATTAGCCACAGTATTCTCTTGGTCTGTTTTCAGCTTAAAACAACTGTGTATTGATAATTGCTTTTAATAAGAACTCACAGCAAAAAAAGTGCCCTGTAGCTGCAGAACCTCCCAGTCATTTGGTACAAGGCTGTTCCAAAAGAAAAGAATAGTCAAATTAGATAAAGTTACTGAAATTGGTTGTACAACACACATGCAGGAGGCTCACTTTTTCTTTTCTTCCCCTCAACTTTAAATGAGCCCAACTCAGGGCTGGCAGCATTTTATCTTATGTGGCACTTAGTCAGATCTAAGGGCTTGTTTTGCCTCTAACCTGAACTTTATACCTGTCTGCTGTTTTTAATATCATCATTTCTAGAGGTATTCACAGAATCTGTTTTCTGATGATTTCTAGCAGAATAAGTAGGAAAAAAAAATAGTGGCTCCATGAAATTGTTGCAACTATTTCTTTAAATTCAACCCTCCAAGTCCACATCATAGCTCTGAATAAATAACAGAGGTGTAGTAGCTTTGTCATAACATCCATTAGTATCAGATGTCTGACAATTATGTGGAACAGAGAGGAAAGTGGACAATTTTTTCATGTCTCATTGTAATACTTCCACACAGAGAGTAACAACTAAATGCCAACTTGCCAAGCAGTTTCTAAAATGAAGCCTTGCAAGAGAACATCTTTCAGTCTTGCCACCAAAGAAAGTAAGGACATTTCTCACAGGCTGAAAAGATCCCAATAGATGGAGATAGTGAGGCACCAAGGATAAAAGACTTAGAAACCAAGAGATGCAGCAAACAGGCAACTGAGTTAGCACTTAGAAACATCTGGAAGCGCCTGACTAAGCACCTAAGAAAAAGCGCTGGGCACAGAATTGTGAGGATTCAGCTGACAGGTACTTGCACTCACCCATATTAAAGCCATTCTAGTTCATGCAATAATTAGATAGTCAGCCCAGAGATAGGAAGGATGGCTTAATGTGATAAAAGAGATGAAAAGATGCAACATGGCCAATATATTTAGAAAGAAAAATCAAACTAATCAAAAAAAAAGCAGTCTGAAAAAATTACCTTGATGCATAAGACATTTCTTTTTCTTTGTGTTAACCTGTATCACACAGGTTACCAACCCACCTACAATTTTTGTAGTGAAAAAGCACAAGGACCCACTGCACTTTCCTAAACTCACATCATAGCACCTATAAGACAGATATTTCATATTTGCCTGCATACTTTAAATACTCTAAAGATAGAGCATCCCTTAACCAACTAACTCAAAGCAGGAAATACTTTTCCAGAGGCAGGGCCTTCCACATGCTAACAAGAACTACCCTTCTGTACAACCCTTCTCTATAACCTTCTTGCTCCTCCAGCCCTGCAGCTTTAGCTGCCTGTGTTCACGATATGCGCTGATAAGGCACGGCTGTGCAGCCTGAATCAGATTGCTGCAAAAACAACTGACCTGTGAGAAATCACTGGGAGAAACCTGATCCAGAAGCCTCCACCCATCCACCCTCCACGTCTTGGCATTTAATCTCAGGCTCGTCTCTACTCTTTATTCCTATCTGGTTTATCCAGGCCTGGCCAGTGCAACTTCCCAACCTGATTCAGCTCTGCCTGGTCATTACAGACTTATGTAGTAGCCATTGGTCTGCTAGTCAATTTTTTTTTCCTTCCCTGTTTGCACTTTTTGCACTTTTCCTTCACTCATTGCACTAATAATGTGGGATTGTTCATGTTTCCCTCACGTTGTGATATAGCCTTTTAAAATAGTCTACTCACTGTATTCTGCATTAGTCCCTATGTATTTTTTTAAAATGTCAAGGAAAAATGGATGTTTCATCCTTAAAATATATTTCAGAGTCCTAGCAAGAATAGCTTCCTTTTTTAAGTATATTTGAATATTTAATTGGCATACAAATTGTTATAGACTGAATTTCACAATGTAAATCTTCAAAGAACATGTTTTGCCTTGAGAAAGTACAAAGATTTTTAACTGACGTGCTTTTCCATCTATTTTCCAGCTACTATCTTTGATCTAATGTGCAAGAAGCAAGAGCCAGAGCTCACAAATAAATTGTGCCCTCAGCTGAGATCTTAGCACTCATTTGTTTACATACAACAGGTCTAGAGTTCATGGGCTATTGCAGTTCACTTATGATGTCTCTAACTGGTGGAATAAAGACTGTTTTTCTTGGCATAAATAAAGAGATGCTTCTGAAACACGTCTCAACCTTCACTGACAGTAGTGCAAAGACTCTTTGGGTCAGAGAGAAATCATAATAAATTTGCAAGGAAGTGGCAACTGTCAGTATAACCATAGAAAATCATTTCTCTAACAAAAAGACATAAAGAAATACCTGTTTTAAATATCTGTATACATACATCTATATGTAAAGAATAATTGAAAAAATATATACCTGAGAAATGGCTCTTTCCTGTTTCGACATATCTTATGAATGTATAAAGCATTCAGCTTATATGTTCAATTCTCAGTTATTCAGCCCTTCTATAATCATCATCCTACTTACATTGTTAACAGAAATCCACAGAAAATATCCCAATAAATTATTTCTTAAAAGTGTCAGGAACAACCAATTTAAAACTATTTGCTATTTGAATGCACAGAGAGTATGCACAGAGAGTATCTGTGATTTATTAAAAGTCCACTAGGGTGAGCTATTGCCCAGCAAATACAGCAGAAGTCATTGCTGCTCTGGATATTTTCCAAGGGACTTTTGGTCATACTCTCCTTCATTTTCCACAGGAAAAAAAAATATATATATATATACACATATGTATTATTTAAACATTAATGCCTTCTATCCAGAGCTTCTTCTATCTTCCTGTTTCAGCTCTTGAACAAAGCACAACACCAGCCTGCAGAAATCAGGTTTCCCAAGGCAAGTTGCCCAAGGTCTGGATGGTAACTAGACCCTTCTGGATAAGGACTGTGCTCCAAAGGCTTTTGAAGCTCCCCGAGTGATAAGAAAGCTGCCTATGCTTGCATGAACAAGTCGTAAGCTGCACTGACAGGTCTCTGTGACACTACTGTGCTAACACTAGCGAGGAGATCCCCAGCTGCTGTAAGCTAGTGTAGTTTTACTGACTAGTCATGCAGATTTATACCAGCTGAAGGTTTTTTGACACCTCTTTATAAAAAGCATTTCCATTGCTGAGGACTGCATTTGCCATTCTGAGTGGAAGAAGTGATGTTATTTATAGCAGGGGTTCTTTGAGCCAACTTTTCCACAGGTGCAGACAAGTTCCACTTGAGCTAGTGGAGATGTACTGTGTTCCATAAACAGAGGATTTGGCTGTTTTATCCTTTCTCCCCTTTTCTAAACTAAAGCCTCAATCCAGCAGAACATCTAAGCATATGCTTAATTTCAAAAAATAGTCACTGATTTTTAATTTAAGCACAAGCCCTGCTGGAGTTGACTCCCTGAAGCTGTTGTGGAACAAGAGAGCTTGCAGCAAATGCTACAGCTTGTGTCCCCGTTGGGCCTGATCACTTCAAACTACAGCTTTCTTCATCTGCAGAGAGGAGTAATGCATAGGAGAAGAATGCTGCACTCTTGAGAAAAGAAACATTTCTTGTCACACATTTTTTATTCTTAGCTACAGCTGTCTGCTTAGGAACATATCACTGCAGGTGCACATTTCCAGTGATACTGAAACTTAGAGAGTTTTTAGCACCTGAAAAATGAGGGAGGTTTTCAGAATGATCAAAACATGGTCATCTTAGCTGCATAACACATCTGTACAGTGTTCTTCTAGTTACAATTCTTCACAAAAGAAGGTGAGGCTCTTTGAAACCCATTCCCTTCTGTCAGTGCATCTATTGAGAGAATACACAACAGGAAATTTTAAGGGATACCTTGAAGACATAATTTAAACAAAGAAAGAAAAAAAAACGCAGAGATTACTGAGTTTTCACTAACAATGTGATCATCAGTCTCGAGAGGAATGGAAGACAGAAGACTACAAGGTAAATAATAAATGAAGAACAAACACTTTCGACTGAACTTAGGGAAAAGCAAAAATAAAAATTGTGAAGGATACTGATTTTTGAGTCAGTTTTATTTAAATCTGAGTCAAGTTTTATTTATATAAGCTAAAAAATATGAGAGAAAGGCAAAACATATGTTTGTAGATTTCTTCCTGATGCTATTTTGATGGTGTTATGGACGAGAGTGTTAATGTTTAAATAAACATTTACACCAAAAGTGCTTGCTGAAGGAAAATCTTAAACCCCAGTCCTTCATACACCAACTTGGATCATGTTAAGTAAACTGCCTAATATCAGTGCATCAGACTCATGAGACATACCTATTTTTATGAGGGCAATTTTTCCTGTGTGCAGTGTATGAAGAGCTAAGTATTTCAGACCAAGTTCCTACAAGGTGCTTTGGACTTTCTAGAAATTCCTGAAGCTTAAATCCACTAGAAGTTTTAAAAACCACCTAGTCCCCACTTCAGACACGTCCACATGTCACATGGGTCCAAAATTGCTGCCTCTAGAATGCTGCCCCAGCAGCTGTGTAGGCCATAAATCACATAAGCTCTCCCAGTACCCTGAGTTTTGTTTTTATTTAAAAGTTCCCCAAGCACTGAAAGTCTCCTCTCTAGTACTGCAAAAAATGATAAGCAAACATGTTCTACCAAACATGATACAATAAGCAGTAAGCCTAAATAATGCAGATTCCTAACTTAAAAAAAAAAAACAGTTTTCACCTGTCATCTGTCGTGCCTAAGAGATTTCAATCCCGAAAGCAAGCTAAGAGCACACCTCTCCAGGTTTGAAATAAATGGAACTTTCAACATGTTTCATTGCAGTTAACATTTTTTTGTGATGCAGAGGGAAAGATTAATTTAACTGAACATTGTGGTGCATTTTACACTCACTGAATTTAGGCTCCCTAGGTATTCAAGTTATACAAACTGATGAAGCTTGTATATAACATATGCATTACCTAATAATGGCCACACTGGATCAGTTTAGTATCTTCTCTCCAACAGCAGCCAACTGTAGATGCCCTGGCAAGAACATAAGACAAGAGAAGCACAGATCAATAAAAGCCCAGATAATTCCTGTTTTTGTTATTTAGCTCACTAGCCCTCTGCTGACTTAACTGGCTTTTTCATCAGTAAACAAAGAGAGTTTGCTACAACATTAATATTGAGACTAACAAAGATAGTAAAAATAACTCAAAACCAGTCTCCCAAGTCTTCAGATAAAAGGAATGATGCTATGTCAAATTAGGACTCCTCTTATCTTAACCCTAAGTATAGCAAAGCTCTTCTATTTACTTTGTTATTTTTCTCCCTATTGTTCCTCAGGAAACTAGAACTAAAATAGGCAAACTAAGAGCAGTGATATTATTGTAACAATTAAAAAGCAACATGCAAATTTAGCATCATTATTAAGAATAATTTGAGTATTCATAAGCATTTTGCTGGTTGCAGAATACTCTGTCATGCTCAGAAGTTACCTAAAATATTCTGTATGACACAATATAAAGTCACTTTACAGATACTACATGACAATTGCTACAATTGCTACAATGGCATGTAATAAGACAAAAATGCCTGGTAGTTTCTACATAAAGGATTTCACCTAGTTGGCAATCAAAGCTGAATTCCTGCTACTGTGCTCTCCAGAGAGTCACACAATAAACTCACTTTTGCCAGTCTTTAAAATCAATACGATAAAGAACCCATCACAGCAGAAAATACCTATTTCTGTGCAAGTGGGTATTTTCAGAGTTTCTCTCAACTTGTAGTCCTGTTGTACCTCATAATATCCTTCCTTCCACTTTTGTACCACATTCAAAGGCATCTATCATATCCATGGCACCTATTTTAGCTGAAGGCAAAAAGTCCAGGAGGGATCTGGTGCATGGGAGCTGAAAAGAGTTTTTACAGATTCACTGACATCATCACATCAACAAGTGATAGAGCTGACGTGGGATGTCTAGATTTTCCATACTACTGATCTGCTATTGGAACTCGTAGTGCTGTAGTTGATCTTCAGCAGACTGAGCTTCGCAGACTCAGCCGCGCAAACCATGAAATTTCAGAAACTGAGGAAAAGGAGAGCAAAAGTAGGTGAGACTACCGCTACTAACAGAAATCTACTTAACAGCCCTATCAGGGAAGATGACAGGCTTGCATTTATTGTGAAAAAGGTGAAGAAGTCACCTTCGATGTGAGCATCAAGGTCAGACACAAACACTCTGTGCTCACTGTCTGCTTTCACACGTACATAGTTCAAAGAACTGCAAGTTCTACACTGCACTTCATCTACCTTTCCTTATTGCACTCAAGAGAGTTCTGAATACACAAAATGTACTATTACACAATAAGCTACAGAAACAATGGGAAAGAAGCAACCTAGTAGACATAAAACTAACCATATGGTTGTTTCTTTGGGAAAATTGAAAAAAACAGGGCTTAAGAATCAATGGGTTATGTTTGTACATAAAGCTGTAGAGTGCTTGAGTAGCCTTTCACACTCTGTACAGGAAAGCAGCAGCCCAATTCTTTTACTTAGAATATGAAGAATCCCTCTTTGGCAGAGATTAATAGTTCTGAGACACAGTAAATGGGGAGTGGGTGGAAGATGTCTTTCTACTAAAAGACCAAAGTCAAAACATGCTGGTTTGTTCAGTAGTTGCTCTTGATAAAAAGAGCACAGGTAAGAATAATACATAGCTCATACATTTAGAAAGTTACAGTTAATATTTTCAAAGATTTGAATAATCACCTTAAAAAGCCAGTTGAGAGCAGCATTCATTTTATAGTCACAAATACTCAATCCCAAATATTGCCAAGCATCTTAAAGAAGTAGACATGTCTCCACTTTGTATTTACACCATTTAGAACCCAAAGCAGAGGTTGTAGAAGAAAAGAAATGCTATCTCTTGATGCATTGTGTTAATAAAGATAGAAATGAAGCTCAAATTATGGAGAATTTGGATAAGTAATTTACAGTGCATGGTAATGCAATAAAGCCAGAGCTTAACTTTGTAGTTCAAACTTCAGGCTGCGTTAAATTTTATAAAATAAAAATCACTCAAATCTCTTTAGCAAAACCAGTTCAGCAGTACATGCCTTGTTAGCGGTGACACAAACTTAAGCATTTTTATCATCCATGAATAAAATGGAACTTGCATTAGTTACAAATTTCGGCTTGTCAGTGTATTAAAAGAGGAAATATTCTGCCCAGTGAAACTCCTTATTCAGTTTTATGCTTTCCTTCTATTTACACTCATGCATGATGTCTTTGCTTTAAGTTATATCCAGGATTCCAGCATTGGCAGCTCAACCCACTGCCATTAAAAGAAAAATATTGCGTTCTCCTAGTTATTCCTGCTTTTTGCCTTTTTTCAGTTGCAATATGCACACCAGACACAATACACACTGATTTAACTATGGAGTATTCTGCTAGGCTAAAGAGTTAAATCATCTCAGGGAAGAGTCTGGCACATGTTACAGCCAGCACAAGGGAAAAAGGACTGTCTATTGCAGATGGAGTCTAGCGAGATTAATTGGCTAATTGAGACAGTAAAGTCAAATATCTAAAGTTGGATCATGTGAGCACCTCTCAGTTGATCTCTACAGCTATTTCTGGCAGGCAAATACTTCTTGTTAGCTGTAACTCATAGCTGGAATTGTGCAGCATGCTTCAGACTTCCATGAGGACAGCTGGATGAGCTGATAAAGTTGCAGTGAGAGCATGGAAGAAAGACTCGCTCTACCACTTGCATGGGGAAAATGAAAATGCAACCTGTGCTTTGTTTCTCTTTTAACTAAAATTGCTGGGGGAGTTGTGATAATAGCAAATACACCATTGAAATACATGCTTTCCATCATCATGCACACAATCATCAGAAGAATATATCTCTGCTTTAAAGAATTCCTAAAATGTAGCCAAATTCCCCCAAAGAGTTGTTATTTGTTAACAGTTACACCTTTGCTTCAGTAGTAAATCCTGAAAGTGATACCCAGACTTACTGTGAATGGCAGTGCTGGCCAGTGTACTTACGATACAAAAGCTCCCTGAAGCAGGACAAGCAGAGAAGAAAGGCTTTCCAGCGTGAAATTCATAGAATGGTTGCAGTTGTAAGGGACCTCTAGAGATCATCTAGTCCAACCCCCCTGCTCCAGCAGGGACACCCAGAGCACAGGGTGGCATCCAGGTGGGTTTGGAAGATCTCCAGAGAAGGAGACTCCACAACCTTTCTGGGCAGCCTGTTCCAGGGCTCTGTCACCCTCACAGGAAAATTCTTCCTCACATAGAGAAGGAACTGCCTGTGTTTTAATTTGTACCCATTACCCCTGTCCTGTCAGTGGCCACCACCGAGAAGAATTTGGCCCCATCCTCTTTACATTCTCCCCTGAGATATTTGTACACATTGATCAGGTCTCATCTCAATCTTCTCCAGATGAACAGACCCAGCTCACTTAGTCTTTCCTCACACGATAGATGTTCCAGTCCCTTAATCATCTTTATTGCTCTATGCTGGACCCTCTCTAGAGGGTCCCCTCTCAGTTTTGGGGAGCCCAGAACTGTCCGCAATACTCCAGGTTCAGCTTCTATCAGAACTATTTCTGAGCACCTTCTTTTCTCTTGACATGCCTAGAGACGGTCTTTAAGATGAGCTTTCCAGGGACAGAGGTGAGGCTGACTGGCCTGTAGTTTCCCAGCTCCTCCTTCTTGCCCCTTTTTGATGACCGAAGTGAAATCAATTCCTAGTAAAATCATTGCTTGATAGTTTAGTTTAAAAGAATTTCTCATTTCAGAGTATATTTTAAAAGCAGAAAAAAGGACGAAGTGGGGAAAAAAACAAACAAACAAAAACAAAACAAAAAAAACGCTTTAGAAGTTCAATAGTCAGCCAAAGAATATACTTCAACTATCAAACTCTGAAAAGAGACCAAGTTATGAGATGCTTGCCACAGGTAAGGGCACCCCAGCAGACTCCTGGGCAGGGAGCTCTCAAGAGCCTTTGTAGAACAGCACCTCTGCTCCTCCCCACCCGGTAGACTCAACTGCTGAGAGACCGACTCAGCTGCCTGCTCCTCTCCCTAGCAAGAACAACCTATGCCCTGCAGGTGGCCAATCACCCTGCATTAGGCCCACCCTAATCACAAATTCCATCCCCTGCACAGCTGAAGGGATTGAAAGGCTTGCATTTCCCAGGTGCTAACAAGTCTCTTCTCTTAAAAACCCTTCACTTTTTAGGAGCATGATCATTGTTTTATGGTAGTATAGGCAAGATAGTTCTGCTGAATCAGCACATTGCTCTATTGTTAGAGGTACCACGTTCTTTACTTTATCTTTTGGTAGTACTAAAGCCCCAGGCCTATTCACTTCTCAAAATAAAGTGTGCCTTGGGCTGTAAAGCTCTGACAAGTTGCCCAGAGACTCATACGTATAGCATTGCTGAAACGTGCAGCTCCCGCAGTCCTGCGCGATGGCAGCCTGCGCTATGCCTCAAGCTTCGACAAGCTCCTGGAATTTTGTCCAGATGAGCATCCCCAGACTCGTTTCCGTAATTAAAAGGAAAGTGCTTGGCCCTCCAGCCATGCCCAGGGCAGTGAGGTGCCTCCTCAGGCTCTCCCACAGTGAGGAGGCAAACGCTACTGTTGTGCTGAGCCCACGGGACTTCCAGGGCAGACCAGGCTCCCTGCGTCCCCAGCAGCCACAGACGTTTCTCCTCAAGGCACATATGCAGCAACACTTGGAAATGGAAGAAGGAACATCAGGGTCCAATCTGTTTACAGGTGGCTCTGTGGCTCATGTCATCACCCAAACTTTGGATTCTTTGGCAGCAGAAAGCATAGCTGCCTTCCCACAGGCATGCTGGCATCAGATGGGAATCATCTTCTCCAAAGGCGGAAGAGGGTCCTTGGTCACGATCTAGCAGCGCTCATTGATAGGGCTTTAAACTAGATTCGGCGGGGAAGGGGGCATCATCAGGGAAGCTGGTGATAAGGTAGGGGATGGCCTGCCATGCCACTCACAGCAGCCCAACTCCAGAGCCAGCAAAGGATGCCCGACGCCTGGAGCAAACAGGAGAGCTGCTGAAGGCCCACAGAGTCGAGTTACAGCTGCCCCAGCTAGAAAGAGAGGCACGTTGGGAGCCTAGCTCCAATGCCTCTGTGGAAACACACGCAGCATGGGGAGTAAGCAAGGGGAATGGGAGACACGTGTGCAGTCTGTGCTCTGCTGCATCGCCGACCAGCACAGGTCCAGAGGACAGAGCCCCTCATAAAGAGCAGCCGCTGCACGGATGTGCCAGAAATCATTTGTAATACTGCACAGAGGACTCTGAACCAGTCAGCTTCGGAGCACACCCAAAAACAGACTCTCAGGGCTTGAGCAGAAGAGGAGGAATGAGTTTTAAGCACTTTCAGAGATTATTTTTTGCTTGTCCTTTATGATGACACCTGTTTGACTAAAACAGAAACAGTAAAGCCATGCCTAGATAAGTCACTGTTTAGATGTCAAGTCTCTCTCAAAAACTAGACATATAGTTGTGTATATTCTGCCCTCCGAAATGTACTCTGAATGCCCTCCAAAGTACTGTGATTGGGAAGTCACAGGCAAAGGATTTTGCCCAGTCACCCAGTGAACAATGTCAGATCTTGGAGGCCTGGATGGTGACCATCCAAGTAACATTTCTCCTGGGGGTAGCCTTATTTATAAACCATTGGAATGGAAGTCCATACTGTCATTGGAGTATGGATGTATAGTATCTATTGGTAAGATGTAGCATTAAAACTCGGTAAGATGGACATCCCTTTCTAGAGGCCTATGCTCGCTTCTTAGTCTGACTCCTTGCTTTCCCCTCGTTCTTCACCTCCTCTGAATCTCTCACTGTCTGACCTACTCTGTTCTCTGAGCGCAGCCGCTGCTCCTGCCCCAGCTGTCACCTACTCCCACAGAGCCCATCGAGCCGTAAAAAACTCCCCATATATCATAAAACAGTTTGGCCAGATATTTGCCCAGAAATCTCCCCATGTAGGGAGGCAACGTGAAGCCTACGGGTCAGTGTGACCCTGTGTTATGTAAGCTTCAAGCAAGGTTGCTTTTAAAGACATCCGTGGGACTCTCATACACGGTGGTGAATTCCAGCCATACAGCTCAGTAGCTGAACCAGTTCCACAAAGCGAACAAGTTTTAGGCTTGGGCATATATACACGTTTGAGTCAATATTTCATATCTGCCCCTGTTTCTAAGGTAAACAGAAGAAGTAGAAGCATGAATGTACTTCATAAATAATGCCCAGAAGATTGCACTCTGGCCAAGAAGGATTGCAACCCAGGACTCCAAGAGAACTAACTCTGCCTTCTTCAGGGACCTCCTTGGAAGAATCCCCTGGGCCAGGGCCTAGAAGGAAAGGGGGTCCAGGGGAGTTGGCTAATATTCAAGCACCACTTTCTCCAAGCTCAG
>NW_010585778.1:18559-45658 GCF_000705375.1 Tinamus guttatus | reverse complement strand
TTTTACCTATTTTATCCTAATATTACCCAAGTATAATGTCCTGGAGAGGAAGAGCATGGCATTTGCCTGAATAGCAGCCTGGAAAGCACAGGCCATGGCAGAGGATTAACTTTTACTTAACATTGATAGTTTTAATATCCAATAAAGCCTACCTGGATTAGATCTTAAAACAGATTTTAATTAGACAAATAAAACCTCTTTGGGCCATCTTTTACCTGACTCTTAAACAAAATTCTCCAATAATTTCAGTGGGGAACCTGCTAAGATACAGCAATCACTATCTGCAGACAATGGTACCTGAGATAACTTCAGCTCATTATAAGTATTATAACAAAATAAAATTCAGAGCTGCTTAAAATTCACTTGAACAACATGGTCCCATGTTAATAACACGATGTGAGATCCGTGTTTTTGCACTCCTGAAGAAAAGTAGCGTATTTATAAAACACCTTTTGTCTCCTATCGGACACCAAATCACTCTACAGCATATGCAATTAAAGCCCTCTAGATACACCACTGCAATACAGTCTCCCCAGCAGCTCGTTAAAAGGTACTACCCAACTGTTTGGGCACAGAAGTATATAATCCCAAGCCCTTTTAAAAGGCTCAATAACATACACAAACATATATACATAAATATATGCATATAAAATGAAAAAGAAAACAAACTGGCTTAGACTTGTATTTTTCAGACATCCTGAAACATCTTTTCTTTGATCAACTGTGCTAAATATTTCATGAATTCAAAATTATTTTCTACAGGTAGTGTGCTGGGAGCCCTGCAACTCTGTGAGGCCACTGCAAAATGCAGGCTGAAGATTCTTCAGAAATTTGGATGCTTCGACTTCCCTGTGATCATTGCTCATGTCAGGGCTAGGAAAGCACAGCTAGAGATCTTCAAATAAAGGGAGCAGCCCACGCTGTACTGCAGCAGTTTTCAGATAGATTTGAAAATGATGCAGACAGTAAAGTTTCCCTTTGCATCCTAAGGAATTATATTTAAAATATTTGATTCAGAAGAACTACCCATCAGCTTGAAAACTCCGCTAGGATGTACACGAGAGAGATTTTCTTCAGGGCGCTGCAAGCAAAGTCTCCCATACATTTTCATGATGGACAAGCTCAGTATGAACTGCGGCTGCCAAACCCTCTAGTCCTGCAAACCTTTCCCATGTTTGAACAAATGGGAAAAGTAGTTTCTTCAATCATTTCAAAGCTTTGGTAAAGAGCATCATCCTGATGGCAGAGAGAGTTTACATAGCACAGAAAACAGCTCTGGTTGATGGAATAACACATTTAACTAGGCCATGCAATGCCCCTGTACAAAATGTATTTGTACAGATGTCATGCAGTGCCAGTATTAATTTAACATGTTCCCAGAATTCACCCAAGACCATCCTACCTTGCTGCTTAAAAAACCATAATAAAATTAGCAGCAACACAGCAAACTAGGGCAGCTTGTTAGGCACATAGGCCTCGAAGGTGGAGACACCATGCAGAGCTGCCACATGAGGAAGCCTATCCCAAGAGATGACAGGACAGGAGACACTATGGTATACATTTGCACTGGAAGTTTCGTTGCTTTTGCAGGAAATTTTGGCGTTTTGTCGTTTTGTCACTTTGCAACTCACAGGCTTACATCTATTTTGGCCAAATGCACTCCATATTTCCCTGCTAAATGGTCATTTTCAAAGCTTTTGGATTCCTCCTTCCTTGAGATGTTCATCACAACAGTGCAGCAGTGTGTTTTAGACTGAAGAATCTTCCTTTACCCTCTTATTAAGGGCTCTACGTTGTCCAGGTGCTTTCTTTTTCCATCTTGGCATTGGAAGTGTGTCACTATTATTTTCCCATGGACAGTCTATTCGGACTTCGACACATCATTTTGGTCCATCACCAAGGAGTCTGAAGGATCTTCCTCCCAGCTGAGGCAGTGCTGAGAACACAGGTATTTGCTGAAACAATCTGGGCTTTGTGCAACTACCTCTCTTTAGCGCCCATTACACTCAATTGGCTGAGCTAGATTCTCAGTTATTGAAAAAAATTGTTTAAATACAGAACTGGGCAGAGAAGACAAGAAGCTTGAAACCCTTAAGATGATGCACTATTTTATCCCTTCGGAAATCTAACCTCTTCTGAAAGCTGCTCCTTGAGAGGGTATTTGCTCTTCAGTTGCACCACATGCCTTTAGGATATGATGAGTCCTACCAGTTCTTCTTGGGCTCAGACAGAGCTTTTAGGACTGCTGTAGTCACTCAGAAAATTACCTGCTCTGTAAGAAAAAGGGCATGATCTCCGAGAGCTTTGGCCCTTGGCCATCCCAGCGTTGCACAAAATTTGTCTCGCAACTTTCAGAAACAGACAGCAACGAGCAAGGCTCGTCGAGTCCTCCCCAGCCACGGTTCTGCCTGGTGCGTTGCCAGCCTTGGTTTCCGAACTAGGAGCCACAAATATTCCGTTAATGCAGTGGTTTTGAGGCTGAATGTAGATTAGAACTGGGCATCAAGTCTTGGGTAAATCAATACAACCCTGTTAGTCTGTGTCACAGGCAGTGATGGAAACTTGAACAGGGTTCAATAATAAAGTTCTGCCTGAAAGACAAAGTTAGTCCTCAAAGTCTTCCAGGCATAAGATATGATTTAACATGGTTATGAAGAACTTATGATACTCATTATTCAAGTAAAAAGTCCAGGACAGCTTAGAATCCCATTGGTTTCCCTACCTCACATATCAAATTCAGTATCAAGAGAGCTCTGAATTTAGAGTCCAAATTAGTTACTTGAAAAAGAATGAGACTTGGACCAAACAATCTGTCGTAGTCTCCAGGCACATTACATACACTTTTTAATGAAAACGTGTTTGAGATGTGATGCTGAAGACCACAGACAAAGGGCAGCACTGGCAGTGCTTAATCAGGGTAGCTGTATTTTTCCCGTAAAACCAGGAATTTCAAAATAGGTCTTTTCATTTTCAAAAATACAGAATAGGAAAAAAACCCTTTCCTAGTTACTATCAGACTTGTGTGTGTCTCATACGCCTGTGCCTTCTCTGTCATTACTTGTTTTGGCCAAAACGCTCTCGTCTTCATCCCAAACTCTGCTGGGCCTCCCTCCCTCCAGGTGTCCATGTGACGTGTCCCATGGCACCATGGTGACACGTCCCAAGGAATCGCTACAAGCCCCAGACAACCTTCCCCCCTTCCCTGTGCGTTTCTGCTGGCTTTAGCATCCAATCTCATTCCTTCCAGCCAGTCCCATTTTTATGACAAATGTTCCCTCTCCTCAATTTTTATTAATTTCCATCCTTCCCACGCTCTCTCATAATTACCCTCCTCATCTTTCATGTGTTATTCCTCTTCACTGCTTCCCAAAATGTTTCTATCGACTCACCCAAATTACAGAGTTATTAAATTAAGCAAACAATGCAATATCTTTCAGTTTCAATAAGCACGACTGTTCTTCTATACATACCCCCCAGGTATTGGATTTCACTGCTCCCAAGGCAGGAGCTGTCCTAAAGCCAGAGCACAAAACTCCACTAGATCCTGCTCTAGTTCCACTAGAACTGCTGCTATAAACACCAGCCATTCCAGGAGATATTTTGAGACCTGCTGTATGCAACGGTGCAGGCTGCAGACCTGGGAAAGGAGTCACTCATCCAGGATGCGGGTCCCAGCTTCTACACATCACCCGGTGCTGCCGTCCAGATGTGCACCCGGCCGCCCGGCACATCTGCACGAGCATCTCAAAACTCAGGCGCAGACGCTCATCCATCCTCCCCATTCGGAAGCAGCTGCCTCGTATTGATGAAAACTCTCTGCTTGCACCAAGGAATGTCAATCGCTCAATATTTTACTATTCAGGCTCAAGCTCTGCCAAAAGTTTTACGTAGAGAATGGAAGTGACAGACTTTGGCGTTTCCCCAGGCCTACAAAGGAGGCGAACACTAAAGACCACTTTTTGCTGACACAGTTTTGAGCATAATTAAAATGTCTATCTGGCCAAAAAAAAAAAAGGCCTTTAAAGGAACATGACCAAGTCACACCAAAGCATCCACCTACCAAAGGGTGGGAATAATAAAAGCAAAACAGCACAAAAACAAAGACCTTTGCAAAAAAATATAATGCATCTCATATATATTTAATTCTAGTTATATTAACAGCACAGCCTCTACCACCCAGACATTGCTGCGTTGCCTCAGGTTGGAAGAACTTCTACATGAGATGCTTGCAGCCTGAAATGAGCTGGTTGCTGTTGTCCTGCAGCAGGGGTTTATTCTAATCTGCTTTTTATACTCTACAGTTAGAAAAGGACAAGGAGTTTATGTGCTCCGTTAAAACGTCAGGAATTTCCAGTGGGAAGTCACAATTTCTATTCAATTTCTGCCTTCAAGAGCACATCTGCTCTGAATCTGTGAAAACGTGCACTAAAGTGCAGATGACACTGGGTTCTGGAGCACTTCTGCAAGCCCTGCTAAGTGCCTTTCAGCAGTGCCTCTCTCATTAGACATTGCATTTTCAGTGTATTATAACGGAAGGATTTACAGTCTCAGAAATTTGGAGGTTACTGAGGATGTCAAAATTGCAGGGAGAACGTGGAATTAATAACAGCCAGCATGCGTTACTGAGAAAGGAAGTCTGTGAAAATACACAATTATGTGACCGTTTCTCAAAGTGGTTAAAACGTTTCCTTTGTGTGGTAGAGCTGCACCAGGGTCACTCCTGGAGGAGCTCATGGGGTTGTCACCATTGAGAGCCACCAAAACAATGAGCCATCAAGAAGGCATCATTTCTCCTGACCTCCCAGAGATAGCAGTAAGCTATATACAGGTTATATATATGTGCAGTTTGAGACAGGTAATCTGCATCTAAGAAACTCAGACTCTTCCCTTGGTTCTCAAAAACACTCAAAAATGATAATTAATTATCCTTTCGATTGTGAAGGAAGCTTAGGGTTTCTCTGCATCTACCGGGGGATGACAGCAGCATCTTCGACGCCTTTTGCACTAAGTGCTGGCAAATTATGATTTTCCCTAGTAAATACTGAATCATCTAAGGCATCTTTCATTTTAAAAACTCAAAGCATTTCTCAGACATTAATTCAGCAAATCTGCCACTACCTCTGTGGTGAAGTGAAGCAGCTCTGTCCCCTTCTCTGGTAAGGCTCAGCTGCATTAAGTGCTTTGCTTAAGGCCAGACGGAAGCCCCATGAACAGTTCATCTCTCACGCTGCTGCCACCATCCGCTTGCAAAAATAAAAGGGATAATTAATGAGAGCCTCTGAATTTACATTAGAATTTAAGGAGTTCGTGGTTGTTACGTTAGCTAAGATTCTTCCAGCTATAATCTACCTGGATATTGTCAACTACGCATTGCAATGCAACAAAGAGCCACGGAATACTCTTCAAATACAGTCCCCTCTAATGTTAAAAGTGGATAGACATCTATAGTGAATGAATCAAAAGCAAGCCACGCGCATGAGAAAACGTGTGGCAATCAACCCTTCCACCCCCGAGGCCCGCGGGCACCCAGGGGGCCACAGCAGCCACTTAGCACCAATTAACAGCTGCAATCACACACCGACCCAGGCAAATGCCATGACGTTTCTGGGGGGGTTTCAGAGGAATGGGATATTTTTATTACTCTAAACAAGAATTTTAAACTTATAGCTGTCATTCATATAACAGGTTTATGGATCATTTACTAATACTGCATTTTCTCTGATCCTTTCAGATATTAAAAAATCTCAATTGTTGCTTATGATTCACTGGTCATAGCAATGCAAATTCTGCCCTTTGAGTATGGTGTAACTTAATAGTTCACTTCGACTGCATGAAATTATCCAGTGGAAATAAATAGTTTAATTCCAGTGGAGTTTCACATTGTTTTTACAACACTTTAGCAAAACAGAAGCATCTCGGAAACATTTTTCAGTAGTAATTGCCATATGTTGCTATTAAAAAATTACCCTAATTCTTGGTCAATTACAATAACATGAAACATTTCAGCAGTAACTATAACACTGTAACATTTGCCAGAAGTTTCCCTGCCTCCTTTGTGCTGCCATTCCCAAAGCAGCTAGGATTTAACTTATTTTAGAAAGTGTAAAATATGGAAATGAGTCCAGTGCAAGCAAAGCAGCTCAATTAACTTTCACACGCGAGTTGCTTAATAGGAAGCTTTTGAACAGAACTCAACTGCAGCAGAAGAGTTGCCTAAATCCATCAATCCTCTCCCAGGACCAAACCACTCTGTTGTAGTACTTCATATTCATCACCCTTTTGGGGACAAGCAACTCATCACTCATTTTGTTCAGTGAAAGGTACAAAATCATTCCTAGATGATTGCACGTAGCCTCAGCCCCCTTTCTAACATTCCTAGGGCGGACAACATTTTTTTTTTTTTTTTTACAGGGAAATGCAGCGTTAGCCACGTCCTGAACATAAAATTAGCCACGACACTCTGCAATTTGGCTGTCAGGAAGGAGGAGGCGCAGCCGCCTCCTTTGAACATGAAGCCCCGTGGGATTTTACGGTGGATCCTGCAGAAACGTTCCCACACCCAGTGGTGCAGATGCTTGAGGTAGGGCAGCAGCACCAAGGCTGTGGATCCTGGCTCCCTGGCACACGATGTGAGGCCGGGACACAACCCCGATTCCCTTCTCCGCACATCTCCGAAGCAGAAACACCAGAGGAGAGGGGGCCCTGGGACTCCACTCGCTTCTGGAGGTCTGTTTTCTCCACACCCAACCCAAACGTCCTCTTCTCCCCTGCGAGCACGACATGTGGCTTTGCTCGAGCGAGGCCTGCCTTCTGAAAACGAGGTTGCATTGATATTTCACATCACGCTGAAGCAGCGCTCCTTGGAGCGGGTTTTCCGGGCGCTCCTTGTTGCGCACAGCAGCCTCGGGAACGCGCTGCTTCGAGCTCCAGCAAACAGCCAGTCCACCAGGTTTCTGACCATCTTTTGCAGCCCCAGCTACCCCAGCTACCTTCTGTGCTAATGCATCTCAGCTGAATGGGAGAACAGCACTAAAACATCCTAGGTGACTACTGAGACTTCAAAGAAGATACAAAGCATCGCTCAAATGCAGATTACCGTGCTTGCGGGCACAGTCCCTGCACGTGCTCACCCTTCATCTGGGCAGCAAATAGCAGTAAAATTAAGTATATTTGAGTTACTCAAGTCAATGACGGTTTGCTCAGTCACCATTCAGCACAAAATGAGAACAGTTATATTTTCTCAAGCCAGTTATTTGCCCTTTATTAATCGCCTGGCTCCAATTCCATCCTTTTCACACCATCTTTTCAGGGATGCAACACAGCAGGGAAGAAGCATATATGGAGCCACTGAATCTAACCTGCAGCATACTTATTGTCCATTTCCATAAATTTATAACTTCACAGCATTCTCTGAAGGTCCTTCCAAGAAATAGGCCTCTTTGTATGATCGATTCATATACTATCATATCCTGCAAGCTGGAAATATGTATCTATACTACATGCATCTCCTAGCACGGGCGGCTGTCCAAAAGACTTTGCCATGAATTTAAATGAATTGAGTCACTTTCAAACTACAAATATTGCCTGGAAGAAGAAGGTAATGAGGGGAGTCTTTAGCTAAACTTTATAGCTTAAGAAAAAAATTTAAACCAATAGCAGGTCAGTCTAATGTTATTCCTGTTCAGGGCAAAACTGAGTCTGAATCAGCCTTAAGTTAATGCAGCTGATAAAGGTTTTCCTGGCGCTCTTTAATCACATGAAGGAAACCCAAGGAAAAATATTTCAGAATTTTAGTTCTTTCTGTGATGGCATTCCCTAGAGGAAAGGCAGATCATCACAACATTATCTGTCTTTCATTTGCTAAACTTGCAAATATAAACACATCACCACACAGTTACAAATAGTATCCTTTTAGCAACCAGAGTGATTTATGCTATACTTGCATTAGATGTACGCAGTTTCAGGCACCACATATGTTGCAGTATGGTCCATATGACAAACAGTGCTCATTATTCAGAAATTCTGATTACTTCTGAAGACACTTTGCCCCCACCAGTGCGTTTTCAGCTGAACCATTTCCTATCATCCAAATCTTTGTCTGGGTTTCCAGCAGCTGCGTAGGAACAAAGCCCTGCTCAAGAAGCATTTCTTTGCAGGACATGTAATTATTAAATCGTGTTCTAATTACGGATCATAAATTACAGAAACTTCTTTAGAGGGAAGATATTGCCTCTCCCACGATGCTGTGCATAAATGTAATGCTTATTTTTGAAGTTATGTTGAAGCCTTACAGGGTAAAAAAAAATAAAACGTTATTTTGTGACCAAATCATGAATGCTCTATGAAGCACACACTTTCCTTTTTAAGATTGCTGTTAAAAGTTTTTAAAAACATGCACAAATATTATTTTCTATTAACATGCATAAAAGTCAACATACAGCATCTCTGTGCGGGCAGAGGTTGATGCTGTCAGGGTGGCTGCAGGAGGAGAAGTGAGTGAAGGTCCTGCTTGTGCTCTTTTGATGGACAGACGGACATGAGCTGCTGCCAAACCCGTCTAGGAAGCTTCAGCTAAGTGCTCGGGTCCCAAAAAGCAACTGGGAGACAGGGATGGATAAATGAGCTTCAAGTCAGGAGCAGAAAACCCAAGGAAATACCTTGGTGCTCGCTCCAGCTGAACCAACAGCAGGTCCAGCTTCCAACAGGCACCAAGGTGCAACACTGTGACCTCGCACTGCAAGAAGAGCAGAACAGAGTGCTGGGGGGGACCGGGCCACCCTGGGCACTCCAGGTGAAGTCTCCGGAGCTGGGCACTGAAGACTAGCAATTTTTATGATTTTTTTAATCTGGAGACACTATCACACGGCCTTGAGGGTGCCCTGGATCAGGATCTACCAAGGTTTTATCCAGAGTGGCCAAATAACGATGATGGGTTAAAGCAGCCTCATCCCAAGGGCCGTGGAGCCAACGTTCCCGTGCGTGAGATTCCGCTGCCGCCTCCCGATGAGGAGCCGGGGGGTGGCCGGAGACGCGGGGGGACCCGCGACAGCCCCCGGGCAGCCCCGGGCTCCGGCTCCCGCCCTTCCCAAGGGGAACACGGCTGCCGGCGGGATGCAGTTAAACTGCCACCACATCACACATAATAATAAGCATTTTAATAATAAAAAGCCCTCGGTACTTGAGTTCCCACAGACCAATGGGCAGCTTAAAATGATCATATTAATTCTCAGCAATAATATCCATAGCTTTTTTTTCCATTTTGTTTTTAACTGTTATTTTTGTCTTTTAAGTGTTTGTCCTCCCCCAAAAATGGGTTAAATATTTCAGTGTCCCATTTAATGGAGCATTTCACATTTCCATTTGGTTAAAAAAAAAAAAAAAAAAGGAAGTTTAAATAATATGCAGAAAAATCAGCCTACCATTAAAATACACGTTTTCCTGGGATAAAGATGAGCCGCCACATCCACTTTGCAGTGCACAGGCACAAGACCCGGTCACTCCGGGAATGTTCCAGGGGCAACTCACGTTACAGCTACACAACAGCAGCAGAAATGGAGGGAGAAAAACTTCCCTGCTAGGGTCCAGATCCGCAAAGATTTTCAGCATCTCAGAAAGAATTTATGTTTTTTCTGTGCCACAATATAAATCAGATCGTTCTACTTCTATTCTAGTTCCATTTGTTTTACCCTCGTTCCCCATCCTTCATTGCAGAGGGAGCCAAATGAAATATTCTTTTTAAAGCCACTCTCTCCTCCTCAGTCAAATGTCACACTGGTAGCATTCAGCATATGTAATAGGGCCATTGAGGCTTTTTTTTTTTCTCCCTTCACTGCACTTAGGATAAACTTTAAATTCCCGTGTGGATACTTAGAAATTATTAATATTGTGTCTGAATGTACAATTTCCAAGAAAAGGTCTTGTTATCTGTTTTAACTGCTTCCTCACTGCCTCCCACACTACACCTGGGCTTTGGTGGCCACTGGCATCTGCAGTCACTGCCAACGTGGCTCTGAAATGCAGGAGGCAAAGTGCAAAATACAGCAAAGCGCAGGGCGACCAGCACAGATGGGGCCAGGATTTTCCATCAGGGTAACAGCACTGAGGCACAAGACGGAGACAGGTCCCATCCAGGCAGTTTCTTGGTCCTCTGCTTATTTTTCAGATCCAGTCAAATGAAGAAACTCCTTCATTCATGTTCCACTGAGCAACTTGGGTTGGGGGAAAGAAGGTGAAGACTTAAGGACTTAAATCTCCATGAAAAAGCTCAAAAATATTACGGGAACCCTCAAGGCACCTTCTAGTCCTATTTTCTATCACTGTCTGAAAAAAGAGCATTGCAACCTGTGCTCATTTAAGTTAGAATCAATACAAAATATACTGGAAGTTGGCCTGATCTGCAGTGAATACACTTGGGGTGTATCAGCAATATGCCCAATTTCTTATGATTTTCTTGGCAGAGAGCAGCTACAGTATACAGAAAGGGATTTGTCCTGAGCTCACCTGACCTCTCATTGAATAAATAACCATCTACTTTTCAGTAATGAGCTCTACAAAATTTAACTAAATTTAAATTGCAGAAATGAAAGGAAATCCATAATATCCTGTGATTATAACTGAGGCTTGTTTACTTCGCCGAATCTAATGCCATCTGATTAAATTTTGTAATGTTTACATATTGTACTACGAGCTTGTTCAAACATCAGAAAATGAGATTGACTCTTCAACAGAAAATGATAAACAAATGAATGCAAATCCATCGACTGAAAACGCAGCAGCCTGCATTGTTTATTATGGATGTGGCTCTGTGCTCGGAGAACGGCGCTGCTGCGCGGCACACACACCGTTAATTGGCCCGCTCCTCATCTAAAGTGGTTGCATTTAATATATTTATTCTCATGCATAATTTATTGATATTCCTTGTATAATTGCTACATTTTTTAAGAGTTTAGTGGTTTTAGTTCATCTGTGCAGAATGCTTTCAAAAGCCAGGCATAAAAAGTCATGACCGCGGAAAAGTCATCGCCGGGGTTCAACTCCAGCGCTACGGGGGTGCTAAAACCCACAGCAACATGGTGTGAACTGCAGAACAAATCACCCTGCCCAACCAAGGGGTGCCCCAAGCAACGCTCTTCATCTCAGCTTGACAGGTGAAGCTTTCTACACTTTGATTAAGTCCATATTTAAACAGTCATAATAACAAAATAACCGATTAGCCGACAAGGCAATTTGAACAGACGGGATCACGGAGTTCAAGAGCGAGGTGAAACCTGCTTTGTTATGACCTGCATCTGCTCGTAAGCGCCTTCACCCACCGTGAACATCATCAGCAACCGCAGCTACTGCCTTCGAGCCCTCAAAGCACGAGGTCCTGCAGTGCCAGAGCTTTTCGTGTGTGGAATGAGGCCCCAAACCAACTAAACCTGGCCAAAAATAAACAGTCTGTACTATATCCCCTGCACCCCAGAGCCCTCACTCTTCAGAGACGCCCTTTGTGGAACTTTATTTTTTACTAGACAAATATAACTCCCACCATGCATACACAGGCTTCTCTTCCAAGAAGACTCCAATTCCACTTTCTATGAATGGTGTTCATTCTTAACCAATCTGATGAGAAAGGCTGGCACATCTAGAAGGTGGATCAATATTCAGAATTTTATATATATATATATATACACACACAGAGACATATATATATATATATATAATGTGAACCTTTTACTCCCCTCCTCTCTCTCCTCTCTTTCAAGAACATAAATAATGAGCAACACCAAGGTGTTCCCCTCTGGGAAGATTTGCATCACCCTTGATCAAATGATTATTAAAGTTCTTACCTCTCCTTTTTAAGATATTTTAATTTCTGCCTGTGCTGTCTCAAAGCTGGGAGAAACTTTTGTCTTGCCTGCAAAGTTTCAAGAAACTGGCAGGCAAATGAAAAATTCATTGAGATTTGCAGATGAATCGCTCGGAGAACCACAAAATCCGGCACTGCACAAAGTGTGCCTTGAACCGCTGGGTGGAAATACTGAGCTGTATACTTCAAAATAAAAAATCTAAATCAGATTCACTGAAAAACTGAAAGACAGCTGATCAAGGATTTTACAAGAAATATTTACAAACAAAAGACAAGTAGAACTATTTCATGTTTTACAATAGGGCACGACACAAACAAATCTTTTGATTGTCGGGTCCCATGAAGAAACATATGGCTCCAACCTAATAAAGCAAATGTGTCCAAATTTTGAAGCAATTAAAAAGCTGGTGTTATTAGGCAGCATGTTTTTGATATATAACACGTCTCATTTTCACCTAGGGCTTTCCTCCTAAATCTGTTCCTCTCTATTTGCCATACTGCTCGTCTGCTAAATGCTAACAAAGAAAAGGCTCTTTTAGCAGACTCTTGTCAGTGCCCAGAGAGAAGACAAGAGGCAACAGGTACAAAGGGAAACACGGGAAGTTCTGTCTGAACATGAGGAAGAACTTCTTTGCTGTGAGGGTGCCAGAGCCCTGGCACAGACTGCCCAGGGAGGCTGTGGAGTCCCCACCTCTGGAGATCTTCAAACCCACCTGGATGCCACCCTGTGCCACTGCTCTGGGTGTCCCTGCTGGAGCAGGGGGTTGGACTAGATGATCTCTAGAGATCCCTGCCAACCTCAACCATGGTTTTGTGAAACCCATGTCTTTTCTTACTTTTCTCTACAATTAGAATCCATTTTTTGTAAAAATTGACCTCCACCAAAAGGAGTCCCCACTTAGAGTCCCAGCAGTCTTAAATAACAGCGCATAATACACTAACATTGCATTCCTCCAGGGATGGTGATGAGCACCAGCTGCAAGAAACATAAGAACATTGTTCATAAATTCAGGGTGGCCTAATATGCCTTAATCATCTTGGTCCTTGAGCACATTCTGAAAGGTTTTGCTTTGTGCGTTTCGTCGATTCAGAAATAGAGTTCTCTCCTAAAATTATCCAGACACTACCACAATCCCACAATGTACCAGAAGACACGAGCACAAGCGACAAAATAAACAGCAGCCAGAGGCTGAATCAGACCTTGTCAGGATCAGTCGATGCCGCAGAGAAGGTTCTGGTTGTGACGTAGCATTTTGCATCCACATTGAGTCCAGGTACGGAAACTGCAAATTCAAAGTATAAGTCAGAGCGATCGGGGTACAAAGAGCAGTGAGTTGTTTAAATTCTTCAACTTTCACTGCTCGAAAACAGGTTTTAATAAGAAAAGCTAATTTCGAAAATATTTTTTCCCTGTCGTGCATATTGTAATGTCAAGCTAAATCACATTTTTCTTTATATTAACATAAATCCAGAGCATATTATTAATGTTTCTATCCACATAAACGTTCTGACAGTGCACCACAGCATACAAGCATGCTAGCCTGCCCAAACAAGCATCAGGCATCGTCGTCACCCAGAACAGCAGGGTTGCCTGTATTACACCCCATTCATGACTCACTCTTCCTTATATCACAGTTACTCCAATTTCTCCCTTGAATTTGGAGATTCCATAGCTGTACACAATTACGTTACCTTCATCTCAGGCAACTCAAACACATACTACATATTTACTGCATTTGATGCTCATTATACTCAAGCATTGAACAGGTAAAAGTATCTTAGACTCATGTTTTTAAACATTTGTATAGATAAAGGAAAAGTAATGGTCTTCTAGGAGCACAGATAATTACTACAGAAAAATGTTAATGCTACAACTCAAATGTCATTAGCATTTCTCAACTATATGTAAGACAAGTGTTATAAAACAATTACTATTAAATGTGTTGTCCAGAATGTTTTGAGGAAAAGAATGCATAGATGCACTAAAGTGTGTTAAAATAGAAAGTCTCATAGTCCTTATCAGTTAGTCCTTAGCTATTAAGAGCATAAAAACTTTTTATGGATTTTCACAGATAATGAAGTTGCAGGCAGAAGACAAATTTGCATGCTATTTGTGTTTGATTTATTACTTCTGGAGATACAGTGTCACAATGTAATTTAACAGTTAAAGTTTTGTTTTCAAGATAAATCACCTTGTCCTGACATTTAAATTAAGATAAAAAGAAGAGGATTCAAATTAAGAACTTTTTATGAATATTCAGTTGTAGCAGATTAATGGACATACTGCAAAACAACTAAGATCAATAATTCCATTAAAATATAAAAGTCAGAGTTTATTTTCTTCTTTAATTTGCACACAGTGTTCAGTAGCTTACCACTGCAAATATACATAATTAGTAACGAATTGAAAAGACACTAAAACTGTGAACACTTCTATTGGTGGGGCTTGGGGATCCTTTTTGCAGGAGGATGTAGCAGTTTTTTGCAAAGCTTCAGCAATCTCAATGAGTGAGAACATTATTCTCTCAAACGTTAAACCCATTCCCAAAACAGGTCTGGAAATGAAGCAAAGCTCACAACACCGCTGCTTTTAGCACTGCTGTCTTTTTCTTTTTTAATTTATTTCCCTAACAAGACTGCAAAAAGCATTTTGGCCAGGATCTGAAATCGATCCCGTCGCAGGCTGCACGGCAAGCGCTGGGGGAACGTGCTTGGTACCGTGCCACAGCAGGGCCGCCGGGCCACAAATTACCTTCAGAAACGGCTTCTGCTTCCTCCTGCATGGAGACACAGGAGTGACACGGCCCCAGAGCACTAGAGAAAGTCCATTGGAGAGAGATAGGCATGGAGAAAAAACAAAACAAAACAAAAACCCCAAGAAAAGGATTGGTTTCACAGAAGCTTAAGCATGTGGAGCTCTGCAGCTCATGTACCATGACTGTTACATTCTATGTCACCACTTCTGGGCCAGGGTCCCTCACTCACCTCAAAGGTGCTGGCACAGCTGTTGCCTTCGCTGGAGCACGGAAAACCTTTGTGGGCAACGTTAACACAACCAAGAGGGCATGGAGAGCAGCTGGGGTCACTGAATTTTGCAGTGCTTGAAAAGGGAAAATCAAAAAATATATATAAAAATAAAATTCATATCTTTTTTTTCATTTAAAAACTTTAGAAAGCACCAAAGAAATTTTGCAAAATGATCCCACAAGCACAAGCGCAGTTGTGCAATAACCAGGCATCCACTTTCTTCCCTACTGTCAAGGGAATCCTCAGTACAACTTGGGTTTTCCAGGCATGCCGCTATCGGAAAAACTCTGCACATCCTCTATCTTTTCCCTAAATCCAGTCAGAGGAAAGTCTATAAATGCACTTCATCTGAAGCACAAAGGCAGTCCCCCATTGCTTTAAGTTTGTTTACCTGTGTGTTTAGTCCAACTCCTATTTCAATTCTTCCAAAGAATTCAGACCCAGTCAACGAAACCTCCAGGACAGGGGTGGTCTCTGAGCAAACACACCACTGTCAAGACCCCAGTCTCACCCATGAGGTGTGTAATGGAGCTAAAGCAGTGCTCAATCACAACCATCCTTCTACCAGCACAGGCCCATGGCTGAAATTTAATGCTAAGGTATTTACCTTAGTGCAGCTCTGAGCAACTTCTCTGGATTTTATCTGCAGCTAAGCACGTTGTTTTTCTCTCCATTTTTGTTTCTAACCAGATTAGAGATTACAATTGCAGCAGTTTAAATTTATTTATGGAAGTCATTCCCATAAAACAGCAGGCTTTCGGGATGACTTTGGCCTTCAGGTTGGATGTTGTGTAGGAAGTTCGCAGACAGGTCTAGCTGTGCTGTCACGGAAAAGATGAAAGGGAAAGTTCAGCTGCTGACGATACAAATTTAAATGGTTTCCTCCATTTGAAAGGATGTGGAATTTTATACTAGATTGAATTTGACACCATATCACTAAAGCGAATATAATTCACTGTGATCTCCTTGCTATTTAGAACCAATGGCCCATTCATGTGTAAATGCACAGAGTTAAAGGGGAAAGAAAAAAAAGGCAAAGTAAAGACCAATAATGATGCCACCAGTATTCAAGCAAACAGCTTCATTGTGCCTCTGTGATAAAAGGAAGAGTAAATATTAAACATAAGGAGAATTAAGGTTTTACAGTCATTCAGGAATGCAGGCTTTGTTACAAACTATATTCACGTGCTATATATGTGTAAGCACGTATACATCAGCTCATACTGTATAGGCTACCTCACTGCTCAATACAGAACTAGACCAAGAAGAAGGTTGAAGCTGCTGGTATAGGGCATTTAGAGCCAGGCACAGGAAACCTGAAGGCCAGGGGTCAAGTCAAAGCAGCAGACAAGTTAGTGCCTTGGAGAAAGGCCCATTCCAAGAGCATAAATAGAAGCCCCAAACCAGGACGTTCCTGACTTGTCCGTACACTCTGGTCCCAACATTTTTAGAGAGTGGAGCTGCCACTCTGCCCCAGTGCCTCAAGTTACAAGGAAGCCCAAACCATTTCCTGCAAAGCAAAATATCCTGTAATGTTGCCTTGATTTTTGTTTGCTTGTTTGTTTTTAAGTAAACAAATAAACAATCCTAAGAATTGCTCTACAAAACTGAAGTATAATGGCCCCTAAGCAAATAATCTTTCCACTTGCACCTATGGTCTTCAGAGGAGGTCCCAAGAGTTTTTGCCTGGAAATCCTTCCCAAACTGTGCGGTGTCACTAAGGCACTAGGTTTAGGCTAGTGTGTTTTTTTCTTAGCACTTTGTATGGAGTAAAAAGGAAGCACTAAGAGCTGTTTATAATCATTACCTTCTCTCCACAGATGTGATTTCAAGGAACAGTGCAGTATTTTCCATAAAATGTGTAAAAGAGGTGAAGACATACTGCAGGCAAGTATTGTTGTAAAACTCTGCCTTCATGTGATTGCAGTCCACTTTTTTTACAGCTGCAGATTACAAGAATCATTAAACAGCACAAAATCACGCATGCCAATTAATGTGGAACTGAGTCTCCCTTTAGTTAATTTTTTATGTCTGTTGAGCTCTACTGAAATCAATAAAGGTAAGATCAGTATAAAGACTAGTAAAAGTGATCTAAGTGTAGGAAGTCAGGCTCAGCAAATGTAATGAATAATAAAACTCCAAGAAATAGAAAAAGAAAATCAAGCTTGCAGCTCCATTCATTGTAATTGTGCACCATTACTATCATTCAGGCAATTTTCCTCAACATTAGTGTTCGAGCGATGCTTTGTAAAGCTCTGAGGCTCAACAGAAAGCAATGGAAGTGTCCAGAGCAGCGGGAGCGAGCGAATAATCCCTTGGCATGGGCAGAGACTTTGGAAGTTTATGCTCTCCCGTTACTGTCCTCGCAAAGCCACTGCAGCTTTCCAGAGCATTTTTCCCAGCTTTTATTCCTTTTACCCTGCTTTAGCATCTGGGTCTCCTTGCGTCAGAAGATGCCTTCAGTGATCAAATGGACAACACCTCCATCCCTACGGATTTCCAGTCTTACTTGGGAAGCTGTAACAGGATTTGAAAGGTAAGAAAAGACATCTTTTTAGCAAACACAAGACAGTCAAACAAGCAGCAGGTCACACTCAACAGCAAGTTCACATTTACTCAGTTTCATTTTAGTTTAAGGCCATTTTTGGTAGAATGAGACTGTTAATAACTCATTTATCCATGAAGCAACGGTACCAAAATGATAAAAGATAATTTGCAAAGCTCTGCCCTAATATGAGGACATTTAGTCGCTTTGATTCGCTTTCCTCTTCCTCCCGCACACCCTCCTACTGCTTCTCTCAAACTGGTGTTTCCAAAACTATGTTTAAAAAAAATGTTTCAGCAATCCCAAGAGTGACAGTGCACTGGGACACGTCAAGCTGAGCTAACTCTGTCATGTCACATTACGTGATATAACATAACAGAGTTTGATAGGCAAACCTGATATGACACCACAACTTGAAAAGATTCACTTTTCTTCCAACGCGAGCGAGCGTCAGACTTTCTGCAAGAAATATGGGTAAAAAAATGGGCTACCCAGCTTCTTCCAGCCGCAGCTTTAGCCCTTGAGCTTTGAGAGGTGGCTCGAGGTGACAAAGGGCAGACGTTCCTGCAGCGACTGCCTCGTGTGTTTGGACAAGAACTTCACTGAAGACACAACCGAGCTATCGCCGTGCTGAAAACCAACCTGCTCGTTACAGAAATGCAGAGGTTGCTTCAGGAGCGCGCGCTACACAGCCTCACTCATTATTGGAACTGAGCAAAATGGCTTTTGTCTTCACACTTTCACACTGAAGAAAACTCAAAATGAAAAAAAAAATGATGAAAAATGTTGAAGAGAAGTTCTGCCATTTCCGCAGGCAAATGTTGATCCTTCACAGAAAAAAAATTATATATATACAGTTGTCCAATTTCTGAAAGCAGTATGAAGATTTTTGCCAAGACAACCAAGCATTTACTGTGGAGATATTCACAGCAGTTTAATTTCAGATTTCCATCAATACTTAGCCCCAGTAATTAGGCTAATGGGAATATTCCTGAAGGATAATTTCCATGATAATCATAGCAATATATCAGGGCAAATTCTCTTTAGGGTAGCTACATTTATTTAAATGGAAATACATGCAGAATTAACTGATCCAGTTTATCCAAAATCCCAGATACGGGATGATATGAAGGCAAGTTTTTCATCCAACATATTTGTTCATAGATAATAGTTCCATAAACTACTTCTTTGCTAAGGAACAGTCTGAAACTTACACCTAAAAAAGCTGTTATAGGCTGCAAGTGGATTTTGCTTAATTGGTCTAAGGGGATTTCTTATTTATTCTCTCAATTTCTGTGTTTAATATGAATTATCTAACTTTAATCTCTGCAAATTACACATGAGATTTTAAAAATCATTTTCTCTTTCCCCTTCATCTCCAGTAATCAATTAACTTAGCAGCTGATTCTGTCAGGGAGCCATGTACTGCGATACAGTGAGTCAACGACCCGCAATAGATCCCTGCTTCGTCCACAAGGTAACATGAATTTATTTTTAATTTATGGATTAAAATGCAATATTAGTGAATATTGGAGACCATCTACCACCACGTAGAGTCCAACACATTCTCCTCTTAATTCTGCAGTAGGCTCTTACGATGAGCCTTATTCCAGGTGCTATTTAAGCTTGCCCCAAAGGGGAATATGACTTTGGTAACAAGGTGGTGGTTGTGAAGCAGAGCAACATTAGCAACTCTCCCCCAACTTCGAACCAAGGGCTCTGTTTTTTCTTGAAAGCCAAGGTCAAGACTGGCTTTATTCTGTACATTTGTATATAAAAACAACGGCCAAAATGAATTGTATTAGTTTGAAAAAAAATATATATATATATACCTTATCACAGTTAGTATTCAAAGGAAATTATCTTGGGGCTATTTTTTTTTTCAGAAGCAACTGCTGACTTACATAGCACTATACTTGGGTTGTAACAATTTATGACAATAATAAAAATGTTTAACTCAGCCTTCCTTGCAGGCTGCAGCATGGGCTAGGTAGCATGCAATTTAAATTCAGTGTAGTGACACGTTACTAGTTACTCTGTAATGATCCTTCCCATTAATCAGGAACCCAAACTGTGTCCCAGTTGTCTCGATTTATTTCTCAGGGGACAGATGAAGTGTGAGGAATCGGTCCCAGCACTGGGAGCCAGGGCCACGCGCGGTCCCGTTCCGTTCGGGTTCGGCTGCACTCGTGTCCACGGTGCCAGCAGTGCTGCAAGGGCTGCCCAAAGCAGCTCCACGGCGTTCGGAACCCCCTCAGGTCCAGCCCCACGGCCAGGAACCTCCCTGGGGCTGGGACTCGGGCTCCAGGTTGTCACCTTAAGAGCTGGTGCCCCTGAGCACCCCCGTACATAACACTGAGGTGGTACTGCTTAACCACCTGCACGTTACAACTGGTCGTGTTTCAACCCATTCACCACAGGCCTCCCTGGCCGCCTGGTGCTGTGCAAAGTTGCTAGCACCAGTTATTGCACAACAGATAACTCAGAATCACTTGCAATGCCTGGAGAGGTCTATTTCTGCATAACCAAGGATATCTTTTAGACGTTTAATTAACTCATAGAAGTTACTTTCCAGACCATCTAGTGGGTTTTGGAGGAGGAGAGAGAGAAAACCCTGCTTCCTGGTTCACAGGGATGCCCAGCTGGCAGCCAGGTCCTTTTTTCTTCCAAACCCAAGGAAAGAAGAATGAGATTTCTTACTCCAGCACTTACTTCTGCCACTAAATGGAGGCACTTCCCTTCTCCAGGGGTTTTGCTCCCTGCTGGGGATCCCTCTGGGAGCGGAGCAGCTCGGCAGCGCTGCAAGGCAGGGGTGGGCGCTTCTCATCGTGGCTCTAGATACATCGAGGCAGCAATTTTCCATCTTTAACTGCCTAGAAATGTTGATATTAGTATAACGATCCTGTTTATATATTTATGAAACATTAATAAATCATTAAGTACTAATTATATTCCCTTTCTTTTTCCTCCATTAAAGCTGTTCCCCTTGTTGGTCTCTATTGACAGGCCTATTTTCAACACACCAGCACATCCAAAATAACTATTCCATAAAGGATGTCATCTAAATCATTTACAACTAACAAATGCTCTTAGCTATGCTAGCAGACAGCATCCTTCTATTCAAATAATGTAAAAGGACTCATTAGTCTAGAATACACAGCACAATAATATTAACAGCAGAAAGCAGCACGGGGCGGGTCAGAAAAGATACTAGTTACGGCATCAACAAGGACCAGTCAGGAAGATCATATCTGCAAATGCTTAATATTATGAGATAACTAGAGTTGTTCGATCTTCTAGCCTTTAAATGTCTTCTAGATACACATTTTCAAAACTTTCAAAATGCTTATTGGCCTCATGGCTTCAAAAAAAAAAGGGTCATGATGGCAACATTGGTTAAGAGGACAAAGCAGCACGGGACACCACCAAACACAAGATTAACAAGGGAAAAGAAAGGTATTCCTCCTGCCTCCAGAGACGCTGTGCTGACCAAGGCCATCGCTCATCTAAGAAGTCCCAAACGCTTCTTGGCACTAATGACACAAACCTTTGCCTTAGCCGAGCCAAAGGGATGATGGAACCGACTCTGGCTTCTGCTTTCTCTATAGCGATGAAAATATTGACAATAGTTCAGGATAGTTTTTATAAAAATATTACCTGCAATTGAACTTTAATATGGAAGAAAAACAGAGAAAAAAAGTCATATCATCTTAATATTCTTAGCCCTTTCTGTGAAAATGGATTTCAGATATATAATTACAAAATATAGCCTCTCTCAAGAAAAAATAAGAAGCCAAGACTATCTTTTTCATAAGCTCAAACGTGAGCTTATGAAGATGCAAACGTAGAGATGCAAACTCTATAATGACTTCATGGTTGAACCGAGGACATGGAGTTCTTCAGCCAGCTTCCAAAATGTATTAGAGGAGCTCTAGGGATTGCCAGGCTGCTTCATGGTCTGCTGGTGCCTTTCACAGGACAGCCAGCGACTAAAGGGTTATAGCTCAGCCCTTCCAATCTGTATCGAATACGAGACCTCGTGCTTGCACTGTCAACTGAAATCAACCCCCATTCCTCCACATTAGCTTCCTGCAAGCTAGCTACGTGTGTTTTCACTGCAAATCTCTGCACACGCATTAAAAAAAAAAGGGGGGTTGTGTGTCTCTAAAGCATAGCTTCTTTTTGTATAAAAATACAAAATCATATACTTCAAAAACATAAGTGACACTTACCAAGCACAGGACGAAGCCAACATGATCCCTTTCAGGAAGGACTCGGTCATAGTGGGCAGCGCTTACTGCAAGAAAAGAGGAAGAAAAGCAATTTAATATACAGGAGCTCTTTGGTAAAAACACTGTATTTTGCTCCAAGATGTCACAGGTCAGTAGCCAGCCCTAGGCCCAAGTTAAATAGGGTAGCAGTGCAGCCACGCGCTGAGCACTCGCACCTTCACGCCACAAACTGGTTGAGTCAACCACAACCCTAAGCAGGACAACTTGCTCCATTTTACTGCAGCTCAGAGGCTGAATCACCTAATTTGGCCCAAACAGAAGCATTTTGCTCTAAATCTAAACTCCTCGCACACTTAGAGCACTGAAGGAGAGCTGCACTGGCGGTCTGAGAAGATCTGTACTGATTAACAAGGTTAAGGCAACGTCTAGCGGGTCTGTCATGAGCACAGCAACGGCTCCGGGTACCTACGCGCACGCAGAGCTCCCGGGCACACGCTCCTGCTGTAAATAAAGTTAACAGGACTGCAAAAGGACAGCAGAATCCATTAACATTCACCCAACCGCACCATTGCTGTAATCACCAAAAGGGAGAGAGAGAGATCAAGCCTGCCAGGCAAATGAAATCCAGGAGAAATGAGCTAAATCCAAAACTCTCGAGCTAAGACTTAGTGTTTATTTCATATATGGTAGCTCTCCTTACACCCTGTGCTAGATGATACCTCTTTTTATAGTTTGTTCCAGCTACATATTACATTTGCTGAAAGAGGGTGGCAGGCAGAGAGCAAGAGACCTAACAGAGGTGGCCTCCACCAGACACAGAGACGCAGAGAGGCCGCGATGAGTCATGCCCTGGGAGGGCTGACAAGCAACTCGCTGTTTTTACTATTTTTATTTATTTTTTCTTAAACACAGAGGGACTGCACATGGTGTGTTAAAACACAGACAACCCCAAAAATTGCTTCTGTGAACATGAAGAACAAGATATAGTGGCAGGGCTGCTTGCTTTAATCGGAGGTCTTCTCTATTTTAAAGGTTTGGAGTTTTGTCATTAGCATTAATTAAGCTTGCTGTTATGAACGCCAAGCTCTTGTGCTGTGCCTGCTATGCTCGCTTGGAGGGTAACGTTCAGGCAGATCCACCCAGAGACACGTTGCTTTTGTGATGCCCATTAGAAGCTAATGTTGCACTTTCTTCTTCCCAAACTATGCTATCCTGAAATATAATTGAAAAACAAAACTGCAATTTTATACTTACATGAATTAATACATGTTGTAAACAGAGGCTTAAACCTCATTGGTAGTGACGAGGCTCATAGTGCTCCCGGTATGGGGATGCTTGCAGGGGCTGTCCCTAGCACAGCCCTGAGGAGAAGGACAGGAGATGACTGCAAGTGTCACAGTCCAGGCACAGACCCTGGGAAGCTGGTGGTGCCACCAGAGGCATCTTGGCCATGGGAAAAATGCCTTGTTTGCTCCACATCGCTGGAAAAAAACACATTATCAGCACATCGCTGGGAAAAAATATATATATATATGAGATACTGTTGCACAGGTCACTAAGTGCCATGAGATATTGCACACGAGAGCCAAGGTCTGAGATGGTGTCCTGGAAGAGAAACGCTGGGTGCCAGGGCAAGGGTGGCTGCCCTCCCATGGCAGCAGGAGCCCAGGCAGCCCCAAGGCCACATCTCCGAGCCCCAGACCTACTGCTGCCTCCAAGGCTTTTGGAAAAGAAAATGGAAATCTCTGATTGACGAGATGCTTTGCACTGGTTAAAAATGAAAGCTTTTTTCCATCCCCAAACATATAATTTTCTGCTCATATAGATCCCATCTTTAATTACCAGCTGCTGTAAATGATCTTCTTATGATCATTAGCTGTCAAATCCTGAAACGGCGAATCTCTTATTGCCCTCCGTGTTCAAATACTCCACCTGCTTCTAATTAGTCAAACTACCAAAAAGCCTACCTACAGTGAGGCTATGCACATCATGCACTACAGCTGCTAAATGCCTCGCTGCCTACAATGTCAGCAAGCCAATCCTATTTTTTTATTCTTAAGTGGTATCAACTATCCCTACTACTACTGAGACTGAAGTAGGAGACATTAAAAGCACAGCAATTTTAATGAGATAACAGCAGAGCCATCGCTAATGATGATTACTTGTATTATCACTGCAATCATTTTTAATGAATGCTCACTAGCAAACTCTCCACTAGCTCAACGTGCCTCCGTTAGTCTCATCAAAATAATAAGCAGGATTTAATAAATTACTATAACCCCACTAAACATAATTTTACTTATTGCTTTATCATTAGGATTATTTATTGCGGCTGCTAGGGTACAATGATTTTGACCTACCACAACAATTTCCAGACCTTGATAACACTTTTCATTTCAAGCACTCTCTTATCTATTCTTTAGGGTCTATGTGCATTTTTTTTCTCCTTCATCCATAACATGCCTCTGCTGACCCTGTTTTTACCCACATAATGGCACATACTTTCATTCATACATCAAAAACCCACACTAATTTAGTTTTCCTTGTACCATATTTAAAAGAAAAGAAATAGAAAAGTAGATTTTTTGTAGAAAGGACTCTGAAGGCAGACTATGAACAACCAAATTTTTAGTTGAAATATCTTCATAGAAAGTCAAACTTGTTAGAATGAGCCTTGCTACGCAGGTACAAATTACAATTATTGCAAGTACAGCAAAGACAATGGAACTGTGAAATAAAAAACCTCAGGAAGCTCAGAATCTGCTGCTTTAATTAGGATATAGACATTAGTAATATTAGTAATAGCTCCAGAAAAGCAGCAAGTGACTCAACTGAAAACATCAGTAAAAGTCTAGGTGTATGACTCTGTGCCCCAATACTTTAAGCGTCTTAAATTTCACCCAAATGAACAAAATTTCGCACTGAACTGTTTAACGCGGAGATTATTGCTCACTGGAACCTAAAACATCTCACACCACGAGAAGAATCATGCAAATGAAACCGGCTGATGGCCCCATGAACTCTGTGTCTCTGGCACGTCGAATTTAGAACAAAATTTGTACCCAGCAAAGAATAGAAACTGTGACTTTTAGTTCCATACATAATTTATAACAACCTGAAGGCATTTGCAATGTCTGAAATTAAACAGGAAAGGAAATTATTCCCTGAAGGTATTGGGGTTGATGCAAGAAATGTGTTTAAAAATAAGCACACAACTAGTTTGCCTTGTTATTGTGCCCATTACTCGGCAGCCTCCCCGTGCCCCGGGCGCCTTGCCCACCACTCAGGACCTGCTCCCCCTCACGCAGATCTATGAAAACAAAACCACAGCAGGGCCTGACGCTGCTGCAGGCTGCGCTGAAGGGTTTTGAGAAGAGCTGAACCCAGATCTGCCCTGCGTGTAAAGATGGGCACGTTCCCACCGAGCTCTGCCCCACGTAACCCACGCAGGCTTAGGCAGTGCTTTCCTAATTGTTGCAAGTATCTCAGCATTTCAAAGAGTTTTCTTTAAAAACCATCTTTTTTGCATATTTAATTTTTAAATGAACGTCAAGACACTGGCAGGAATAAAAATACAAAAGTGACCCAATTGCTTGTAGAAAAGTAAATAATTGGTATTATATTAACCTCATTCTAAGACATGCAAGATTTTATTGTGCACCCGCCTAGGAGCCTTCATTCCTTAGACAAGGCTCCATTTCGAAGGCTGGGAAAGCCGATCAGGAGCCTCCGTCTTGCACTGCAAAAACCAGCGTTACCAGCTGCTCCTGGCACTGCAGCACCATCTTTCACACGTTCTCCTTTCTGGAAAGGGAAGGTAAAAAGGGCCCAGGCAGGAGTCACTAAGCAGCACTAAAATAAGGAGGTATGATCAAGGAGGGAAGGAGCTCTAAATAATATTTTTTAAGTCACCAACACCACTGCCTGCCCAAGTTTTGGTGTACGTTTTCACAGTTCTTGGCACTGAAACTCATTCACTTAGTGGCCTCAGGAGGTTTAACACACAAAGGGACAGACAAACTCAGTAATAAAATGTTCTACCAACCCCACAATTCATCAGTTTTCACTTCTTAAGCTAAGCAACTGGCATTTTACTATTTTGTATACCTAACAAATCATCACACTAATAAAGCCATGAGGAATGACGTGTATAGCCCACATTTTATAGCAATTTTGCACTTTATAAACTTTAACATGTGACTATTTTTTTTTTAAATCAAGAAACAAAGTGCATCATGAGGACTAAATAGCACAGCATTTATTTAATGCCATACTGACTCGGAAAAATTACCTGTAACTGCAGATAATCTTTATGAAATCAATGCGGTCACTGATGAGTTCACTCCATACATTTACCTGAGTATTACATCAAAATACTCATCCTATTCCCAAGAACAAATTTTGACTCTTTTGAGAACTTACACTGATATAGAAAAAAAATAAATGCAACTATTATTGTCATGAAATAACAGTGTGGAATAAATCACATTCTAATTAACTACCAAGGATATATACAGGGATTTGTAAAGTAAAACCAAATTTCAAGGCCATGGAGCGCGTGGTTTTTGGTAACAGTGTGGACATTAGACTTCCAACACCAGGAGCCCTACACTAATCTCAGGGCTGTCACCGTGATCCCATCCCTGTCCCTTGGGTTGGGTTATTCCTATGCCAGCCCACGCCTGGGAGACGATTCCTGGGATGAAGCCTGGAATCACAGCACAGGTCTCACCCGTAGCATGGCTGGTGCAGGTGTCAAGGGAGGGCTGTGCAATCCAGAGCCCTTTTACAGTAACTTTTGGAATTCAACCAAGCCCAAGGTGATCTGGCACCACCTGGGTGAACTTTTTAGTCAGCCCAATGGCAGGAAGGTCTCCACACAACAGAAACAGCATTTAAACATTTCCTTCACCTGGGGTTCGCTCTCCCACAGTGTCTCAATTTGTTCTCCCTTGATTGTTTTCTAACTTTTCCAATTATCTTGGGGGGCATCAATTTGGTTTCAAAGTCAGGCATTAATTTAGAGCAACACTTTCACAGCGCTACTTGTTCCTCTCTGAAGGTCTTCTTAATGGCACCAGCACCAGCACAGCCCATCAATCTCACAGCCCTGATATCTTGAGAGCCATCTCTGACATTATATAAGGGCCACTTAAAGAGCATTTATTAATTCCAAAGATTCAGATATCTCACTGTGAGTTACCTGGAGAGCATCTGACTGAACCAGGGACATATATTTAAAGTCTGCCTACAAATTTCCTGAACTTCAGTGTCTTTTTCCTCTATACCCAATGAAGAGAGATGCTTTCTGTAACAGCACAGAGTGACAGTGAATGTGACACTTGTATCTTCTATTCTGCCCAAGCATCGTCTGAACTTCCAAGATGTTCAGAGAACCACCACAACTGAAGACTGTTGGGAGGGATGCCAAGGATGAGGAGCAG
>NW_010585778.1:0-18508 GCF_000705375.1 Tinamus guttatus | reverse complement strand
CCAGGTGTCTGCTATGGAGCTGCTGCATCCTCGTGTGTTTTGGACAAGGCCATTTGTTCCTCTGAAGATGCCTGGGGGAGGATTAAAACTGACCCAGATGCTTTCGCAGCCTGGCCCACTACAGCCTGTGTGAGGATTTAGTGACTTGGTGACTTAGTGACAAATTGCTCCAGGACACTGCAGTCTGAGCGAGGTCAGCACAGGCCACCCCAGAAGCGCTTGATGAAATAATTTGTTAATTATTCAGTTCCTGATTACAATGGCATCTTCACAAGACCTCTCACAAGCCCTTCTCCAAGGTGGAGCTTTGGTGGCCTCTCGACGGGCGCCGCTTGGGCCATTCCCAGGGTACCAACGGGGACGGGCCCAAGCGGCACCCACCTCTGCAGCACAAGAAACAATAAAACCCTGCGGTTTTGATACACTTGATTCACTTTCATAATTGCCAGCAAAACCATTTATTTCTACGTTCAAGCCTAATCTCTGAAACTATTTGCGACATGCCTCAGAAGCATGAGCCTTGTGAATATTATATAATTTTTTGGCCTTTTTTCCTGTAATAAAAATAATGAATGCTCATTAGAAACCACTGCCTCTTCCCTGGTAATCGTGCAGAAAGTATTATTGATAACTAGCAAATCGAAGAGACATTTCCTGGTTGATTTCCCCCAGTGGTTTGTCTGCAAAGGTTGATAATTGAACTCAAAACTCAAAATCAGCATTTAAAATTGGCTTGTAATTCTTTTTTAATTAAAGACGGTAGGTTGCATATGATTAACTATGCTCAAACACATTCTGTGATTCCAAGGAAAGCTGGCTCATAAAAATGAATAAACTTTCTCTCTTTTTCCCCTCAAAAAACTATTCCCAGGTATCTTCTAAAGTGAAATCCAGCATAACGACCCAATTTTAATAATCCTCTGTGGCCTCACCCTGAATGTCATTATGCACCGGAGCAGAAGGCTTGTGCTAATAACGCAACAACACTGGGATGTAAGCAGTGGTGCTCTGTGTTTTATGGCCTATTCCAGAGTCAATACTGGAGAGCCTGCACTGGAGATAATTGCAACATTTAAAAAGAGTGTAAGAAAAATAGTTAATATTTTTGATTTTTAAAGGAATCACCTGAACATATAGACATGCTATTTAAAACAGGAATCTGTGCTTCTGTGTTTGCTTCAGCCTTGCAATGCAGTGCCTCTTTGCAGGCTTGCAAAGTAAGGACATTAACCAAGTTTAACGCACCATGTTTCACAAGTACTGAAAAATTGTTACAATTCACCTTTCTTTACACTAGAGCAAGAACTGTTACTTACAGAAAGAGAAATGAACCCTGCACGCTTCCTATCACTGCCATTTGTCAACTATAAATGTCATTTTAGTGGGGAAGGAGCCGCTGAACCTGGCACGTCATCCATTCCTGCCTCATCCCTAACATTTCAGCATCCTCCAAGGATTAATCATTAGGATTCCCCTTAATTTCCAAGTGTATTAAATTTAATTAGGTCAAAACTGAAAGCAACTTAAGACACAGACCTTTCTCCTCCTAAATTAATTTGCAGTCATTCTTGCATTGATGTTAACTGATTACCAAAGAACTGCATTTTATTGTCCAAATCATCACAGAAAGCGGTAATTGGCAACACTGGTATGAGATTAATTTATAGCAACTCAGGGTCACATTCTGCTTTCCATGCGCCAGGGGCTCTGCCTGCAAAGCAAACAAGGCTTAAACTTCCTCAAAACTGACCTAAAACCGCACTGCGAGTGACTGGATGTGCAACACGGGCCAGTCTTAAAAGGTTATATTTCATTCTAATTTTAAGTCACCTACATCCCTAAGAGGGCGGAAAATAAAACCCCCACAGATGCTAATGTTTGCATTATGTGAGCATTTCCAGGCAGCTCCACTTAAAGAAGCATTTGCAGCCAAAGTTGGTTTCCTGCCCAGAACCGGGGAGTGCAGAAATCACATAAATCCTTGTCAAGCGCAGCTTTTGTTACGCTGAAAGCTCCAATTAGACCCATTGCCAAACAATGAGGAACCCGCTCCATCGTTTCCTTGCTCTTGTAAGGCTCCGGGTCCCTCATCTTCATATTTCCAGGCTGTTCTCTGCAGGTTTTATATTTTCTGTTCAGAGGGGTATCAGGCTGGGCTGCAGATGGGAAAGGCTCCAGCCCGACGTAATTAGCGGGAAGTGTTCAGGTACCGAACGAAAACGAATCCATCAGCACTGCGGCCCCCGGCCCGGCTGGGGACTGCTTGCAGGGCTGCGCCAAACGCTGCTCTCAACAGCCCCATTTCTGACCAGGAATTTGGGCAAAATAATATAAACACCTCAAGAAAATCGTCAAATGTGCAGGGGAAAAGTCAAATTAGCTTAATCAGAGGATTTGTCTCTGAAACACATTCCCCCCCCCCCTTTTTTTTTTTTTTTTTTTTTTTCAGCAGTTACATTTCCAATGAAACCTGTTATTCCTCCAAGGAAGGGAAATTGTTTCATTATGAGATTGTCAAAAACACAAACTAGGGCATTTTGGCAACTCCAGCTCCTTCTCTGAACACAGTGGTCCCGCTCTTTCCTCACAAGTGCTTCCGATTTCTCACCTTGCAGTACCATAAACATTTCCAGAGCAAGACATACTAAATCTTCAGATGAAAACAATCTGAACTCTTTCTTTCTTGCACTTCTGCACACCTTGTTCCATCTTTACCCCCGCCCAAGGGCCAACCCCTCTCAAACCATGCAGCAGCCTGAATTCAAGCCATTTGCATCCCAGATGCTTGGGTATAAGTTAATGTTTATCAACCCCTAAAAATGGTAAAAGTACTTGTAAAAGCGTGATGCATCAGGGACTTAAGCTGCAGAAAGCTTCCACTTTTCAATAGTTTTTTTATTCACTGCTCTGTTGTTGCCATCTTCCTTGGTGGTATTAAATATGAGACCACTGTATTTAATAAGGGAGCTCTTAGTACCCCTACAGCAGCTGCACCAGGGCTACCAGGTATTAGGACTCCCTAACATTAGACACAGAGGGTTTTGCAGCTTGCCACTCCTCAATGTAAAAAGAAAAGGCCACAGACAGTAAAATACCCCGAATTGCAAGACCACCCTAAATGAAATCATCAAAGCAGGAATCCCATCTCAGCCACTGGCAGCAGCCCTAGGATTTCAGCAGACTGGGATTTCCTCTGCACAAGTGGTTAAAGCTCTTTTTTAAATACCAGTTATGGTAGCTAAACCCTGTCAGCTACAGCAATAAAAGCAGACAGGGAGAGAGGTCTCCTCTTGTTTCTGGAGAAGGAGGCAGCCTTTTCAAGGTTTTAGGTAATGTTTTCATTTCTGCTATTATATTGCTGAGATTTACAGCCATTTGCATTTTAACCTTTCCTTTATACCTGCTTTGTAGGCTCTTCACAGGAGCAGGCACAGAAGTGAATACCGCAGCTCTCTTTTTGTCCTGGACGTGAAAAGATGTACAAAACCTGGGGAAGTTTCTGACAATGGAGCTTTTCACACAGATTCTGGGTGTTTTTATGCCTTTTTTTTTTTTTTCTCCTTTTCTTGCAATTCAGGATATTTCCAGTAAGAGTAAGTACCAACAAGCTCTACTGAAACAAACTCTTTCTTGGCCTGGGACACGGCCACAGAGTCACAGCCTCCCCATTGCTCTCCGTAATGGGCTTTTACTGGAGATCAGGCTTGAAGTATTTGTCTTAAATTATGAGATTCTTTTGCTCCTACCTAACTAACCTTCCTAAAAATACTTACCCAGCAGCAGACCTGCTTTCTGGGAAAACTACAGGCCAGCCACTGAACTTTAAACAGGAGCATTTCCCTGTGATCTCCGCGTGCTGCAGACCTCCTTCCTTCCCGTGCCTGCACCTTGCTGAATTCCCACCACGGGAGCACACGCTGCATTCCCACACCGGATGCCAAATTCCATCCCTTACTCAATTCTCATAATCCTATGGAAACAGGAAATCAATCTTTGATGTTATACTGCAAAAGGGGAATGGTTCAATGTATTTTTTCATCAAGGCTCAAAGCAACAACGTCCCAAACCTAAGTTGCCTGCTCTGCCCATGACACTTCTCCAAAGCATCGGCAAAGCCATTCCCAATCCCAGCTCAGGAGGTGGCTGCCCACCAGCAAACTCCATCATGGAAACTACTAGCAAACTTTGCAGCGTTTCCCAAAATTGGGCCACCGAGCCTCTGCCACCAGGTGAGTGGCCACGAGGCAGCTCCACGCATCCCGGGCCCCGTGCTGCCGCCCTGGTTCCTTATCAAAAGCCAAAACGGGGCTTGTCTTGTCAGCGACTGCGGAGCCGCGAACGGAAAGGGACAGCCTTGGGTGTGATATGTGTCAGCAGCCCTTTGTGGCAATTCAATCTGACACGTGGAACAGGGACGCCAAGTCCACGGCTCCGCACGGACGTCTGCAACAAGTTGGTGACAGACGAGCCCTGGACACGCCATGGTGAAATGTCCCGGGGAAACTGAGGCACGGCAGCCCTGCATGCTCCGCCTAGACCAGCTGCCCCTCACTAGCACATGGTTACGTTAGCAAATGAGACCTGCAGGTCATATGTGGGGGTTAGCCTGACGGGAGGGATAATGCAGTCAGCACGAGGCTGGGCAGCATCCTTCCATATTTCCTATTTGCTTTTTCAATTGCTGTTATTATAATGCTCACACAAATGAAGAAATGAACACTTGCTTAATTCACTTTGGCTTTTTTTTTCTGTCACCTTGAGATTTTTTTATACCTAGAAATACGACTATTTTAAAAGCAAAACATACGTGAGGTTTCACATAGATCAGCACTACTTTGTAGTAACACAATTGCACATTGTCTATAATTTTGGTCTTGTTTTCACTTAGATAAAGTAACTAACTCATTAGCACTCAATTTCATGAAAAAGGTCTGATAATTTAGAATATTTCTTAGCATGACCAAACACTTGAAAAAAACAGTTTTTCCTTCAATACGAACATCTACTAAAAGGATTAGAAAGAATTAGAAGAAAAACTCACCATTTAACTGTGTCCATATAACCAAACACCTGTCACACGAAACTGTCACATACTTCTTAAAATTCACACATTAAAATGATTTATAGTCAAAAATGTATTTATATTTCAGTTCAAGAAAATTAATCTAAATATCTTAGAATATAAATAATGTTATGGCATGACTTAGTCCTCCTTCTGAAGGACTTACGACTGGAGAATGTCGTTCCTTGGCACTGCCCACTCGTGCCTTTACTCCTTGTGCATCTCCGGACAGGAACGTCTTCCAGACCACCCCTATAAAGCTCTGGAGGTGCTGGCTGGCCTTGGCCGTGGAAGCGGGAGCTCTGCCTGGATCTCTCGTAGGATAAAAACGTGTACCTACAACTGCAGAGAACTTGATTAATCATCATTACATTTGCTATCCTTTCAGAAGGCGAGATAGGAAAAAGAGCTTATGACACCCAGCTGACTTCAGTTATTACTGGAGTAACTAGAGGCTCTCTATATTTTATGACCTATCAGTGTATCCTGCTACAAACTCATTTTTTTCTAAGGCTGTTACAAGCCAACAGCTACAGCCTGGCTGGTTATTTCAATGCACTCAGCAGAAACCTCCTGCTCAGTCCCCGCTAGCAAAGCCTTTTGCTAAGGGACCTTCGTACCAGGGACACAGCAACAAACAGGAAGAGATGGAAAACTCAAAATCTTTGAGTATAACTATTTTTTTCTGCCCAGTAAACCAATAGGAAGAGCCATAAGTTAGCAAGGAGCACTCAGAGAATCTGGGATGCAGATGGGAATACCATACCTTCTTATGCACAGTATTCTTTATCTAGCTCCATTTACTGTAATTACCAATTACAGTAAGCTATACCTCTCTATTTCAAAGATGACAATCAGTGCTATATTATGTAGTAAATTAAACATTCTGCTTCTTAAGTCATCGTTAATTTAATGTTGATCCCTAAAAATCCTCTAACTGATACATGTCACGTTGACTTTTTTTTCCACTAGGACTTATTATACATGCAATATTATCTAAAGTTTAGGTTACAAGTGATGCATAATTCATGGATTATCATTAGAAAAACAGTGAGCACTTCTACCCATAGTGGGTAATACAAATGCCCAAGCTCTCTCCTTGTATGGCTGGTTTTTTTTTTTTCTTTTTGTTACACATACATGACTTTAATAAGTAAACAGACACAAAATCAGAGGTAACATTGCTAAATAAAGAGAAATAAAGGTAACAGTAATATTGTTCTAATACTCTTCAATGGTGTATCCAGTATCCTTTGCACTGCCCTTCTCAGGCTGGTTTCTTAAACAAATACAGCTGTAAATAATGGCTAAAGGGAGGTTGACCAAAACCTTCAGCTGCCCAGCCACTATACTGCAAATATCTGATATTAAAATGGCTAGCAAAAGCTAAGAGCCCAGATTATGCAAAAGAATGGTCATAATCTGGTTTTAAAAACAAACCTAGACCTGAATCCCTAAAACGGTAGATTTTTTCAGAGAAATGGTGACATTTCTTCCATACAGCTTCACTGACTTGTTCAAGCGGCAGTCGCAGGGTGGGATCCTTGCCCTACAGAAGTCCCAAACACACATTGTCACAACACACAGAGGGGTTCAAGCAGAAATGCAAAGGACAACTTAGCACAGACCACGGGGGATCAAATTTAGCACCCATGTGTGCTCTGTTTGCACCTCGTTCGTGTGCCTCTACTCACCCAAATTACAGAGCTGTGCATTTCCATCAGTTCACTTCAGCTAGATGATAAAAAACAGCTTTTTCACGTAGGCATTCAAACAGGAGCCAAGCTCTTCTCAGTGCTAATATTTTGACTCAAAAGTGAATTGCTTTCATCACAGCAATTTCAAGGTATCCAAGTTTGTGCATGAAGGTTTATCCTGTCATAAAAACAGGGGCATGTTGTTTGGAAAACGACCCTCTGAAGCTTTCCCATTTAGGTGCGCACACAAGAGACGGGGGCGTTTGGCCCCTCTGCTCTGCCCGTGACAACTGCAGGACTGCAGAAAAGGCAACTAAATCCTGGCTTCTTATTCAGGGCCATAACTTCCAAACGTCCCCTGCCAGAGTTGGATCTTTTGCTGAAAGGTAGTAACTACAAAAGATTAAACATTTGCATAACAGGCAAGGCTGGTAGAGGAGTCACAGAAGAGAAAAATGAAACAAAGACGATGGCAGTAAAATCTAATAAGAGATGTCCCAAAAGGGGACAATGAATAGATGGCTGTTGAAGTTTAAGATGAAGGAATCCATAGAACCTGAAATAATTCTAGCTCATCAAATTTTATAGCTGATTTAAACTGTTCCTTATATTTTAATGTTGTTTTGCTGAAAGGCACTAGTGCGTGCAGTATATCCATACACATGCGTCAAAAAGAAAAATAAAAGCCACTCTTCCCAATGATACGCTAAGACAAATTCCAGTTCTTGTCAGTAGCTGAAGTCCAACAGAGCTTCTCTAGAGTTATTAATATCTTGTCAGACAGAACATTGTTTATTAAATATTTATTAGCCATACGAGGGATTTCAGCGGGGGGATGTTACGAGCATTATGCTAAGCAGACAATACTTCAGCGTTGGCCCCTTTTTAGGTTATTCTCTCCACTGATTAAACACAGGAACTAAGAAATTAGTGAAAAAGTTGGACAAAAGGTATTATCCATCTTTTAATCTCCCATCAAAAAAAGCATTTTTGGTTTCTAGTAGTTTGTTGTGCATAAATATGTAACTACATAGCTACATAGTCTCATGTGAATCCAAGAGAGCAGAATGCAGCAGCTTATCTTTACAAACACAAGGCACTGATTTTACAAGCAAGCATGAAGACGGATAATACTATTGCATTTATACAAGGGCTTTCCACAAGGACTATATGGAATTACAGCATCACAGAAGCCTCCATCGTAAATTCCCGCTACCATGGTTCCTATTTGCCATTTTTATATTATTGCTATATACCCATATAGAGAGACACCAGCTTTCAAGGACCATGCAGAGACCACGGTCCTTAGAGAGACCCATTCAGCTTTTTCCACCCCCAGTTCCACCCTGACCCCCCCAGAACCAAGGCTAGAGAGCTGAGGCCTCACAAGTGCCCCCAGAAAACCCTCTGCTCCGCCAGCCTGGGCAGAGGGGCCGAGCAAACGGCTTCCTTGCAGCCCAGGGCTGCGGGAAGGAGAGCAGCTTTTATTGCAATACCTGGACTCAACTTTTACAGGATAAAATGGAACAAAAAACTCCCTCAGGTTTCAGTCTTGGAACAGTCTAATACTGAACCATGTATCAATCTCAAATGCACATGAAAAATTAAAACACTGATATCTTCCATAGCCAAGCTGCTTAATACTAAGTTACATCTGCGTAAGCACATGGTTATGGTATGTAATATCCCCCTTTCTGCCCAGGGAAAAATCTGCTTGGCTCAGGCACTAGCGCCAGGCTTTTCCTGGCCGTAACAGCCACCCAGCCAAGACATCCACGAGAGACAGGTCTGAACCACACGAGAGCAGAGGGACGAGGCGCGAAAAGTCCAGCTCTCCTGAGCACCTGTGGCACAGGCGCCTCAATGTCTCTCGCAGTATGAGGATCAAGTGTTTCAGTCCATGCTTTAGTGCCATTTTTCCAATGGAAAAATCTTATGAAAAAACTACATTTCATCAGAAATGCCTTCTCTGCTGAAAAGTCAGCTAACAAGCGCCAGGATCCATATGCTAAATATAAAATCTTCAAAACAACAGAGCATTCAGTAACTCCTAGACTACTTTCTAAATGTGGACTAGCTCGAACGTAAGTACCTATACTTGGACAAATCCCTTATGCCTGACACTCACCAGGAGTCAGCCTAGAGCGGACCAGAATCATCTCTGTCGGCATTCCCTGGGAGACGATGCCCATTTCCCGGGCCGGGCATCGGCACAAGGAGGCACCGTCCTCACGGCTGTGCCACGCAGGGCTCCCTGGATCCGGCCCAGGCTTCGGGCCCAGAGCACAGCGTTCTCAGTGAACACTTACACTGCACAGGTTTCTTCCGAGCTGCCACGGTTTCATCCCTGCAATGTTTTCATTATTGTCAATTCAAACCATGCATTTCCTGGAAGCTGTTAAATAGAGCAATTTTCCTCTTTCCTGGGTGGACTTTGTTCAATAAAATGTCTCCTCTTGACTACAAGAACTGGTAAGGATCCTGCACAGCTTTTTCTTTACGCACAGGCTATTACTGTTGGGGAGATGTGCCAGTCTGCTGCATAAATGCTGAGCAAAATTAGAAATGACACAAGCTAGAATGAAAGTTTCCTGGTGCAATGTATGCTATTTTCACTTCCCGTCCAATATTTTGTTTTTGTTATGCAAATGACACATTTCATGCACTTCATATTAGATTTTTTTGGGGGGGGCGGGAATCAATACGGTTGCTTGCCTGTTCCTAGCCCCATGATGGATATTTCATCTTTACATGCCTAACACTTTCCCATTTTCATCAAATCAATTATATTAACATAAACTGTCATGTCAGGAAGAAAAGTTCTGCACTGTTTTCCTAATTATGCAAAACTGCTTTCTCAACACTCTGGGTACCTTTGCTAAATCTAAGTTTCCAGCTGTATTTGTTCCTTTGGGCCATGCAGAGGTAGCGGCGAGGCTGCGGCTCCCTCCTGCTCCGTGCTGTGTCCGCGCTCCGAGGAGCTCCGAGCACCGGCGTCTCCAGAGAACAAGGAGAAGAAAGGACCATTTTTAGTTTTCTAAGTCGAGCAAACCTGGAAGGAAAAAAAAAAAAAAAAGGTAAATCTGTAATCTCAAGATTTCAGGAGGAAGGAAATCCTTAAAATTTAACAGTACAAAATGTACAAAAATGCTAAAACACTACAAACATCTGATGAACCTCTGAAAATGGAAAGCGATAAACTCAACTACAGTTCAGTACCTCCTTTGCCTTTTCCTACACACACAAGCATTCCTAATATGTTCAATATGATTATGACATTTTAATAAAAAGCAGAGCCAGTTTTGTCCATGTGGTTCTCTAATGAATTTGAAATATTATTGATCATACCTCTGGCACATGACAAACAGAGCCGGTGCCTGGCTGGCTGACAGCCTCGGCATTGATATAAATGTATTTTTACACTGTTGTTGGCTCGCTCTCAGGCTTTGCCATCTGTAGTTGAAAATATTTCATGTGAAGTAGGCTCTTGACTGCGCTTAGATAATAAAGGATTATACTGAAAAGGTTTGTCAGCAAATATCTGCCGGGCTGCTCCAAGCAGCCGGCGTGGCAACAGCTTTGGCGGATCCTGCACACTGCGGTGGGGATTTCAAGGACCCCTGTTGCACACGATATGGCACAGAAATCTATAATAAGTGATAGGAATAAATATTAATATCTAAAATAGACTTTAAAAAAAAAAAAAAAAGACAAGTGTTTGATTGAAGCCCCTTGCTATTTCTGATAATGCCAGTTGTATCCGGCTACACGTCGGAATAGGAAGGCTGCTGGGCTCCCTCCTTAGCATCCCTTGGAAAGAGCAAAGGCATCTTCATTAAATTCAAAAGTTCAGGTTTCCATTCAAACTACCTGAGAGGATGGTGAGGGTTTTTTTAAAAAAAGTTTAAGAAAATATTGCCAAGAGAGCCCTCAGCTCCTCAGGGTGTTTCCTGGAGATGGCAGTGGCTGCAGTCTGCAAGATTTAGGTGTGAACCTTGCTATATACTAGGATGCAAATTAAAAGAGTTATTCTTTTAATTAATAAGGAAGACTAAAAAATCAGTGTCTCTGCTGCTTTCCGACCACAAGCTTTTAGCAAAGAAATCTGCAACTGAAATGTTTGCTCTGTTAGTCGGCCCTTTCCAAGGCCAACACCAACCTGCCAGCTAAAAATAATCAAATACAGGAGAAGCCTCCCCAGCCTGGGGCACCTTTCAAATATTGCTCTAAGCTGTGACACACAACAGCATTTTTGGAGGGAAGCTACCGTTCCATCCAGCTGCTTCCATAGAAAGCCTAATTGCAGCTCACATTTATCAGCACTAAAAGGCAGCTGTAGCATCCACCAGTCAAGACCAACCCATAAAAACCTTCCCCAACCGAAATGTCAGAAGCAATAAGGTTTGTTTGCCTTCCCAACAAACCTACAGATGATGAGTGTTGCCCGACAGGAAAACAGGGGGAAATGGATACCTGACGCTTCCTTAGAGGTGTTCACTAACGTTAATTCCCTAAGAGAGGAGGTGCCTGGGATTTCACACGGCCATTTGGTACGAGGTTTTGGCGCTGGCTGTCAGGACTTGCTCAGAAAGCTCTGCACAGATTTTTCAAGCCAATATTCTGGTTGAATAGAGTACTGTTTCAGGTATGAATCTAATAATCCAGACTGCTAAGAATAAGCTAATTTATCATTATATATAATTCATTGCATTATATATCATTTATTATTTATCATTATATATCATTCATTGTATTCATTGCAATATATCATTCGTTAAAAGAAATACAAACTTTTCTGTGATTAGTAACACAATATTAACTTTTCAGTCTAAGGAATATGATTTGCATCAAAAAGTCCCACATTTGTAGATGCTCTGATTGATAAACTCCAAAATCAAAAGCTCAAAGCCTAAGAGAGAAAAAAGTCGGTCAAAATGTTCTTTTAGGATGAGTCTTACCACAATAGCGTAAGGCAGCACATTTTGTAGATTTAACATGCTGCTTGTAAGCCTGTAAAACACCTTTATATAAAGCATATTCTTTAATGGAGAAAGCTACTCTCTGGCAACTATGCAAAACCATATCATTTATTTCAATTTCCTGATTTCATCTCGGCTTAGAAATGGCAGAACACACTAAATTTTATTTGTGGAAATTAGAGTAATACCAGTTTTTCTACACCCACGAAATGATGTTCTGGACCACAGTTGTGTCCACGAGGCTGATCCCCCTCTATCAGCTCCCTTGCTGTGTGAAAGGCAATGGTGGGTCACAGCCATGGCCTTTCCCATACTGTTTCCCATACGTTGTAAGCACAGGTCTAACTGCTGGTCCCAATTCTACATTCTGTAGATGAATATTAAGTTATTATAACAAATGTCAAGATAGGATATTAAGCTGAATTAATAAAATTCGTGGTCAGCTTTCTGCCTTGAGAGGAAAAAAGAAAATCTTTTGACTATTTTACTTTCTTATTCATTTTTTTATTTTGTCGCCTAGGAATTATAAAATTGACTACCGAGGAGATTTATAGACAGTTTTAGAAGCAAATTGATAGATCTGGGATAAGAATGTTAGTAAGGTTTTCTGATTATTTAACTAAATTTCCTCTATAGGATATTAAGCTGAATTAATAAAATTCGTGGTCAGCTTTCTGCCTTGAGAGGAAAAAAGAAAATTTTCCTCTAGAATATGGCAGTCTGTGATCAAGGCAGATGCTTTAAACATGATCTTGGGCTGGTTGCCAGGTGCATTTGCATAATTCCACTGACTTTAGTAGGGTTAGATCAATATATACAAAAACTTTGAGCAAAGACTAATGATACTGTTTGACCAAGCCTCCCTCCTATGATTTATGTAATTAAAGGTTAGTCTTTGGAGAAGGAATTTCCTCTGTGTTTGGCTTGCCAGAGCTCCAAGAATAGAAAGCCAGCAGTTACCTCTTTAGGCAGGAGCTTATTGGGGAGATTATTATACCTTTTCCTGTCTTAAAAGCTTTAAAAACAGTATCAGTGCTCCCAGTTTCTCCCTGGCCAAGGTTATCACTGTTGCCCATTTCACAAGCAAAACAGGTCCCCTTTTCAAAGAGATTGGTTATGGTTTGTTGGCATGACACTGCACAGAGGTCATATTTAAACCTAGTTTATGGTTCTGCACTGAAGCCATGCAAGAAAAAAAAGGAAAGCCCCTCTCGGAGCACACGAAACGAAGGCCTGGGGACTCCAGGATCTCTGCTTTTCCTAGCAAAGAGGATAATTCATTGCACAAATGCTGCAGGAGGTGACAGGCAGAACCTGATCCCACCACCAGACATGCCACCCGACTCAGATGCCAAGATTTATCACAGATGCTAGTCCTGGATATGCTAACACAGTTATTTCCTTTCCTTATGCTTCTGTACCTAATATAGTCTTCTCTCTCACCATCCAGGCATCCTTTCACCATTTTTATGGCCCCATTTCTGTCTCACTTTCTTACCTGAAGTTATTCTTTCATATTTCTCCTCTATCATAAACCTCAGTACTGTTGCCAGGGGCTCCCCAAGCACTGCCTTCCTAAACCAAGAGAAGTTGTAGGCTAGTTTTGCTCTTGCTCATCCTCAGACATAAAACCTAAGTTTTATTTCTCCTGCGCTGAGTTGGGAAAGACAATTCCAAAAACTATCCCCAACTCAAGAAAGGCCCCAAACCAAAATGCAGTTTCTCTTTTCTTTTGATGCTTTTTCATGTTTTTTTTTGTTTGTTTTGTTTTTTTTTGTTTTCAGACTGACTTATTACAGAGTCTGCACACGCCGGGAGCTTCAGATATCTTAATCACTGCCCTCAACATGGAATGGTTGCTGCCAGAGATTTCCTGCAGAAGTTTGCACGAAGAGGACCACAACACCAGGCCCAACCAGCTACACAGAAGCTTTGGCCTCTCATGGCACTTGGCAAGGAAGATCCTCTCCTCTTTGCACCCCAAAACAAGAATTGCTCCATATGCTGTCTCAGCTGGTGGGTGCCCCCAAAACCCTACGGATAAGCCAAGAGATTTAAACAAGCCTACTGTGAAAACAGATAAGCAGTAAAAGAGTAACCCTGGATCATGATAAGCACAGAGACTGGCAGGGAGGTCCCTGAGGAGCCTGGCTGCAGAAGGTGCTGGGTCTCTTATGAATGTCCATGTTTCTTCACCCAGCCTCCAAAAACCACGAGCTGTGACCCAACCCTGCACACTTATTTGTTTCCATTGTTTGAGAAATACATAGACTACACACCTCCCAGAGTAATAAACTTAGGGGATTTTCAGCAAAAACCTCTCCAAGGCTCTCTTAATTAAGATGCAGATGAGGCAGATTCTATCATCTGCCTTTAATCCCTCGACGTGCCAGCAGAGCAAGCCGGCTGCAGGCAACTTTGAGGTCTCCTGGGAAGCCTTGGTGTCACCTTCTGCTTCTCCTGCAAACCTGCACAGCCTTCCCTTGCAAGGCTTACTTGGGAACTTGCACATAAGCAGCGGGAAGATCATGTCCTGGGTACCTGAGATTAAAGAGAAACAGATTTTGACCTGTCCCCTCTCAACACACAGGTCGTGCAGGACCCTCTTCTCTGTTAGACACAACTTGAGTGTGAAGCATCTTTGTATGTTTTCTTACAGTTACTGCCTCCAAGATTAGTCTGTGGTACAGAATTTTGGTAGTATTTTCCAGTGAAACGAACCATGCCACTTCCAACACCGTGCAACAGTATTGGAGCAGCACATTACAGCCGAGCTGTGGGCTTCATCTTTGCCTTGCACCCAGTGTTTGCTCCATCACCATCTTCATGAGGACACACTTCACAATCACAGAATGGCTGAGGTTGGAAGGGACCTTTAGAGATCATCTAGACCAACCCCTGCTCCAGCAGGGACACCTGGAGCATGTGGCCCAGGGTGGCATCCAGGTGGGTTTGGAGATCTCCAGAGAAGGAGACTCCATAGCCTCTCCGGCTTAAGGCACAGCCAGAGTTTGAGCAAACAGAGCAGCCCATGTAGGTGCATTTGTGAGGATGCCGCATCTGTGGTGAGGTCCCTATTACCATATAAATCTGTTGTTCTCTCAGAAAGTCATTTAATTGTAAATTTCATTACTTAACTTTCAATAAGTAGCATGTTATTCCCAGTGCTTTAACCAGGGTAATGTCAAACAGAAATATGATAATAAATTATTCTTGCTTTCTGTTGCTGGTGGTAGTGATTTTAGGGTGATTTTAATTAATAAGAGACATTAATATCTCATTTGTAGCTGTTCACAGTTTATATTTTGTACTGTGGAAGTCACTGCTGCAAACAAGACTTGAAAGCTTCACCAGGCAAAGCCAAGGATATGTTGATCAACCTTGTAGTACCCTGCCACCCTCACTACCCGTGCAGAAAGCTCGCTCCTCTTGCCAGCAGTTCCCAGCCTAAAAACTATTAATATTCATTAGAACTGCCACACTTGTCTACTGAAATTAATCAGGACGTCATAATTAGCCAGAGCTTTGCACATTTTAGCACGCATTTCAGTAATTCACGGAGAGTGACCTGAAGAATTGGAAGCCAAAAAAGAGGACGATCCCAAAGGCTAGATTTAAAGACAATATTTAGGCAAGTAAAGGCACACGAAGGCCAAGTCCAAGACGTGACTCCCCAGGGACACCCCCCTCGGCTCAGGCTGGAAGTCCTGCCTGAAGACCATTTTGAGGCTTCAGGACTTAACTCCACTTCATTCCTACTGAAGAATAAGATTTATCTGAAGGGAATTGCTTTAGGATGGCAGAAACCATTCCCAGGTTTGCAGCCACATCTTTCTGCATCTCCATCATCTCCTCCCAGGCTTTTGCCCTTGCTCAGGGGCTCAAAATTAAGTAAATTAACATGCAATTTGCCTTTAAACTGATTTTGGAATCACAAATAGCTATTTTAGAATACAGGAGGTTTGCAAAGGGATTTTCTTTGGTGAAAAAAAAGTCCCCACAGGAAACAAAGAACTGAATGAGAATTGGTGACTAAAATAAGCCAAGGCATTACGTGTTTAATGAACAAAAAGCAAAGGCAGAGAAGCGGAGCTGGCGTGTCCAGCACTGGCAGGTTCATACTCGAGCAGGTGTCCTCGCCACCGCTGTGTCTCCCACCACCTCTCCATATCCTCCCTACATCCACACAGCAGCTTTACCAAGTATTCAGGGAAGTGAGCATTGGGTAATTACCTGCATACAAGATTTACTGATAGGCATAGACATAAAACAAGTTTTGCCCTATCATTTTCCACAGACCATTAGGAAGAAATAGATTGTATTGATATTGCAACCTCCAAAATCCTGATTCTATTAGAAAGTTCACCGAGCAAAAATTAAGTTATCTCACCAAAGCTGTGATTATTTACACTGCTGAGGATCTTGTCCTGGGAGATTAAAATTAATATGAGCAGATTCATGTAAGAAGTACAAAATCTACCCAGTGTGGAAGTCAAAGCTACTAACATTTTCATTTCTTCATTTCTGGAATATTATTTTTTACTACTTTTTCAAGCAGTGACAAAAACAATATCCACTGGCCATAACCAATAGTAAAATCACACACCATTAACTTTATATAACTTTACATGATGCCCGCTCACCTCTTTGATTAAGAAAGAAATGTCTGTTTTTACTTACCTATGGATAGTACTTTCAAATGCGTCCATCTATTAGCAGCATTCAAATCTGCATCATCTGGGATCAAATACCTGCATCAGCACAAAAATAAGATGAAGAATTAGTCCATAAACTTGGGAAAAGAACTGGACACTTCTAGTACAAAATTACCACTGTACCCCGACATTAGGGAAAGTTGGAAACCTTAAGAAGGTCAAGACCAAGGAATCAGATGGAGGGGCCTTTGGATTCTCTCATTTTAAATGCTGCAATCTGCCACAAGCTATAACTCGCTCTGTTTTTTAAGCATTTTTAAGAAAAAATGGAGCAAAAATATATGCAAACAAGTTAGTTGTGTGAGTAAAGTACGCTCAGCCCTTGCTAGAGGTTGACTGTACAATATGGCATATTTTCAGCATCTATGACAACTAAGTTATTTCATCAAATTAACATTTGAATTCAAGTCACTAAAACATTACATCAAGTATATTATTTACCTTCCAGTTAGAGCTGACACAGATCTCTAAGTCGGGTGTTACTGAAATCATTCTGCAATTATTGCTCTTGGCAGTTTGATGGAGACTCTGTTCATATTAAACATTTAGTGACTTCCTTCACTTTTTATTTGATTTCATTATCATTCTACTTAATTGAGGGGGAAAAAAAAAAAAAAAAAAAAAAAAGCCCCTCCGGCCCTTTGTGGCTTCAGAGCAGCTCTAAGTTTTTGAGCAGAAACCATGAGCCTTGACCAGGCCACCCGGAACGCTCCGTTGCAGGGGACTTGCCCACCATCCTGCAGGACTTGCAGGAATGTGCTGCTCGCCACGGGGAGCCTGGCTGCTCCCAGCTGCTGCCCTGAGTGCATCTGAAAAAGGAGGAGTCTGACAGTGACTACGATAAATTCCACCAAAACCTGCTCTTTCGAGCTCAGCTTGAACTTTTATTTTATGCTCACCTAAAACTTCCAGAATGGACCTGATTTTCCTTTTGCAGCATTGTGTGAGTGTGGGTGTGCACACGGGACGGCAAGATGGGATCCCCTTCCCTGCAGACACCACCACCGAGTCAGGTTCTGGTCCTCCAATTGCCAGCCTTAGAGCACACAAACACTTTGATGGCTTGTTTCCTAGAATAGACAAATAAATAGAAGGGTTTCTCCAATTCCAGCCATCCTGGGGAGTTCAAACACTGCTCCTCCTGCTCCACGGCTCACCCTCTGCTGCAGTCTCCTGCGATGCTGGAGCCTCCGGAGGGGTCTGCACCTCTGCTCAGACGTGCATGGGCAGGGAAGCTGCCCTTAGAGATGGCCAGAACCAGGCTCACACGATCACAACCCCGGGCTCCTGCCGGGGGTCCTCCAGGTCCTACTTGTCCTCCGCCAGCTCCGACTGCTGACTGGATTCTCATGTTAGCCCAGTTCTGATCTAAAAATAGGAAGCAAAGGAAAAAGAAAATGGAACAGTGGAGAAAAAAATCCAAGTGTGAATGTTTCAGCTGCCAAAGGGTTTGATTCAAAATTAAACTATCCTATGAATGCAAAATGGTGTATTTTATACTTAAGAAACCCAGAATTCCCTTGCTCTGCTCTATTTTTAAAACCTTGTTAACCAAAATAGGGCAAAATTAAATGCCAGTCTTAGTTCCTTGAGAGAGGAAATATTAGACCAGTGGCCTGAAGAGTCATTAACCTCCGTATAAAGCACTAGTTCCACTTCCAGACCCCAGATGGGCCTGTCAGTAGACGCGAAGGTGCTACCAAAACCCAGAACACAAACTTGCAGCAGTGGCCAGGACTCGAGCTGCATGTGGGAAACTACAGGGTGTAAAGGAGCTCGGGATAGGAAGGAGTGTGACCCTGGGAAAGGCAAACAGCCGAGTAAATCAGCTGGCCAAAGCTTCAGCACCAAGCATTGAGCACGTCCCTGCGATCATTTTAATTCAACATTCATCCCCAGGGCTCCTATAGCAAATAGGAAGCCTCCCTCTTCCATACGGTACCAGAATGCAGCAACTTTTTCCACGAGCTCCAAGGATAATACGGAATCTAATCTCACACAGTGCAGGTGTGCAGAAAACCAAAGGCGTTTTTCTTGCAAAACTTCCCCGGTTGG
>NW_010585777.1:43605-82034 GCF_000705375.1 Tinamus guttatus | reverse complement strand
TTTTTTTTATCTGGAAAAAATACTTTTTTTTTGCTGCTGCTTCACTCCCGCTGAAATAAATGACACATCACCACATCTTTCCACTTCCATATTTAGAGCCTGAAATACGCATCTGAAAAATGCATTTTGATGTTGATAAAGTCCAACGTGCTACTACACTTGATGGTTATGACACAATATGACACAGCAACACATAACATCTGATAAGAAAGATGGATGTATTATGCAAGGAAGACAGGTCACCAGGCAGTAAATAAGAAGTGATAACAGATATTGTCCAGCATGACAAGAGCACCAACTTCTCCTAAGCTGACAAAAAACTGCAGATTAAACATCTCATAATTATCTGTTCTTCTAAGCAAAATGTCAATTGACTGTGAAACAAACACACTCCTAAGAAGGCAATATTCCCGTATGTAATATATACCTAAGATGATAGAATTCTGTTACATATTTGACTAATGTTAAGTCTCTACTCATTTTGTTTCTTTCCTAAAGACTCCTAAAATGGGAAAACTCTCATTTCCTAAAACAGTTTGTTTAGAGTCTCTCTATTCCTCCTCTCTCACACTGTGTTTACCGTCTTTGAGTAAACTCTGAGAACAAACATCACTATTCTCTCTTTCTCTCTGGAAAATGTTATGCTCCAAAACAATATGCTTGTGTTTTCTCTAACTGATGAGAAATATAGGATATTAATCTTAAATATGATCTATCACCCAGTCTTGCCAGCAATATCAAATATTGACAAAGATAAGGATCTTGTTCTATTCTTGATATTTCCTACTAGGACTTAGTTTCAAGCCTTCTGTCTCAAGCAAGAGCCAGAAGAGCTTTTCTGTTTTCCAAAATGAGCACTTCACTCTCTTCACATTAAACTTATTTTCAGAATATTAGAATAGAATATCTTCAAGCTGCCAGTTGTCGCTGTATAAATAGAGGTTGCCAAGGAAAGAAAACAGTAACTGCTTCTTTAAGCAAGAGTAGCAAGAGTAAAAAGCAGCAGACAATTTATTAGCAGAAATAGCATGCTAATAGCAACAATCCTCATCTAGTGAGGTATTTCAAGAGTGCAGAAATGCCATCTACTACCATATTGGTATCTTAAGTTAGAAAATCCAACAAATCTACTAGAAATTAGCACATATGTTACTGAATATAAGGCGGCATTTTCCCTGTCACACCCCTTCCGCATTTTGTAATGATTTTGCAGCCATGCTCATAATGCACCTCAGGGCGAGGGGATGGTATCTTGCCTGACCTGTCTGGTTTCTGCAAGGCATCTGGGGGCAGATGAGCAGGAAAGTCAGTTGCACTGGCATCAAATCAGCTGTCAGAGGCAGTTCCAGCTGAAAATACTCCTACTTATGGATCATCCAGGCTGCTTGAAGAGGGGTACAGCCAGATACTGAACGGGCTCAGTGGTCTGGAGCTCTGTTCCCCAACCTTCAATCCTCTGCCCTTCTGCTTGCAAAATGCTCCTGAGCATCCCCAAGGCCCAGGCAATGTGTAGACCCAGGGATATATCTGGTCAAGTCATAGCAAACTCACCTTATCTGTTCTTAAAATGCAATGCACTCTGCCTTCTGCATGGTAAGACTTAAAAATACCAAAATTTGACTTGGAAAGAGTATAAAAAGCTCCCTGCTAACATAATGTGCAAATGGACTGTCACACTTGCTGTGATCTTGGACAGCAACAAAATTAGAACAACAGCAAATAGCAAAGAAAATTGCAGCTGAAAAATAGCAGTGTTATTCTCTTTTAATACACATTGTTAAAATGAATTTTTTTAAATGCTGACGAGATGTGAGCCCAGATGCTACTGCCTTATGTCTTATGCAGTTCATGATTACGAACAAACAGTAGAATATATATAAGTAAATCTAAAACGGTATGGATACAAGCACAGCTGGTGTCCCCATATGCCTTATGAGTTCCACTTTTAGGAACACAGCAGCATATAGCATTAGGGATGCTTCTTAAGCATCTCATTTATATAAAGTGGAGTTGTTTCACTGAAGTACACTCAGAAAAGGTCCATGAGGAGATCATAGTAACAGCTGCATTCAAAACCACTGAAATGCTGTCTTCAATTGCCGTGCTTTTTCTGGAAAGCACTCTGAGCCAGAATACTTTCCAAATGAATGATGATGCCTGGCTTGTCAGAGAATCCTCACTGGGATTTTTCTAAAGAGCAACCACCAAAAAGCCCTTTCAGTGAGAAAATGCCAGCTTATTTTTGTTTTGGCAAGTTGTTCCTACTGAAAGCTTTTTCATGTCCAGAGTGGACCAGAATGGACTGGCATACGCCCATTCCCAGGGTAGCGAAGCTGCTAGGGGTGTATGAGCAGGAACTTCTAAGCTCTTCTCCAAATCAAGCAAGGTGTAGTCTGGAGCATGACTGGCCCACATCCTGGCCAAGACCTTTTTACCAACAAATTGCGGATTCTTCTGCAATACAGCTCTTCTTCTCCTGCCTCTCCTGCTTTTCACTTGTGCCAGAGTCACCTCTAGGGGGAGGTGGTTAACGGTGGCAATTCCTGGCTGACTGTGAATATTCATCATCAAATGCAGCTGACTTCTAAAATAATTTTACTATAGGTAGTATCAATTTATAATGAGAGCAAATATCTAAAAAAATACAGTACACATGAATGAAAAATTATTTTATTTAAAAATACATTATACAGCAGAGTGTATCTCTTTTTGTTTTCTCACTGCTGGTTCACAGAGATAACATGATAAATTTAACCCAAATATTTGACTGGGAAGATCCTGAGAGAGAAAGAGACCAGTTACAAGCTGATTATATACAGTACACTGAAAAAGAGTCATCTCTTTTAACATAAAAGAATCTGTTGGTAATCTTATAAATCAGATATAAAAAAATGCAGGTTTGCTACCATGCAAAAATGAGTGAAGATTTCATTTAAATCTGCACACAGAGAAATCATTAGTACCTTGTGCCCTAAACAACTAGACTAAGGAAAGGATAAGTGTTCCTAACATGGTGAAACAAATCTTGTAAACATAGCTGATATTCTAATAAAGGTGCATTTTCAATCACCTAGTAACATTCTTGTAGCTAAGGGCTCTATTCTTTCTTCCAAACAGATGTATTTCTTTATTTCTCAGCTTAGCATAATGACTTTGTGAGACATGCTCTACTGCACTCAAAGAAGACCTGGCCTTGCTTTGTTTCACAAGCAGTATTTAGGAAGTGGTAGGCAAGTATTTTGGTGAAAGCAGAGGTTACAATAAAAAGACTGTATTCACCAGACAAGTATGTGGGAATGAATTAATATTCAACATAGAAAGTATACCAAATTCCACAGTAATTTGTTTCAAAAAATTCAAAAAAATTCTACCAATGATTAATCCATAGGAAATACAATATATCATGAAAAAAATAAGGCCTAAAAGGTTATGTTTATTTCAACAAATCACTGGGTGTTTATAGTGGTGTTGTATCCACTGTTGCCAAAGAAAACGTTCTAGCAGATACTTCAACTATATTCAGTATTGACAACATTCCAATCTATTTGTCTCTCAATTTTGGTAGGACAACTTTGCTATGAACGGAGAGCAAGGCTGCCTTTGGAAGGGGAGACAACTGATTACTCACAGCGACGAGGGAGATATGATGCCACTGCCTGATGCTGAAAACATCAGTTCCTGCCAGCACTGTACAGACTGGCGGAGAACACCTTTCATCAATTATATTACCTTGTCATAAAGATAGAAAGCTCCACAGAGATATATTCTGGCCCCTTTTTGCAGTTGCTTTGGTTTTTGCATGAGTGCTTCAAGGTGAAAATGGAGGGTGAAAACATGTATGTACCTTCCTCATATCTTAGCACCCATTCTCCTAGCATAATATCAGGGTGTACAATAATCATGTGAGAAGAAGATGCAGGCTTCCTTGAATGATTTGTTTCTATGTTTTATGCTTAGTACTACTTCCTATCAGATATGCTGAACTAAGAATGGAGCCCTTAACCTTCATGGGATATCATCAGTAAGAAAGAATATCAGTGATCAAAAATCTCTATATTATTTTCATCACTTTTAACCTAGATACATATATATCATTCAAGACATTCAAGAACTACAAAACAACAACTCAACTACAATTATGTCAGGAAAATATCCAAATAAATAAACTTTTAATTATGATACAATACTTATTACAGTAAAAATTGGCATTTTTTTTTCTCTTCAAAAGCAGAAGCACCAGTCTTACATATAACATACGTTTTGAATGATATCTTACATGGAATACAGTGTAATACAATGTGCAAACAGCATTTTCATACAGAATATATTTTTTTTCCTAGTTTTTATACACTGAAACTGCTTTAAATGGAAACATGTTCATGCTGAATTAAAAATGCAAATTAAAAAAATCAAATTCAAATCAAAATATGAAGTACTGCTGGAATAAGTACATGAACCATTTAATACAATGAGAAGCCAAAATAAAGGGTATTATCAGATAAATGGTATTAGTGCTCAGTTTGTCCCATTCCACCAAAAAGTAAACAGTAACGTTTTAATATATAAGAATTTTTCAAAATGTTGATATAATTTAATCATGTAAAAATCAAGTCAGAAATAGGACTTTTTAAAATTTCTTTTTTTTTTTTTTATACACTGCAATTATCATGAGTGGGCTGTGAAAAGAGATGAAGTCCAATGGAGTGAATAAACATCAGCGTCAATATCATGTGACTTCTGCAAAGGCCGTGATGTGGTTCTACAAGTTAAAGGAAAAAATAAACCAATAAAACTGCAGAAATCAGTTAGCAATCAATCGTCATTGTGAAAACCGTTGCAAATTCTCCTTTAGTGCCAGGCTTTTCACCTGGAGACTGTTGAAAGTTCTCTCCACTCACTCCCATAGCAAATCTTTGCTAAATGTCAAAAGTCTGTATATGGGAATATACTGAACAAAGTAATTAGATAGATGATTCCACAATATTTCAACTTTGGGAATATACTGAACAAAGTAATTAGATGATTCCACAATATTTCAACTTCGTTGTTTAATAAAAACGTATTTAATGTGAATAATCAAATAAGTTGTATCCTGCATACAATTTAATGCAAAATTCCTAGAAATGAAAACTACAGTTTCTGACAGGTTCTAGGATGCTATTTCAGTGTTAATACAACTTTAAAGTTGCCGTTCTTATAAAAGATTAATTGTTCCCCATGAGCTAGATGGCACAGAATCAAGAACTGAAACGCTACAACAAAATGGCATTCACAGTTGAGAACTCATATTCGAAACTTCTTCCTCGGAAGCACTGCACTGTCCTCTTTATGTCCAGTGTTATTCTCCTGGTCCCTTCAGCATGAGGATTTTAACAAGTGTGAAGCTGTGTCTTGAGGTATGACTAATATTACATGTGACTCTCTACAGTAGAACTGCAAAATGCCCAAGAGCTTCGCTACTTTTTCATGCTCTACCCTAAGCAACTGCTTCTGCAAACACTATGCCAGTGAAGACTCATACTGTACGGGTATCTGCAGCATCCCAGGAACTGGATGCTGCAAGTTAACTCTATGTCTCCTTTAGGCTCACAGTATCTTTGACTGTCACCCTTTTTTTTAGACATACAATATGCAGAATGAATAAAGGTAGTCTTGATGTTAACCCACATGCTTCTTCCTCAGCACAGACTAGTGTCATGTAAAGAATTTCAGATTTCTCTCACTACCTTGCTTTCCCTCTAAAAGCAAACCAAAGCTATGAGAGCAGAGCAGGCAGGTGGAAGTGGAAGAGAAGATTTAGGCAACTCATGGCAGGTAGGATAGATTCTAACTTTTTGTTTCAAGGGAAGTTATTCTGAGTCTTCAAAACTCACTTATGCTCCACATAAAGAGCTGGCCTGACTTCTACTTCTCCACAGAGCAGTGCTCACCAGGCATTTTGCGATGCCTTCCATCTGCTCTTGACCTTGCTCCTAGCAGCTTTCAGTGTGCGGTGTTTTATGACCAAAACCTTGGAAATCAAAACTTCAAAGGGCAATTTCCGCTTACTAATATTGTTTAAGAAACTCAGCCTGGAGGAAAAACAAAAATCACAGTAAATTTAGTTCTTACATTGCTTGGATACTAGTGTATCAGTCTGCAGAGAAGGCAGACAGACCTTTGGTTTTTGCTCCCCAGGAAGGAACGTAGGGGTCCTGAGTCGGAACTGTCATATCCTCTCCCTCTCTGAACAACACAGTTAGCTTTGCTTCTCCTCTCACTCTGCCCTTGCCCTACTGTGCCCAGGAAGATAGCTCTCTTTGATATATATATATATATATATATATATATATATAATGCATTTTAAAACTAGCAATGTCACTGCTGTATTTTCTGACAGTTTTCAAAACAGAGAAGCACAAAATTTTCATAAAGATCTATGTACGTTTTTTCCAAAAGAGAATAAAGATATCTTAAATAAATGGCAATGATTAAACCACAGGCAATATTTTTTTCTGAAAAAGGATTACAAAATCAGTGCGAAACTTTCTGTGAAAAAATTTACAGTTTCAGAGATTTAGCAAGGGTCAGTGATTCTAAGTTTTAATTCCACAGGAAAAAAAAAGCAAATAGAAAATTCTATTTTCTAACTAGAAAACAAACTATAAACATTTCAAGGCACTTTAACTGGTTGGCCCTCATCTGCTTTCAGCAGGGGACAGATGATAGGCTGAGCAACCTCTGTGAATCTGGAGCTGCAATTGTGAAATTTTCCTCATAGTATTTATTCATATTCATTTGCCATTTATATATGTTATATATTTAGAGTTAGTATTTACATTTACTTGCTAATGGCAAGAAATATATATTAGTGTTGATTCATACACGCTTTTTTCACGTCAGACAAAATTCCTAATAAACCTTATTGAGACTGTTTTCACAGAAGAGACAACTTTACAGAAAAAAAAAAGCCTTCTTCTGATATAATGTATTTCCAACTCTACTACTGTGCTCTTTTACTTCTGCTTAGATTTACTGTGGCAAAGTTCACTGTGAAACATCAACCACCATCAGCAAACAAAGGTTCACACAGATGCAGAAGACAAGCAGAGCGCATGCACAAGAGCCCAGCTCCTAAAACTCCGTGGAAAATCATTTCCTTTATGATAGGCAGAAGAATTAGACTGCACTGAGGATCTGCTCAGCCTTACTAATTTTACAGACTTTTACAGATTTTTTGTATTAGTCACTCCAAGCTGCCAGGATGCCTCACAAACAAAGCATGCAAACAACCATGCTCCTGGCCATTAGAGGAAAGCAACAGGCTAAGCCTTGAGTGCAGGTTTTTGGGGCAAAGTTAACCTTTTCATTAAGATTTTAACAAATTTGTCTTTACAAGCCACTATGTAATGTTAAAAGATCAAAAAAGCTCATGTCAGCCTTTTATGATTTGCAGTTTTCATTCATAAATTTAATAGTTTGAACCAGAAATTTCTGTTCTTTCATTAATAAATCCATAAATGCGCAGAAATACTCACAAGTCTATAAAGGTATTTTCCAACGTTGAGAACACCGATTTTACAATTGTCTGTACTTATTCACATGGTGGAGTTTTTTTAAAAGAAATAGAATTACTGCAGTAATTCTGGGTTTCTGTTACCGCAACATCTTCCTGTTTAACAAGTACATACAGTTCACGCTCTTAGTAGATAAAAGGCTTGGGTTCGGGTGGAATTGCCCCTCTTAAAAAGCTGCAGACCTGCACAGAATGCTGCCAGCACACGCTATCTGCCTTTGCTTTAGCTCTACACACACACACACATGTGCACTATTGCGCACATACGTTTATTGCCTTATGTGAAGATGTTCAAAACGGTTCATTCCTGTTATCCAGGAGAAGAACCTAATGACACGTGCTTTGAAGGAGTTTCGTTGAAAAGGTTCTTCTTGATTATTACTAATATCGTGATCCTGTAACACCTACAACATGTACATTTGAGGAGGTCACACTGAATATATTGTTCCATTTCCATTTTATGTATGATTTTATTTGAAAATTAGATACTGTGATCACAGTTAGCATTTAAATAAAAATACTTCCTGAATCATTCCCTAGAAGTAGATTTAACCAGAAGAGCAGGACACGTGCAAATTCAAATGCTTGACTTTGGAATGAGATTACTTATGGTCTTTCATGAGCTGCCTCTCCTGGGTATGTGTTTCTTGTTTTGTGTTACAAGTCTTCTAACACACTAAATTACCAAAGAGAGAACCATCACGACAACAGGAATCTGAAAAACTGCCTGTAAGCTAATGCAAGTACATGCAATCTCATCAAGTCTTCCTGGAGATATACACCCATGTACATACACACGTTGCCTGTGAATTAAAAAAATAAAGAAATAAAGAAACAGCACTATTTGCATACAGCATGATGAGCTAACATCTTTCTGCTTCGTCTTTAGCCTGCGAATTCAGTGACAAGTGATCACTTCTCACCAGAGAGGTCAAGGGGCCAGAGAGCTGTTGCATGTACACACCAATGAAAGATTCCTCCACACTAAAAACCTCAAACCAAGGATATGGAAGTAACTCTGAAAATTAAAATTACCAATAGTCTTCCAGGTACTTTTAAGAAGCTATTCTATGCCTGTTGTGAATAACCAAGGCGGAATAAATAGGAAAAGAACTGGGAAACAGAAGAGGAAAAGCTTTTCCATTCTTAAAATCCTATCAGAAATTTAAGAGGGATCTATGACATTATCTATATTTAGCATTACCAAGATATCTCTAATGTTTTATCTCCACTATCACTTTTGGCACATAGGTATTAGGACAGGAAGTATAGTGTCAAACTCAACAAGATTCCTGAAGTAAAGACAACTCTGGTACTCACTGGAAATGGCTATCCTAGGAGAAAGGGATGTTACCTATTGTGAGAAGAGTTCCAAATCCTTATTGCCATTAAAACTTAGGAATGATTGTCCCAAAAGAAGATATGGCCGGGCAATCTACAAAGGTAAAAACCCCAAACTATCTGTTTCTAGTTCAGTCATGCAAGACAGTCAGGTAGAGCATAAGGCAGCTCACTAAAACAGAGGACAGTGATTGTGTTTGGGTACAGGGGCATTGCTGACAAAAGTAACACCATGAAAGAGCAACAAGCAGAGAATCTGGGAACAGATTCAACTCAACAGTCAAACAGAGCACTGCAGAGAAAATTACTGAGCAATCATATAATATTGAGGGGATGCAGAAGGCCCTGATCATTAGAGATAATGCTGTAATCGCAATTATCTCATCCCTCAGGAGACAAACCGCAGTGCCTATCTTAATTCTGTGTTTCCTTCTGAGACCTCTTACCTCAGCATTTTTGTTTTTACTGTCTGAATTAGTTTTATGTTAATTTTCCTAAAATGCTCTGTATTTCCTCTGCATTCAATTCTTCAAAGGTGGACTACCTATAAAAAAGGTTAACAGAGTCAACAACTACTTTAAGACTCATACCAGCTTTCTGTAAGCTCTGGCTGACTTCAGGTGACTTTATCATGAAATAAGTGGACAGTTTCTCCTGAAATAGAAAACAGGAAGAATGGTTTGTGATTGCACGGGATGAAGCTGAACTTTAAGCTCTTCCAACTGTCACCCATATCATCCGTATTTCCCAAGAACTCTTGCAAGAGAAGAACAAAAGTCTCTAGCCTTGACTGGGATGAAGGTCAGACAAAGGAGAGAGAAAGAAGCAGATGGGTGAGTGATGAGCTTGCTTGGCCTTCATTCTTTTCATTAATTCCGAGGACAAATGTAGTTAAGCTGGAAGCAGTAAGTCTGCATTGCTGAGCCAGCTCTGGCAAGGAGTCTTCAGGGAGACACTCTGCAGCTACAGCTTATTGAGGTGTACAGAAACTGGGTACTTGTTCAGAACAGCTTCAGCATCCGCATGCATCACGACTAAGAGGAGTGTCATGCAAACAGTGCCCTGCCCTTGCCTTAGGCAGCAGCTCAACTCTTAATATTTCTAATACTCATATTCTTGTGCAAGTGCACTACATATGTAGCACTCCAAATTACACAACAATCACCTAGCATGTCTCCTTTTCCAGAGGAGAACAGAGAACGTAAAATAAGAAGGGAGTTAAGAAGCAAAGATTAAGTTAATAATTCCTGTGGTGAAAATAGTTAATTGAGCCATATTTAGATCCTATTTCTGTCTAAATTTTACTCCTAGAGCCTTTTATTTAACAGGATCTGGCTCTTATCCAAAAACATTAAGCATTAAAAAAAAGGACCCACAAAAGCTCAACAAGTAAAGCACTCCAGTATAATTATTTGCTAATCCCAATTCAGATTTTCTAGGAGATGGAAATGGAAGAAAGCCTTTTCCAAAGAATAACTATTTCTCTCCATAATCATCCTCCCATCACATCCTGCCTGTCTGGACAGAAGAAAGGCTTTGCAACAGACAGAAAGATGAATCCATAAGCTGAGATCATTTGCTGGCAGATGGGAGATATCTCAAAACAGCAAAGAGCTACTCTCCATTACAGTGCGAATGTGAGTTCAGAGGGAAGGAAGGTCTTTCATACACAAGCTCTGGACAGCTCACAAGGTAGAGGACATCCTCAAGCAGCACATAATACTCTTGCAGTCATTCCCCACATCACCCCATAGCTCTCGCAGTGTCATCTCAGCCTTGCCTAGAACAAGTCTCAAAACGATCCCATTGTTCCTCATGCACTAGAGGGTCTCAAAGCAGGTACAACCACCAAGATAAGATGAAGTCTTTATTCCCTCAAGAAATGAAATACAGCTGCAGCCAAACTGGAACTCAGATAAACAGAGATTGCAGAGAATTTACTTTTATGACCTATGATGACTGCACAAATGAGCCAGGCACATAATTAAGAGGGTTTCTTATTGATATGGCATGTTCTAGGCCCACTGACATCTTGCTTTGTTTTGACATTTGACAGAGTTCACTGAATGGATTATTTTAAAGATGTACATTTACCATCTAGTAATTTGTTCAAGAAAATGAGACTGTGACCTCCTCACTGAAAAACATCAGGAGTAGCTTAGACACATTTGGTTCAAAAAGGCTTGTTAGATCATTTGGAAAAAAAATGTGCCTTTCCTTTCCAAAGAAATAAACAACTTCCACCAATTTTGAGAGATGAACGCATACTGGGAAGTGGCTAAAACATTTCTTCTTATGTTTAACAAAAGTAGAAGTAATTTGGATTAAAAAGAATGCTCTAAAACATAGTTTTGGTGCCCTGCATCATGTAGAGTTGTTTATTATCTTCAAACATTGGCATAATAGAAGAGATTTTACAAATAATTACAGATAAACTAATCAGAAAAAAAACTCAGAATTTTAACATTTGCATTAATAGCTCAAACTTTCTTCCAGGTGAAAAATATCTAAAATATTATTGTTATTTGGTTATGCTATTTATTTCAGTGTTTGTTTGCTCACAGAATTGTTCTGACACAACCTTATCTAACATTGACATAGCACATCATCATCTTTGCAAAACCAGAACTTTTTATCACAGGAAACTATAATGAACTTTAAACACGTTTCAGTACATACTCATGTAAAACATCTTGATATAACCAGTAGACTAGTTATAGTATTTTCTAATCCAAAAGCACATTTGCTTTGGTCAGTCATCGTAGCTTTTGCGCAGTTGATGTAAGGCATTTTTTATTAATTATTATCAATTTATTGAATCATTCAGCCTGATGGTGCAGGCCCCACTATAACAACATTACTAGCCCCTTTTTGTGGGGGGAATCACACAGTACTGAGGCTGTAAAGGTGCCTGATGATTAAAGGCCCACAGCTGATCCACAGGTAGCTGTAGTCCGTCCTGCACGCTAGTGTCAAGTCACCCCAAAATAGGGTAAATGACACGAACGCAAGTAAATATACTGCATAACCCACATGAGTCTCTGGGCTCAGGGTTAAATTTCATCCTTCTAAGATCAATGTACTCTAAGCCAACATGTTAGCCACACTTACTGGAGGAATACAAGGAAACAGGGCCTCAGACCTACCCAGCTCAGTTCCACAGACTCAGCTCTGGTTGTTTTAAGAAGCAGCCATAGCAGGATACTAGACTGTTCTCAAGAACTTGTTTTGGAAGTGACAAGAAGAGTCTCCTATCAAGAGTCTTTCTGAATTTCACTTACATCTTATGACCTTGGAACTCTTGTCAAGGTAGTTTAAAATCAGCTGTCCAAAAAAGCTACCTTTTATTTCAGTTTAAAGAAAAAGAAATAGACTTTACCTTTTCTAAAGGGCTTTCTACTCTGGGGATGCTGATCATTGGCATCTTGGCCAGATTATCCATATGAGAATGTTCATGCTCTGGTTGACGTCCTCTGAAGTTATTTACCACACAAACAACCTAAAAGGGATGAATAAAATAATTAAGGAACAACTCCCTTTTTCAGTTTTGATCTTGACATCCATAACCAGGCAGAATTGATGTGAGCTTTGGGCACAGTTTACAATAGAAATGCAGACAAATAAAGTTAACACTATACAGAAAAAAGCCTTAATTAAGATTTCAAGACAAAAGAATTTCCAGGAATTTATTGCATGTTACATACAACATCCTTGTACAAAAAAAAAAACCTCTTGTCTAAAGCAGATCTGAAGCTAAGTAATACAATACCAATTATCAACAACATAACAGATAAAGACCAGATGTCCCCAGCATGTGCAGAAAAATATGACAATAACCTTAAATTCCTATGATGGGACAGAACAATCTAAATGCTACATCTAAAGCTTATGTCAAGTGCAAGCTTTCCTAAACAGATCATTATCATCAGTGTGATTTAAGATTGCTTCCTTACCTGTTCAAATACCTGTTCAAATGGAAATATTTCTGCAATCAATCAGTGAGTTTAATGATGCTATTCATGTAATAGTCACTTTTCCCAGGAAATAGCTGATCAATGCCAGTTTGTTAGTGTTTTATGCCGATTCAGATGTTCACCTGAGCAGCAAAGTTTGCCAATTGTATTTTATTCAAAACATAACTAAATTTGATGCTGTGATGCTTGAAGATTATGGAGCATACAGTATAAAATATAAAGAAATATGGAAACAAACTTCTGTTCTATTCCCTTTTATACCTCAGGAGGCACAAACAGAATGACAAAACTTTTAATAATGATTAGGAATGTTTGGAAGTGCCAACAGGGTATATATTAGGGAGATCTAAAGCTGCCCACACATTTATCAGAAAGGTGAAAACACTCATCTCTGACAAACCTGTGCGAGTTCTCAGCAAAGTTCAATGTGATCTAGGAATCAAGCTCAAAAACGTTTTTATGAGGAAAAGAATTTAAAAGTATACTTATTACTCATACTACGTGCCAGGCAGACAAACTTGCAAGTAGTAACAGCTGTGACTTTTCTATGTTATGTTTTTGTACTGAAGTTACTGAAGTTAATCAGCAAAGGTGATTAATAGCTAAGTGGCAGCTTGCTGACACAGACACTCGTCAATGTGAACTGACTAAAGATCTGGTATCAGTTTCAGAAAAGGCAAAATAAGGATCTTTAAAGATCTTTTACTTTAGAATAAAAAAAATCAATTTAAGTCTAAATGAACATTTAAAAAAAATCACAAGGGCTATTCTAAAACCAAAAAAGAGATGTTACTTATTCTCTGATCAATGTAGGCATTATTATAACAAATTTAATACTTCATAAACAAGACTTAGACTAGATGCTATTCTGAGAAATATGCACTTGCATATAGTATAGTACAGCATATGGTTAAATTCTACAGTCAGGACTATAAATTTAAAAAGTTAAGTGTATCAATCACTTCTTCATCTGACACTTCTGAGTCTATGAAAATATACCTAAGGAAAGGGGTATTTTAATTAAAGAATAGAAACACCTCTTCCATATCTAATTGCCTGAAAAGTCTAGTCTACCAACACTTGCTACAAGACACAAACTTATATAGTTTTTTTCCCCTCCCTGAACAAGTGAAACAATATACACTTACCAAAAACACGGCTATAGATATTCCAATTAGAAAACCTGCTATCACATCTGACCAGTGATTTCGATATTCTGCTACTCTGTTGATTCCAGTAAGGAAAGCCAAGCACATTAAGCTCAAACACAGAACAGGTTTTGCAAGCCTCGTTCCTCTGGCTTTTACAGTGCTGGTGATATACATCTGAAAATTAGAAAAGAAGAAAGTATAACACCCTAATTGATAATATCACCACTAATTGCTGAATAAAATCTCTGCAACTTTTTTTAGAATAGATTATGACTATTTGGGTATTTTTTCTTTTCTTTTTTTTTTTTTTTTTTTGGGGGGGGGAGGGGGATAAGGGGAGGAGGAGTGAGGGGAGGGACAGTGAAGAGATAAGAACGCCAAACTCTAGATAAGGTCTTCACAGCCTTTACCTAGAGATATTGAAATTCTATATATGTAGACCCTACAGGAACTTCAAGTCCTACATAAACCTAACCCCTCCCTCCAAAGAACAGGCAAATTAGACAATCCTGTTTTATTGCTCTCAACATATGCAATTATTTATACAGAGACTAAAGAAAGAGACTTTTTTCACTGCTAGTGTCAACAATAATGGAAAAGATCTTGACCTCACAGAGGATAGATCAAAAGCTTGTTTTCATCAGCAAATGCCTTTCTTCATGGAATAAGATGATTGTAAGCAGAGATTTGTCAAAAAGCAGTGAAAATTGAATGAAATGGCAGTAAATAAAATGAAATAGCTTCAGCTAGTGCTGGACCAATGCATCACTGCTTCACAGATGCTGATGACATTTCATACCCAGCCTCCACAGCACACAGAGCAATCTAAATGCACAAACTTTTATGCTTTTATCTCTGCCCAGCTTGCAGTCGAACTGTCCATGTCAAAAAATACTGAATTAAAAACACTATCTGGTGACAGAGCAGCAATCCTGGCCAACGCTAGCACTTTCCAAGCTCTGATGGGTTAACTAGAGAAATGAATTCCTAAGCTGCAGGTTTTGAATTTCCACTCTCCAGTGAACTTTTCAATCTTGGCATAAGACTGCTTTAAAATTTCCTACTGTAATACTATACTTCAACTAAGATCTTTTTTCTTAAAACAACAACAACAAAAACAAAAAACAAACAAACAAACAAAAAAACTTCCTGCAGAAGATGTTGTTTCAGCGACTAAACCATTGAAATCCCTAAACCCTTCATATAAAGCTGAAGTTTTGACACTGAAGAATTCAAATACCATCTAAGCAGTTTCACTAGCAGGGTACAGTGACAGCACTTGGAATTGTGAAGGGAAACAGATGGATCCGTGCCCTGAATAACTGGTACCTCCTCCTTTGACCAACAAATGGACTGGTTACAATTACAGTAAGTTAAATTAAGGAACTAACCATCAAAGCTTGCCAGAATGACACCCGTCTGTTGAAAATACTAGAGAAAAGTTCCATATTAGGGAGGAAGAAGTTGCAACAAAACCAGGAAACTTAAAATCACAGCAGAGATTTTATACAACATATATTTTTAAGTGTACCTTATATGATCAAGAGCCAAAAAATAGCATGTTTTCAACCAATGGAGGAAGAATAACCTATTGGGGAAACAGGTTCAGGCCACATTTCTCCTCTCTCCTTCCTAGGACATTTAAGGAACAATTACTTCCCTTTCCCTTACAGCCTTTTTATGTAGCTCCTCATATTTTTGTGAGAACTTTCTTCACTGAGCTGCTTTTATCATGTGGTATGCCAAGAAGACAACCACAACTTTCATTTCCAGCTTTGGACTTGATTCTGCAGTACTTCAGGTGAATATCAAGATTTTTCAATACAAAGTGAAGAGTGTTCTGCAGAAAAATCTCGGAAACTCTTTATACTATCAAGCATGTCCTTCAAATCCTTACTCAGGCAAAAGTCCAGAGCCGGAATGGACCGCAGAACCCTGGCATGTCTCACTCGAGTAATGAGACCTCCGGCTCCCACGTTCCTCCCTGTAGCACTGCAGGCTGATACTCAGAATACCCTGCGTAACAGGCAGAGAGGTACCTATGCCAGCATGGGCACCTCTTACCTTTTCTTTAAAGAATAGCCGCAATTGATGTTAAGGACAGTATTCAAATAAAGCATCAAGAGAAACAAGGCAAACTTCCTGAGACAGGGTAGTGAAAAGTCTACACATTTGCAGGGCAAGCCAGGATTCATAGCGACTCACTTTTAATCTTGACCTCTTGCAGTTTTAGTATAGTACATGCACAAAGTCAACTTAGTCAAAGATCAAATTTGCATTAGCAATAAAATAGAATTATGTGGTTGTTTTATTCTTGATCCTGAAGCAAAACGCTACAAAGCAGAATATTCAGTAAATGGCAAAGAATATAAACATCTTGAAAGATGTCAGGATTTTTCTTCACTTTTCATAAATATTAAATGCAATATCAACAAAGGAAAAAAACACAGTGGTTCAAAACGTTAGTGAGAATGAATGACTACACAAATTTGTATATGGTTATAGATGTTTACAGCATAATTCTATCCCAGTTTATTTCAAGAACAAAAATTCAGGTGAAATCTAATTAACAAAATCTTGTTTCTAACTATTTTAATTAACAAGACCGACAACTGTAACAGTCTAGATGCAAGGTCAAGGACTGACACAATAATTTGAATTAACTTTACCAGATCCATGGTAAAACGTCTTTTGAATATCTCTTGCTATTGCTCTTCCTTTTGCTAAAATTTTATTTTCACATGAAATTTCTGTGGCTAAATTATGGAAAGAATTTTGATTAAAAAAAAAAAACTTTAATGTATGCACATCAAAGGGTAAAAGCTTTAATCAACTTTCTATCCTAATGAGTATTTTTGCCCTGAGTACTTACTTTGGGCAATACTTCAGAAATGTTTCTTGGTAATTATATTCACTTATCTTCTCTTATGAGAATAGCACAGGTGAAAAATTCTGTGTGATAGAAAACCTACTCCTGTAAATATGACCTACTCCATGTAAATGGATGCAACCCTGTGCCACATCTCTAGGTGTCCCTGCTTGAGCAGGAGGGGTTGGACTAGATGATATCTAGAGGTCCCTTTCAACCTTAACCATTCTGTGATTCTGGAAATTTTTACAGCCTTTCTGTGCTCAAATTATGCTGAATAATGTTTTTTAAAAGTCTGAAACTACATTTCTACATTTTAAGAATTATGTAATGATACAATAATTCAATGCTACTACCGCAAGGAGTCTAAATAACTGCCATCACCATCATCTTCATCACAGAGAAAGCAAGCTACAAGGTTTCTGCCATGACTGTCTCACATCATAATACAAAGAATAATCATAATGTTGTCACTAAGATTATAATTGGAAAGCTTTCAGGAGAAAAAAAAAAAAAGCCATGTTGCAAGTCTGACTCATGTGAAGTACGTCCTAAGTCTAGACCAAACAAAATGATTCCAAAACATGTAAGGCAAAAAAAGAAATTGTCAAGTACAGGACAAAATGACCTTCCAGACTATACTGGGAGCTCCTCCTTATCTTCTCCTTCCAGCTGTCTTTAGAGCCACCCATACAAGCATGTAGGCACCCACCCGAACAAACACATTACGGGTCCCAGAGCGCCATGTTGGTTAGAGCGGAGTTAGCTGCAGGCTGGACACACTAGGCAGGAGTCGCGTTACTTTTCCTAGCTGATTTCTTCAGCCTGTGGGTGAGAGATGCAGCGGGGAAGAGGCCCTTTATTTGCCTTTTTCAGTGCTTCCCAAGCAGGTGGTCAGGGAAGACTGACACAGGCAGTGTAAGTTCTTTTGTGTACAGCATCAAGGAGTAATAAGTAAATAGGGGAGGGAAGCAGTGTACAGGAATCCATCCCTGGCAGTGCTCCAAGTGTAAATTATCTCACATTTTCTTTTGTTATAAAAGTAAAGGCAGCTATATATGTTCCACTTGAGGAATGTACAACATTCCTGCAGCGGACCTTAGTCTATACCTATGTTCATGTTTATTTAAAATCCCGTTTTTTTCTGGGGGAACTTAAAACTTCAACTCACCTGGTTAATACTTTGGGAGATAAATTATTACTAGTACTAGCCCACAGGCATATTCTTCAATCTTCTGGGTGTCACTGTAAACAAGGCCACTCACTGAAACCATTTCTGTTCCTGTGAAACTTCCCCTACTGTTCTTCAGAAGCTTTGCAGTAATTACCAATGATCCTAGGCAAAATTGGCCTTTAGAAGCAGGGGCCTAGGTTGCCCAAAGAAAAGAAAGCTCTAGAAATGTTGGACCTTTCCAGTCCAACTTCTAGTAAGTGTCCTGCTGTGAGCTCCTGGCAGTTGCAACTTTAAACAGCCCTATGATTCCTCCAATGTACTTGGACCACTAGACACACCAAAATACTAAATCAAGCTGATTCACACTATAGAGGTCTCTCTGTTTTCAGCAACTAAGCTGTAATGAAAAAGTGTCTGACAAGAAATCTCCAGAGGTCTTCAAATAAATCCCTGGATCAAATTATTTCAATTTGTTTGTCTATTGTCCAGTTTGGAAGTAAGAACATGATACATACTGTAAGATCAGCAAAGGTGACTTTTACTTGCTGTGCCAGATGCTGAAAAGAAATCCTACTTTGCTAACGCTGCCCCCTAAGAGCAGTTAGAATAATTCTCTTCTTGTTCAAGTTATTACCAAAAACTGGACAACAAAACTCACTCAGTAAGATGATTCTGCTACCACTGCTTCTCCTGAACAGGCTCTGTGATTTGTCAAACATAAGCTGACTCTGCCTCCACTGAGTTTAAGCCAGCTAGCCCTTTGGCAGAATCCAAACAAGCACTTCAGGAAAGTGGAGATCTTCAGAGATAAGACCTACACCTAAAGACCAGATCAAAGCATGACATTGAGCAGAGTGTCATCATCACATGGATGGCACTGTGACAGACCCCCTTTCCTGTCTCTTCCTGGTGACCAATAAACACACTAAGCAGCCAGGATGACATTACAGAATGCCCTAGGAACGAACCCGATAGACCAGAGGATCAAAGGCTCAACACAAACTCTGCAGAGAGGAAAGGGCTGTCAGCTTTATCCGCTAGCCCTGTCCCAGGCCACACTTGTGGCCGAGAGTCTACAGTAAAAGGCAACAGAAGCAGCCTGCAGACCCAAGCACTAAGGTCAATCATCAAGATACAGATTTGCTCTTCTGTCGTTACAAATTCAAAGCAAATTTGAAAGGTATCTTCCTTGCAATACTATATTCAAATATTATCTTATCCTAAGGTAAGGTGTCCACTGCTTTTGTCCAATGCAATAAGAATAAAACAAAAATAAAGTAAAATTTGTAAAATTTGTCCTTAATCTACATCTAGCAATAATCAGTTCCCTGAGTTTGCAGCACCAAAGGACAACCGTTAACCACAAGGCTTCAGGGAGAAGCCTTGGGGGCTGTCTGTCCAGGGGGGACAGACTTAGTAAGTCTTCATCACTTTGTAATCCTACAGAGAAAAAAAAAAAAAAAGGAAGACTCATGACTTCTCACTCCTATGTCTCAACTGTCGGGGAGAGTCTGTGCATAATTGACTACTTCAAAATATACCTATAAGTGTTCAGGTATCAACTTAGGCATACCAAAATGCTGCTGATACAATTGTATTTTATTTAATAAATTTAGATTTTTTTCCTTAAATAGCTCTCTGGAGGTGCTGCTCCAGATGAGAAAGGATTAAGCAACTTGCAAGACTGCTACTAAACAAATGAGGATACAGTCAGCTCATTATCCCAATTCTGGCAAAGAAAGATATAATAGTTTATCAGAAAGCTGAGAGGAAATCCAGGTAGCAGCAGAGATTTTGGAAAAGCAGTTAATTTTGAGGATTCTGGTACACTACAAATAAATAAATAAATAAATAAAAAGACTTCAAGTCTTCAGAGTATGAGTAACCCTTGCAACAGTCCATGTATGGAGCAGGGTAGAGCAAATGTCAAAAAACAGGGCTGTCAATCAGCATTTCAGTTGCTAAGTTTTTCTTGATAGATACTGAAAGGAAGAATTGGAAGCAAATAACTACAGAGAGGTCCAAACATTAGCAATACAATTGCTAGAAAAAGATTGTGCTTTCAGGAGGAAGGGAGTTCATAGTTACCATAGCAGCCACCCACTCACAAGAGAAGGGGAGGAAAAAAAGTGCAGGAAGACTAAAGAACTTAGCCAAAAAAAAAGCAGCTATTGTTAGCAAGGCGATGTGCACAAGTGCTAGGGCCTGGGGCCCAGCTGCACCGAGCGGAGTGAGCTGGGAAGCTGTTGGAGAAAGTGGGGCTTCGGCTTTTAAAGGGGCACACGGGAACCACCACACCAGTATTTACCTCGCCGCCCACTGAGCAAGGATTCTGAACGAACTTCTCACCTGGTTACGTCTTGAAGCTGGGTGCATTTGGTGCACAACCAGCTGAAATGTCCCGGCCAGATTCTGCCCCAATCCCCCTCTCTCCCAAATATTTCTGTTTAACAAAAAGAAAGCACATTTTGTATCAGAGATGATACGCTCATGAACTCACCCACTGAAGGCCACAGTTCAAATACGATATAGCTCATATTAGCAGAGCAATACATGGAGCTCATTATGTCCTCACTCTCAATAACCTTGGTACCATGGCTCACACAAGACTAGGCTACTGTTTAAATCATCTACTCCAGTGAATAACCATGAGAAAATTGTTATTTGGGGTCAAGTTTCCTCATAATTACCATAACAGTGTAAGGACATGACCCCAAATATTGGAACACATATTGGAAGCATTTTCTTCCCCGATGGGTAGTAAACAGTATTTTTAGCTTCAACAACACAACAGGATTTTTAAAAGAGACTCTGCCAATTGCGCCAAGAATGTAAATTTGCAGGCTAGAATCTAAACTGATACATCACAGCAATTCATTTTTATATCACTCAGCCTCTACAAAAAGTTCAGAATCCTGTTGGCAGCCTACAGTGCTTTAGGTGATCCTGCTCTCATGCAATGCTGCAGTAAAAGACCACAAAGTTGTGAAACAGACTGCACCAGTTTTCATCTTTGATGTTACTAACTGTAAAATCAGTACAAATGATTTGCTTACAGCACTCTTAAGCATGACAAAAGCCATTCATAGCCACTAATATCACCGATTATAACATTTCATAGCATCTACTTTTTTTTTGTTGTTGTTTTAAAAGTGTGTTAGTTCAATCTCCCATCCTGCTCTGCAGTGCCTGAACAGTTTATTTCCTTTAGTTACTGTGACTCATGCTAAGAGTGAAAATCCAACTTTACAGATGGATGAGAAAAATAGGAGCAACTAAAATGAAGAAAGCTGAATATTTTCTAAAATAGTTTGGGCCAAATTTAGAGGCATGTTTCAGTGAAGCAAAGCCTTAGATATTTCCCCAAATGAAGGCAGTACTATCAAGAATTTTACACTTGCCTAAAGTTAGTATAGAATCTTATTGCTCATCTCTTATTTGCAGATGACACTTTTCTGTACTAATTGATGATCCACAAGTCTTAAATAGACATTGCTCAAAGGACCTTTTGGCAAATATTAGTCAGTGCTGTCGAATTAAAATATCTGGCACTAAAATCTTATGTAGAGGCATGGAGCTGGCACACTGGAACTGACACATTGGTGGATGGGCTTGGGATCTTTGCCATACCGGTAAAGAATTAAAGAACTAAATCTCTGTTTATTAAATATATATGTTCAAAGCAACACACACACAAGCACACACATATACATACATATATATGTATCACATATATGTCACATATGCATACACACATTTGCATGCATACGAATATATTTTTATTTGAAGGCCACTACTCAAACACTGAGACGATCTAACGGATGGCCACAGAAGAACACGTTTGCCTCGTTTCTCATAGATGCTATACGGGAGCCTTGGCCCCAACCAGTGGTCTCTAACAAACTAGGATTACAAACCTAAATTATGTAGGGGATTCCTATAGGGGTGACCCTGGGAATAACTTGGCTAAGAGCAAAACATGTTGCTGCATAAGAACAGAAAGACATGCGCTCCAAACTAAGGCAGGATGTTACCTGAGTGACTGCTCCCCTGCCACCTGCCTCCCTGCACTTCCCAAAGGCCTTGGGAACACATCTGAGGCAGTCACGTAATGGCAGTCTTGATCCCAGCCTTTCTCACTGCTTCTTGTATCAGAGGAAATGGAGGAAGGGTTGGGCTGCCCACTTCCTTGCAAAATGAGCATCAAGCTGACTTTGCATGTGGACTGATACCCTATAGATAGCAGCTCTGGTAAGTATATATGTACCAGATACTCTGGTACATATATGTACTCTGATATGTATAGGTGCTCAGGAAACATGGGGAGGTCAAATAGCTACATAACACCCTCTATTCTGCTTCACCCACCAAAGAATGCAGCCATTTCTACTAACCTGTACTGTGCTAAAACACTGAAAGGAACTGCCTGCTATCAAGGAGGATCCGTGTCCTTTCTCCCTACCACCCAGCACAGATTCCCCTTGCATAATCTGAAAATGAGGAAAAAGCAAACCAAAAGCAACGGGTACTAAATCTGCAAGCCATTTTGGAAAAGTTATGTTCTCTCAACATTGCCCTAAAAGCCTCCTTGGCTTTTGAGATTCAGAAGACTACTGCATCTGTAATTGGTAGAATAATAGAACACAATGAATCAAATTCATAAAGGCCTTACAATAACCCATCAAAGATTCACACAATAACCTTACAATAACCCATCAAAGACTTACACGGATACAAGCAATTAACAGTTGTCTTATCCCCGCAATCCTTCCTCCCCTCATATTCTGAGCAATGTGTACTCAAAAATAGAGTGATGGTAAACAGTACAGTATACTTACAGCCAGATACATAGCTGCATATACGCTTAGAGCTGCTTCTTTGGATGGGAATGTCTTTCTGGCTTTCAGGATAAGATCTGGGTTTCCAGTGCAGGCATGGACGCTACTGATGAACTGCGTGTACTGTTTACATCCAAGTGCTGTATAGTTGGGTTTACAAAGTGCAAGAAAATGTGGTGCAAGATTCCCTGTTACTACTTGTCCAGCATTTACAAAGATGTCTGTAGCAAATAGTCCAAACGCATAAATTCCTAGAAAAAGAAACAAAGTGTTAAACTTCCTGACAACTTCACTTTATGATGAAGATGATGGTATTGCAGTATTTATCATAGTAATAAAACAGCTCCATCCATTTAAGAAGATAAACATTAGGGCACCCTAAGGATTCTAGCTCAGGTAGCAGATGGTACATTCCTAGGCAATCCCTGCACAACACTGCGGCATGCCCAGAGCTGATGTCCCTCCAGCTTTAGGAGGAGCATTCTCACTTCTGCTCACATTCTCACTTTCCTAGGGCCTCCAAGTTTTTAGGGCAAGTCCCCAAAGTGGAACCAAACCTATGCCCATTTTCACCAGAGAAATGATAGAGGCAGATTCTTCACCCCACAAATCTGCTTAAGAACCAGAGAAGTCAGGCCTTGATAGATAGCTTGGAAAGCTATTACATATAGTGGACAAATGTTTTCTTTTTCCTCTCAGCTGTAAGAAGCTGAAGTGCTGAATAATTTAATATAGCCATGCACGAGTTGTCTTCATTTGCCTACCACTAGGCACATCTCTATGTCTGGCATATTTACCCTGAAATAAACAGAGGGAAGTAAAGATCTCTATATTTAAAGACTGGGAACTTTAAAAAAAAAAAAAAAAAGACAGACATATCAGCAAATCATTAGGCATGTGTAGTCACTCATTACAAAGGAAAGACATGTATCTGTTTACTTACAGGAAAACAGTCATTCTATTATTCTGAGGTATCTTTCTATCCTTTGGGGAGTGGAAAGCCAACACTGAAAGGAAATGCAAACACAGCCCCTGACTGGCAGACTAAGCCAGCAGAGGTGTGCTCAAATTCCAGCTGGGCTGCAGATGCCAAGTATTTCCACAGGCAAATCACTTTACTCTTCCCATACTTCTGTGTGGTTCTGCCCACACTTTACTCTTCCCATACTTTGGTGCGTTCTGACAGCTCCCAACCTCATGGGACACCATGAGGATGATGATATTCAGGGACACAGGCCACTGCATAAGGCACTGCCACAGACCCACCCCCATTTTTTTCCCCTCGGGAATGCTGGATGACCCAGAGAAATTTCTGAGATTCTAGCTGGTCAGCAAAGTCACCCTAATGTTAATTCGTCTTGATCTGCTGGACACTAGTGAGCAACGGACTGTACCAAGCCAAGTCCCTGCACAGGAGGGCCCCTCAGCAAGCCCTGGGGCTGTGCACTGCCCCGCAATGGGCAGCCACATCAGCCTCTGTGAGCGTAATGCACTGCGATGCCTCACCTGAGGCGCTGCTGTGGAGGCTGCTGCTCGGCCCTTCCCTCCTTCCCAGTTTGTTTTTGCTTCTGTGAGCAAGGAGGGTTTCATCAAGCGGGAAGTAAATGCTCCTCAGCATCACTCCCCATCTCCATGCGGTCCCTGCAAGGCACACTCTCACTTCTAGTGACTTTCAGCACTCCCATGTAATGGTGACCATAAATTCACAATCCAGCTGCAATCACGCCCTTGGAAGGTGAGCGCAGCTGTCGCACAAATACTGAGGCTGCAAACAGAGGCACAGCTGTACATCCCCTCCCTCTCCCCTGCTCAGAGGCACTCAGGAACATTACCTGCCCCAAGGTTTTGTTCCTCCAGCTGTTTCTCTTAGATACAGCCATGAGAGAGAAGCAAACTGCAGACAAATTGAGCCCTGCTATAGCATCACTACAAGCAGCATCTGAGAATAATTCAATAGACTTTGATGGTACTTCTCCTCCAAAATGTATTTATAACCAACTACATCTAAGGAAGACATCTGAGATCTACTAAAGTCAATGGGGAATTCACAGCTGACCTCAGTGGAGCAAAGATACAGCTTCCTACTATGGACCACAACACAAGTTCTAGGTTACAAAAGTGCTTAAAAGGGACTTGGCTTCAAACATGCAATTAAGTTCCAATGTCTTCAACTCTGGCTAGTAGCTGAGTATTGTCTGTTGACAAAACTATATTGACTACAGACATGGCATAAAGATAATCACCTTCTCCATTTCATCCCACTCCAGATCTGCTGACCAGGATTCCCCTTTGTGGGGAAATGTTACAGCTGTTTCTGCAACTTATTTTTTTATCCAAACTTCCCAGAAGCTTAATTTGCTAGCCAAAAGGAAAGAAATCATGGCATCTGAGTAAGGAGTACACATGAAATGCTGTATAGTCATCTGAAACTTAACTTACACAGAATTGGCCACTCATATTGTACAAAAAAATGGAAGCATTAACTTTCTCATACCAAGAAATCTGATGGTTCTGCGAACTAGTGGATTTATATAACAACAGTCTCCAGTTAATATTGTTTTTTCTTGGTTTTCAAAGTCCTTTGTAGCCAGCTGTAGACAAAACACTGCAGTTTCTCCAACGATAATCTTATGGAAAGAAAACAAGAAAGAAATGGGTCATCAGATTACTCTAAGTAAAATATATCTTGTCTTAAGGAGATGAAACTAACACAAAAGCCATCAAAAGTGAACCAAGACCTGTATTTTAATCTTCTTATGAAGGAAATATGTTTTGACATTTGTTTCTATATTGTTTGCATTAAAAGAACAAATTTCTATATCTGAGACCTGCAATAATTATAAAATAACATAGTTTTCAGGATGAGGGGAGAAGTATGCAATTTATTGCTCAAGAACAACAAATTACATAATACACAGGATGGGGACCAAAGCCCCAAAATTATAGGCCCAGACCTGCAAGGTGCTGAACATCTTTCAGCTCCCACGTGGCTTTCCACAGACATTCAACAACTGGCAGGGATGGGCTCGAAATTTAGGGGCACAGAGGAAGTATTTTCAGCAGAGCTCCTGCTCATATCAAAGGATTGGTTTGCTGGTAGATACTTAACAGGGTTTGATTCAAATATTGTCACCCAAGTTTATCAACTCTGGTTTTAGCTTTGTTTCTCATGCTTGAGCAAAATGTCACTTCTGATATTTTGACATTAAAGATGGCTTTAATTACACCAAAATAAATATAGGTTTCATTTTTATAGATGTGCTGTTTTCAGTTACTGAAAAATGAAAACATCCAAAAATACAAAAATAAAATAATTATAGATTTTGAATGTAAAAGAGGTGTGTATTTTTCTGTATGGCTAAATGCTGTCCTTAATTTACTTGTGACAATTATGGCATTGATCTTTAATAGCCAAGGACAAATTAAGTGTGAACCTATCTAAACCTGCAACTTTACTGCAAGTATAATAGGTAAAATCAGAAAGAGCAGAGCAGAAGGGCCAAACTTTGAATCCTTGTGGGACTGATGGCAAGGTTCTTCCGTTCTCCTATTTGAAGAGTAGCAATACTTACTCACAGGCACATCATACAGGAAAGAATATCAGCAAATTAGTCTTAATATTATATTCTAATGCAATAAAAAATCCTGTCAAGTCTGATTTGTTGCCTAAGTTCTTCTAGATTTCAGTCCTAACAGGATATTATAAACCTTTTCATAAAGCACAATAAATCTGAACAACTGTATGTACACTGTTTGTAAAAATCCACTTAAAGGCAACTTTAGAGCATAAATAAACTTTCTTTGTCACCAGGAAGAATGCACTGAACAACTTCATTATTCTCATATCTACACTTTGAGCTAAACTGTGACACACGCAGAAGAAAGGGCTTTCCATAAGTAATATGAAACAAATAACAAAAATGCCTCAGAGGTGGCAAGCGTGTAATGAGGAAAATTCTGTTTGTCACAGAAGTGATCACCTGCGACTTTAAACTAGCTTTGGACCAGGCCCTAGCGGCTCTCCTAGGTGAAACAGACATTTCAGTACCTGAGCTAACAAGTCTCTTCTCTTTCTACTTTGATGTAAAGCAAATTTCTGGCATCGTGAAGCACAACTCCTTCATCTATAATTAACAAATGATCAGTACACATATAAAATGTAACACAAACTTGAATGCAAATTCATCAAATTCATGAGAATGATAAGGAGAACTCAGTGCAATGACTCCTACAGTTCTCGTGACAGAAAAAAGGAAAAAAAAAATCACACACAACAGTCTCCAATATGATTCATAAAGGTGAGAGCTGAAACACTTTAAGATTTTTACTGTGAGTCATAGTAACTCCTTCCTTTGGCATAACAAAATGTCTAGGACTAGGCAATTTGAACATAGTCAGATTCTGCTTTTAACTGTTTTGTTGCCAAACCTAAGAGATTTAAGTAAAATTATTGCAAATGTCCAAACTGTAAGATAGAGCAGATAGCACAAGGGAAGCATGTATGGGATACAGTGCTTAACCCCTCCGGGAATACAAACAGAATACGTCCCTGCAAACTGAGCTCTGCAGCTTCAAGTGGAGCGTGCGAGTATGCTGATCATTTGCAGATTCCTTTTGGATGGTAGTGAAACTGGAGTTAGCAAATGGGAGAACTATTTGTTTCAATTTGTTAGGACAGCAGATCTTCTCTTTAACCACCTCATCTTCATCATCAATTATGTGGGTTCTTGCTGCTGGTAACAATTTTTCCTTGCTGAATTTCCCATCTCCAGTGGAGACCTGAATGAAGAAAAGCTGTTGCTTGAGGACAAGCAAGGAACAGGATTCAAGCTCTTACCAGACCCAAAATACTTTGATTGCAGCTATGCAGGTGCAGTGGTCAGAACAATGCAGAACTCTGCTAAACAAAACACATTTGGTACAGGAGATCTAGTGCTGCACCCTCAGCAGCAGCATGAGTGCATAGCAGGCAGCCACTGCTTTGCTTCTGCGCTCTCCTTTAACAGAATCCCGCTGAAAGCTGGCAATAAAAACAGATTCTGTATTTTTATGTACAGGCAGCTAAGATAAGCTGTTCTCCCTTCCTCCATCCTTCTGTACAAGAACATATCATCTCAATAATCATCCTATTGATGCTTCAAAAAAAAAGAAGGAAATTTTTGCTTCTCAGTCTTAGGATTCCAAGAGAGACTGTTTCCCTGAGCAAGCAAATACTTCCCTTTCCTCTCTCCAGCACCACGGGCAGCTCAGTGTAGAAGAGAGACATGGCAACCACCCTCCTGCTCTTGGCCCTGGTTCACATGCCTGGTGTATTCCAGGAGGCATGAATTTCTATACTCCTTCTAGCACAAGGACTGTCATTACACCTTGCAGAGCACAGGCAAATCATCAAATGACATTTAATGCAATAGGGTTATTTGTGCACTTCTTGGATTATCTCAGGGCAAAAAGCTTGTCTAATACTCAAAAACTAAGAATGAAGGATACCAAGGCAAAATCCAAAAGCTCTGAAAACAGACCGTTGGGCCAAAGCTACAGAAGTTCATGTTCAGAAATGTACTTTACTATGAAGAATAACTGAAGTTGCTAGAAGTGTTAGCTTATTCTAACAGGTCCATACTACCTTAGATCACTGCACAGATCTCCTGGAGAATAACATATATTAAAATTCCTAGCTCATAGATATTTTAAGAGTTGTTAAAGGCAGAGAACATCCTCCCCAAAGGCTAACAAACCCTTTCAACATAGAACTAGGATATGAGAAGTACAAGGAAAAGAAAAAATAATTTTTCTGTGCATTTAGTAATGCACAGAGTGTAGGCTTTTAAGCATACTAAAGAACACAAATTTAACAATTTTCACAGTCTTTAGATGTAAGTGCAATGTATATAACCATTACAGCAAGGAACAAGAATGACTGTCCTATGGACATCAGCCTAGAATGTGACAGGCAATGCCCATGTTACCATTTTGCTTTGTAACCGTAAAGGCAGCCCTTATTCACCATCTGTCTGTGTTCGCAGTGTAAATAGCAGAAACAATACAAATTGCCCTATATAAAGGTACCATATGTAATAATATATGCTTCATAAATAGCATTTAGATTACCCTTTCTTTTTATGGAAGTAGAGAAAATAAAATGAAGCAGAGAGGTAATGCAAACTATAAATCACAGGAAAAGTTCACGCAACCATCTCCATGGCAATCATTCCCTTTCTGCAATGTGTCAGCCCATACAACAGGCAGGTATCCAGTCTGGGAGGGGTGAGATCTAGTTTCACCTCCCGGCTCCTGCTTAACTTACTAGCTGATTTATTTTTATGCCAGTTTTGTATTAGGAATAGATTTACTAAGCAGACAGAAGTAGTCCTCTTTGCTTGTCTATTGCAGAGAGCATGAGGATTACACATTCCTTGTGTAATTCCTTGTGTTCATTCCCTCTTCCCAAATTATTTCAGATTTTTTCTACATTAGTCATCTTTCTAAATCCAGGTAAATCATCTCTAATTTTAGCATTGCAAGTTAATTTAGAAATCTCAGTTAATCTGTCCTTTCTAAAATCATTATCCAGTATACTCCTAATTTGGTTCTAAATTCTGAGATCTTTTTCAACTTGAAATGTCAGACCTCACTTGTTCAAAATATCAGAGCTAGAGCAGCTCTGACCTTGTTGATTTTCCACTATACTGACTCCATAAACTTTCTCTAGTGTCACATATGGTTTACAGGAACCAGCACCTATATAAATGAATGACTTTAGATCAGCACCTCTAAAATACTGATGAAGTTTATTTTATGGACTACCTCTAATAGATGACATAACTTGCTATAAAAAGAAACAAAAACAAAAAAACAGTCCACAGGTTAGGATTAAACATTCATTTCAAGGATAAGATTTCTGGGGGTGTGCTAATACATTTAAACACAAAGCAATAAAATCCTGAATATTACGTTAATAATCTCTACTTTGGATTAGGTGAAAAATTTTTGTGTATAAATTCACAGTTCTTCCCTGTTGGCTTTTACGTTAGGGTATGCAAACTTCCATGGAGTATTTCAATGAGGCCAGGATATGCGGTGGGATACACGATTACCACTCCACCATTTCTCAGGGTTATGCTGTAACTACAGCAACTGCACAGATAGATGAGCAGTGTCAAAAAGCAGTTACTGCATTAGAAAGATTGCTGAATTTTCATGCTAAAATGTTGGCAATACTATGCACTGCAATTTCTCATCTCCATTTTTCATTCACTGCATTGCTCTCTAACTCAAGTGCTAAACAACACTTCAGTGAGACCACCTCCAAGAAATGACATGACAAGGGATTGTCCTTTTAGAGGATAAATGTCCCTCTCTCAGTCTGCAGCTCTTCTTTTTCCTCTGGAATTAACTTGTTCATACTTTCTTATGAGGCAGAAAAGGAAGCTGACAATCTAACCCAAAATATTTTTGCAGAGACTCCTATAAGAGGCATACAAACAGTTTTGAGTCTTATGTGACATTCCCCCCTCCACACACACAGGTTTCCATTACAAGTTTCTCACTTTAAATAGTGAAGTAGATTTCTTTCAAAGACATGGCTTCAAGATGCTTTGGTTTTTTTCATCCTTTACGCCTTTATCTTTTCTCTTTAGCAGAAGGCAAGACTATGGGCTATTCCTGGCCTATTTCCTCTTTAAAAATCTCATCAATATACCATAGAGCACAGTGATCTTCAGAGGATAGAAAATCTAGCAGCATCAAACTCGGACCTTAGCAATGCTGCAGACAAGCTCCACTGTCTCCTTTAAACTAAAATTGCTGCATGAGGTGACAGCTCTGGCAGGAGAGGCAGAAAGGGTATATCCAGCAGTAGCAGTTTCAAGTTCATTATGCAGAGCTTTCCCTTGAGGCCATTTTCTTTGTGTTTTTCTTGTACTCATTTCTTCTTGCTTGCTTAGCCAGGGCATTTGCTGTCAGTTTAATTTCCACACAAGCACATTGTCTGTAGTACACTGACCAAAGTTTTGAGGGAAAGAAGCAAGCAAGGTGGGGGAAGGAAGGGGGAAGGAGACAAAAAAGGAAAGAGTCAAAAAAAGGAGAAAAAAAAAAATCCACCTACAATTCATTAAATACAAAACACCGTCTTCAGCATGAAGAAATAGAACAATATTCCAAATATATTTTTCTCCTTTTTTTGAAAAAATAATCAACATTTTAATATAGTTCTTGGTATTTATTTGGTCATGGCCATTTTGAAAAGGGAAATTTTGCTATAACAATTTATTCGTAATAGTCAAACATTATCTGCATTAATGATTTCTTTATCACACACAATGTATGTATATGCCATTAAACACTAGTGATACTTCTGATGGGGATAAATATGCTTTACTGGTCCTTACGATACCCTGCACGCATAGTCATTAGGTAGTAAAGGCAAAAAGTTGATCATTTGATACAAATTACTGAGAAGAGCTTATTAAGCAAACACAAGTAGAGAGCTCTAATGGACCCTTGTGAGTACAACACCACAGAGAATTGAGCAACTTTGTCACTCAGTCTCAGGCACTAAATTATTTTAATACTTGATCATATGATATACAAAAGTGAAATATTTTTAAATAAAGTGTCTAAAAGCCTTTTTTTCAGATGAGCTATTGCTAGTGCATGTAAAACCTGTCTCAGACACATTTTGTTCTGTGTGCTGATGAAGATGAATTTCCTGAGCACCAAATCATTATTCCAGAATGAGCTCAAGACCAATGCTTAGGATACCATACCAAGAATCATTATGAATGGGTGTTATTTACTTTACTATTTTATGCTTTAAACCCTAAGTGATCTGTACAACTACACTTCCTTACTCAGGATGAAAATTCAATCGCAAAATTCAACATCTGCATCATTCATCAGTGTTTGAACAAAAACTAGTCACATAATAGGCATCTCAAAGATCCTGATCACAAATAGTGATACAGTCAGTGTATGTCCAGAACCAGCTGTTCTTAGAGGCTCAGAAAACAGAATATCTGAATTCCCAGTTTTTCACACTGTCTTGCTTCTACCTCACTTCCGTTCAAGGCCAGCTACATTTTGTGAACACATTATTCTTCAGATTAGTTCAAGGAAACTGATTTCCATTGAAAGAACAGTCATCAAACAGCTGAAACTCAACGACCAAATATTGTATCATTGTAAGCACACTGACAGTGTGCGACTGTCAAGCACTGTTTGATCTACAAAGATAAAACGTTTAAGTAGGTGGCTCAATAAAACAGCCCTCCACACTATTGTATTAAAATTTTGTACCTTTACAGTAAAAGAGCTTTCCTTAGAGATACCTAACTAGCTTCACTCTAGCTATAACGGCCTCTACATAAAAGTTCCTTCTTTTAAAAGCATCTTAATAAAGCATCTGGTTGTTTAAAACCACAGCGTTCTGCATCAACAGCAATATTCCAGACAAAGTGAGGAGATGTCTTCTAGCTCTAAATTATCTCCATGAAAAATGATAGAATAAAAGCAGGAAACCAGGGCAACTTTCAGGGGACTACTACGAACTCTCTTGGCTGTCAGTTTAACAGGTTAAATAAATCAGAAAGAAGACTCCAAATTATAAAGCCCACCCTTGAGTATATTACCTTAAAGTCATTCTTCGTAGATAGCACATTCCATATTGCCAGTAATTAATGCAAAGGATTCAAGGTGGGATTAAAAGTGACTTAAGGACACCTTTAAAAGGCAGTGTATAGAAATCATTTGCTCTAGAACTATGACTTTTTTTCCGAGCTGGCCCATGCCTATTTACTTGGGCATATTTACTCTTCTGTGCATTAGCTACATTCAGCATAAAACCACTAAGAGTACTGAAGGAAACCATTACTGTAAAACTCTAAGCAACAAACCCCAGTGTTCATACACATTTCTAATATATGAGGAAGCCTGGAAACAAACACAAACAAAAGCTTTGAGAGAAAAGCAGGGACTGGAACTTTTATTGACACTTCAGTGACGTACAGTCAAAATGAATTAAATTGTGGCTCTAGCAAAGATAATTTCTGGAGCTCTACTGCCTTCAAACAGAGCTGTGCCGTTATTCCAAAAATGGTCCCAAGACATGCAGACCATTAAAAAAGTTTCATGAAGAAAATCAGAAGTCTCTCAGCCAGACATCCCCAAAACAATAAGTAATATGCACTGACAAAGCATGGACCACAACCACTCATCTACACTTCTCTCCTCTGCTTTTAAAACTGTAACTGATGGTGTGCATTTTTCATTGAGAATGTTATAATAAATGAATATTGTGAAGTGATGTTTACTAGAATCATAATTTTAATGAACACACAAAAATGGGAGCAGAGGACTGTTTATAATATGAATATCAGAGTTTTTAATGATTTCTTATCTCTTCTTGTAACAATGTAGTGGCAGTCAAGTACGCAGTGAATTTTTCTACAGAACAGCACATAGCCTGAGCCTGTCACATTTGCTTTACTTTGTGGATGCATAAGCAAAAAGAACAGTTCAATAATGATTGAACTATATATTGTAGAACAAATGTGGAGAATTTACTTTTCTTTGCAAATATGATTTGCACCACTTTTGCCACTCTTTCAGTTCTGCTACGCAATGCCCATTTTCGTGCTCCTGCTACAAATCCAGATGGCTGCAGATGTGCAGCTGGCAGCACTATGTTGTCTGACCCTGTTTCGGAATTTACACAATGCAGGGCTTGAATCAAGAGGAAGTCCCACGCGCCCTCGTTCAGCAGCAGCCAATGAGCTGTGCGGGCAGCAGAAAGAGTGGGAAATTTCAGCAAAAAATTCCTAGGACAGGAAATGCCTATGAGACAGAGGGGAGATTGTATACTTTGCTGTGAAGACAGCAGAGCAGAAAAACAGCTCTTTTAAGCACGCAACAGTACTCTGAAATCTAATTGTAAACTCATAGACCAAATAAGCCTAACTACTTTTCCTCAATATGTGCCTATACCTCCTTCCAGGCACCCTAGTTTACATTAACACAGATTGCCTCCTTTGTAAATAGGTGTAAAGGAATAGTAAGAAGACGTTGTTGGCTTTATCAAAGATCTCCAGAAAAACTCAACTAGCGGAGAGAGGTATTTTAATGAAGACACAAATTGATCTATTAAGAATGTTAGATTTTGTTACGTTTTGATATCATCTTCAAGGCAGACTTTATATTAGCTTGCATTTGGTCTTCTCTGTGAAAACTGTAAAAGGGTATTAGATAAAATATATAATTGCTACGAAAACTTCTGCACACATATTATGATTTTAATCTGTATTGGACCTATTCTTCCAGTATTTGAACAACTTAAGTTCTTACTTCAAAGAGAACTTCAGAGTATGCTGTATTGAAAGGTGCTTTCACACACTGAATGATAAGATAATCTTTGTAGGTAGTCTAGTGTACTGAGCTAATTCTTTTAGTCATTACTTCTTTGTCTTTCTACATCCAAGGTTAAACATCAATGTGAACTAAGCTTTGGCACAAAACAAACATCTGAGAGTGACTATTTTCTGGCTGCATGTTGTGCATACACACTCACATATATATACACACGTGTATTTAGAAATAGTCTCTGTTTTATCATTTCTTCTGTAGTGGATCTAATGAGGTAATAAGTAAAGTCAAATAATAAACAAAAGGATACTGAATAAAACTACAATATTGAGTCTGAAAATTAATATGGCTTCATAATATGATTCTATCACAACATATTAATTCATATGTATTGCTCCTTGGGAAAGTGCTGCTACTACAAGGAACACCGAAATATGTGATCAAATCCCGCCAACATCATGAGGATTAATTAATACATACCTAACTCTCAGATCATTCTTTCCATGCATAGATTTCAAAGTGCTTTACAAAGAAGCCGATTTCTTTATTACCTCTCGACAGCTAGGAAGTGGAGACTGGACCTCCATCCTGCGTGAGGGGCCAGACCCCTTTACCAAAGCACAGGCCGACGGAGCTCTCACATGGGCTCCGTACAAGCCGGCTGTCGGCTGCCCAAGTCTGCTGTCACTTTGCCTTCCGGCACCTTTGCTGAACGCTCTGGAAAGGGTCCTCATGAGTAAGTGAAGCACTGATCTCAGCCACGTGGCAAACGGGGCCCTGGGGACAGCCAGGCTGTCCTCACCACAGTTCACCTACGCTTGCCTGTGTCCTATGTTGTTCATCTCAAGCTTTCACCCAATTCCCATTTCTCAGCAAACCTAGTGTGATGGATAGACTATGCACTCAACTCCATAAAACTCAGGAAAGTAACAGGTTTCAGCCTAAGTCACAGTGACAGGAGGTTAAGCTGCTATAGTTCACCTTGCACTTTCTACATGCTGCAAGTTGACACAGGGTCGGGCACTGCAGCTTGCCCGGTCCATGGTTAACACACCTTTAAGCAGAATTAATTGGCATGTCTGAATGCCCTAAATTACTACGGACAGGTCACTCCATTACTACTCAGAATAACTGCATATGGAAGATGAGTTCCAGTTATCGAGCCTAATATTCAATTCTTGGTTTAAAAAGAGAATAATTACAAATTGACCAAGGAAAAAAACAAACAAACAAAAAACCCTCTTATTTGGAAATTGACAGACAAAATATATGACTCAGTTCCCTTCTAGAGACAGCATGAAACCTACCAGTCTAAAACACCTTAAGAGTGTTTCAAAACATTATGTAGAAAAAAATATATATATCAGAACAGTAGGATACTGGTGGGCTTACTTCTGCTCTTGGTGGCTCTTTACAAAAACTCTAATAGTTTAGGAACTAATGTTTTCATTCATAATCCTTAACCTTACATGGGTGAGAGGTAAGAAGTAATATCTACAGAACTCGATAAAAGGAAAAATACAATCCATAAAGAAGAAAATTGCACATTCATTATAACACATATAATATGTACATTAATTAAACTGTATAGCTATAATGCATAGTAAATATACAATGTGTAATTATGATGCATTAATACAACACATACAAAATCAGAGGGGATGTTGTCCAAAACAGTAAGTAGAAATGGTATTCACAGTCAACTAATTTTGTGCCCAGTATAAACATAGTTTTATAGATACATAGTATCCAGGATCAAGAATTAATTTTGCAGAGGTACTGAACAAGTTATTAGATTGATAGTAGATTAGTAATCCTAATATAGCAGATAATTTTTCTACTGTAGGTTTTACATTGTGTTCCCTAGTGCAGCTGAGGTGAGGAGACCCAAACAAAGCTAAACTGCAGACCAGAGATAGAAAGGGCTCTGACTTTAATCTTCCCATTCCCTCTCCAATGCTGCAATACTGGATTCTATGTGAATATTAGGGACAAGAATATTCACAGAGGATATTCTGCATACTGCAGTTTCAGTACTGGAGTTGTGGTATTTCCATCTCAGTCAGGCTTTTTATTTGTAACCTATGAAATATTACTCCTTAGCTAACTAAGAACCATTTAGAATGAAAACTGGGATGCTACCCCCATCAATGTATGTGAGAGAAGCAGTAAGAGCATTGCAAAGGTTTTTAAACATCACACTACTTTTAAGGCTGAAAACTCAGCTAAAACTACTTACATTTCTATTTTTGCCATTATTTATTACGCGACATCTGAACACCCATCATCTCAATCCTGTATGATGTACGAGCAAGAACTGTGTCGCCTAGACAGATTATTACTTCAAGCTTACTATTTTAGATTACAAACAATGAAGTCAAATTCCCTAATCATATGGTGCAGGATCGGCTGGATTAACAATCTCTCACTTAAACATAAGCGCTTCATTTGTAGGGCAAGCAGACAGTCAGCTGCTGCAAACAGAATCCTGTCCACCTTGCTCACATCTGCTAGTCCCTTTATATCCACATAGACCATCAAGCAAGGAACCATATGGTCCTGAGTTTTTTTTTTTTTTTTTTGAGTAGAACATACAGCAAGCACAGTGGAAAATCTAAATTTAATTGGTAGTAACAATCTCGCTTTTACAAGCACTTTTTGTTAATGTTAATTATCACAGCACAACAGGAGGGAGAATAGACACCAAAAAAGGATTCCAAGGAAACCCACTAAAATGGTTCTGAATCTTTATTCTTTCTCCTGGTTACAGCTCTGCAGGATTAGTGGTTTTATGCCGGGATAAAAACAGCATCAGATTATTAAACCATGTATTTGCCTTGGTTTGTGTCCTAACAGGCCAATACCGACATCTGGTACGCAGGGCTACTACAGACCTTAGCAGTGAGATTTATGTTTTGTTCTTAAGTAAAACTGAAGAATTGCAGAGAATTGCAGTGCAATACAATTATCCCTTAACAAAAGAAAACATGACAAAAACTGTCCCTTAGCCTAACAGCTAGTGGTAATATCTCTCCAACTAGAAAAGGGGCCTTTCTGAAGCCCCCACAATTACACATTAAAAAGCAAAACAAACAAACAAACTCAGCTAGTTTTACATGTCAGTTTTTTTACATGCCCTCTACCTCCCCAGGATTTTAAGAAAGGGAAAAAAAAAACTGATAGAGAAAACTGTGCATCTGGGCACACAGAGTGAAAGAACTATAAAAACTGAAAATGAAAGGGCCCTTCAGAAACAATATGATCACAGAATAAACCAAGTGTTCTGGCAATTGCATCTTCATGATTCTGGCAATTGCATCTTCAGACTTAACAGCTGTCAAATATGCGAACAAAAAAAGGACACTTACAAGTAAGCTTTAGCTAATCAAAAATATTCCAGGACTACTGAAATAGGTCATATGTCAAGAAGAAAAAGACTGATCCTCAGGCAAGTAAAACCATTTTTGCTTGATTTCAGAAACAAGATTTGGTCTATCCCGTTTGCATGGGGCTGAATGGATAATTCTAATCTTCTGTTACCTTTATTATTTCCAAGACAGTATTGGAGATGTTCAAATACTGCAGCTAAAAAAATAACAAAAGAGCTGATTTCTGGCACAGTACATCCACAAAGGACAGTTCCAAAAATAGATCTTTTTCAGAGACGGAGTTTTAAGCTGTTTCTTCCTTAAATGCTAACAAATAGCTGATAGAGAATATTTTCTTGTATTACAAATGGATGGCACTCCAGCACCTCATGCACAACACCACGTTATACCAGAGTAAAACGGTTTCCAAGTGAGCTCCAGGTAAACTAAAAGCTACTCTGACAAGAACAGTTTGAAAATCAGCCTGATCTGAAATCAGGTCAGGCCTGATGCAACAATACACAGACTCATAGGTGTCAGAAGGAAAATAGCGACTACCAGCTTCAAAAAACGGTGTGTTTGCTTTGAATCTTTGCACATTCTGCGGTCTAAAGCACGCAGGCCTGAGACTACAAAGAGAGGAGCAAAGACATAGAAGACGGAAAGACTTAAGAAATCTGTGCCAGTTCTTCCGAAGGGAACTTTCCTCTCTCGTTAGTCACAGACTGATCTCAGTTCCTCCTAAAGCACAAGGTTTTGGCAAATTCATGAAAAAAAAAATTACATTTCCCACTTTACAACTTT